>JAVIWC010003305.1:600000-1071757 GCA_031894815.1 Creontiades dilutus | reverse complement strand
TAAAAAATGACGCATGTCAAATCCAAATATCGAGCGAGACTTTCAGAAGAACACTTAAAAAATTTGCTTATGATTGGAACAACAAACTTTGATCCTAAGTGGAAAGAAATTGTAAGCAAAAAACAATTGCACACATCACATTAGATATTTTTTCCAAAAAAAGTTTTTGAATGTAATAATTTTATATAAATAAATAACAAATAAATTTCTCTTAAATACTTTGTTTTTATATTCCTGAAAATGAAATTGTTATTATTTCTTATTAAACTATGAAAAACTAATATTCATGGAATTAAAAGTTTTTGGTTCCTATATTAGGCCTGATTTTAAATTCGTCAAATTCGTCCAGTAGTGTTTAAAAATCCTGTTTTCAAGTGTCTGACTTTCAAAATTTTCTATTCCTGAAAATTCAATTGTTAATTTTTTTATTGAACAACGAAAAAGTAATTATGGAATTTTAAAAAATACTATCACCAAAAACGAATGTTTCGTACCTATACGAGGCCTGATTTTGGATTTATCAAACTCGTCTAGGAGTGCTTAAAAACAATGTTTTCAATTGTCTAATTTTCAAAATTTTCCGGGGGGGCCGACCCCACTGTTGGCCCGCACCACCGCATTACGATACGGCCCTTCTGGCAAACTGTTTGGAGACCCCTGATCAATGGGATTGGACTCCCTAGCCAGGTCAAGCAAAACCAGAACCCCCCTCATAATAAGAGAAATGTTATAACTTGGAATAAGAGGAAATGATCCAAGTTATAACACAAACCCACGTTCATTACATTTTTACTACGTTGGGTACAAAAGTAGACGTCGTTGACAGTGCAAGAGAGAATACACGAGTGTACAGCGAGGATGAGATTTCGCGAAATGTAATCGCGAGATTGATCTGCGCTAGAACGTCTGTCTTCGGGTAAGCTCTTGATGTTTTCACGTCAGACGCGATCCCATTTCCAAACAAAAATCTGAGCTCTTCACGAAAGGTTGTTTTTCGGTTATTTGGCATGAGAAAATAAGGGAAGAGAATATCGTTGGAATATAAATCTCCTGATCTCATTTGTGTCTTTCTCTCCGCTCGGAATAAGGAGCCATTCGAGGGGTAAATACTGACGTCCCGTTTTCAAATTGCCTTCTCTCGGGATATCAAGTCAAGTGCAAAATGAAGGGATCGGAGATCCGGCTTGTTTAGTGGGAATCCACCCGGGGACTGAAGTTTTCAAAGGAAGCTGCGTTAAAGAGGTAAAACTTGTAATTTGATCAGGATAATTTTGCTCCTTTAAGCTCTGGATTGATAATTCTGAAAAACGAAGTCGTGCAGTCCTCGTGAATCAATTTTTGGTCGTTTGCTAATATTCTTGGAAACTGATTCTGAAAGCATATTAGATGTTAGAGCGGAGGTCTACTACCTTTCCTCAAGATTATATAAGACATTAATAAGAGAAAACAAAATAGAGGAAACTAATTCATTCCATCACCTCCTTGTTAAAAATCGCGGATACATTACTTTTGAAATGCTGCCTAACATTTTGGTTCCACCACACTAATTCCGGTCTTCTAACTTAGAGATACCGCAAACGGTAAGTCCCATTGTCTACTTTCTCTTGCCGACACGTAGTAATAGAATTTTATAGTATGTTGGTTTCGTTTCATCATTTATACCCTTTTAATTCGATCTAAATCAATAAGTTATAATATTTTCAGTGTTCGTTCAGTATTCTAACACTTGAACGTAACCTAATATTGACTTAGGCATTATTCAAAGTGAACTCGGTTTTGTATTCACTGCCGTATCGATCCTTTTCTTCCGGGATCCCCCCTGACAATCAACTACTAACTTCCAGCTTGTCACCTACGTTACACAGAAAAAATATATTTTCATACTTGAACCGTTTGCCTTCTTCACTTTACTAATCAGTAACAACTCGACGCCGAAATTCGTTACATCTCACAACATTAAAGTTTTTCAGGATCATACATTACTGTGTTGCTTCAACATGCTTCTTCTCTTTAAAATAGATCTTTTATTACAGAACCATTTTTGAAATCTTGATATATCCAATTAATGTGAAAGTGAAAACATTCCTATACAGATTGGTGGTCATAGTAGGAGGAACTCTCTTGGGAAGCCAATTTTAGGAAGTTCATAGACATTTTTGTCTGGGTACAAGCTCTTTGAGTTAATTATACTGATTTTGCATCTGATTCCATTTGTATTTATTCACTTTCGAGATTCAAACAACATTTTTGCCACAAAATTTCCACTTGTATCTTCCGTTTTAGGCCACTGTGATTGTCATGTCCCCATAAATACTCCCTTTAAGCTTAATGTTTCCCTTACGGATATTATTGGATGTGCAGGCCAAGTGTATAGTTAGTTTCATTGCTCAAAAATTAATACTTACTACGGTCGTTTGCAAATACAAAATCCTTTATTCAAATCTGAAAGGGTTTGATTTCGATTCCCTCCGCTAATTGGGAGTGCCCTTTGTAGTTTGTTTCCCCAAGAGCATGTCTACCTCTTAATTTTGAAAAATACTGAAAAGTAAGTGATTTGAATGAATTTAGCTCATATTTTGAGGGACTAGGCGGATAAGGCCTCCTGAGGTCCCATACGAATTTCATCTCAATATAATCAGCGGTACAATCTGCGCTTACCTGGGATTCATTAATTTACGTTTTTACTGGCCGCCTCTCACGAGTAACCGCATAACTTGTAACCGCGTAACTGACATAAGCAACTTGTTTTTGAAACGCAATTAAACCAAGAATATCGATCCAGGCTGTTTGACTATTACATTTTCACCTTATTAATTCCCTGATGTCTAACATATTTTTGCTGTCACCAAACTCAATAAGTGCCTACCTGGGAGGGGGGCTGGGATTGTTAAACTACAACCCTTAAATTTTCCGGCTTGTTGTCACACAGCAATGATGAAACAGATTTTTAATTTATAATCACCTTTCATCTCAAGTATTACATGTACTCCAGCCATCTCCTTAGCCAACGACAAGGGTTTATTGTGATAAAATAAAAATAAGAATGGAATAGTGGGAATTTAGTAGCTTATTCCAGGCAAGCAAGCACAATTCCGCCCGCTTTAAAACTATCTCAACCCAGCGACATCTCAGCTGCCTCAACCTCAAACAGCTCTGTTTTCCTCGGGATCCCCGCAGCGGTCCCGAGCTTAAAGTGCTGTTAACCGGAGTTTAAACGCGCCGGGGGAGGCGGAAGAATCCCGTATCTTCCGGTTTGTCTCTTTGGGCGAAAACATTATCAAACTAAACAACTTGCAAGTTCGCAAGGTTACTCCTCCTCTTCCTCCGCTCTTCCACAACATGGGAAACCCAGAAAGTCCCATTCCGACGGAGTTTAATTCTAGAACAGCCTTGTACCTAACGCCCCGCGTTGTTAGCACATCTTGGGAGACTCCGTGCGACGTTACAGAGAAGACGCGTATTCAAGAGGGAAGCACGGGCCAGTTCCCAGTTTCACTCTCTCACTTTTCGGCCGTGTGGAAGTGAAGATCCTTGTACGTCGTTATCTTTATGAAGTGCCGTCACATATAAAATGCAAGGTTTCAGGTCTACTGGTATGCCCTCCTTAGTGTCGTCGTAAAGTTCGTTTTACGATTTTAGAAACCTTCAATGAAGCCCTCTAACTTCACTGGCACATCTCAACAACAACAATAATAATAGACACTGTCAAAAAATTCCGAAATTATATATAAAGGCTTGTTTCAACAAAATTAACTTCAACTTTTGGCGGGAGGGCTTTCCTTCCAGGTTCTTAGACGAGCACGTACAGAATCAAAACAGTATAGATCGACTGATTGTGCCTACAATGGTATCAACATCTGTTCATGGAATGACAACAGCTTCGGCAATCTTATCAGACTTCGTAATGAAATACAAATGAATGGTGGAGTGCACAAATTGCCAGCTGCCAGGATATCGATTTCGAGGAAATCGCGACAAATTTACTGAACGTTTTTCTGGTACTGTGGCGATTACAGCCACTCATTCTCATTTTCCAGGGAGTCTTGGTCATTTTTTATTTTTATGTTCCGTTTAAGTTTCACTGAAGTCGTTCCAAAACAATTTTGGCTGATTACATAATGAATTGCCTCGAATGTGATACCGATAGAGATTGTCGCTCTCAACATGGGTCAACAATCGATGGCGTTTGTACACATTTTTACCGAGTTAAAAAAATAGGAGCTTGCCGAGTTTTTTCTTGGCCTAAAGCCCTTAAATTCTTGGCTGATTTTGATTGGGCTGGTCTCATATTGTTCGTTATGATCTCCCATTAAGGACATCGGGAAAAAGTTTGATATTTATATCGCAACAATCTTGTCGTTTCGGGGCCAAGTTAGCTGTTTTGCCTGAACAGATGAACGATTTTGATTTGAAAACTGAAGAAGGTCAAGTTAGGTAGGTCAAGAATTTTCAATTTACAAAGGTTCATTATTGAATAATAATACAAATTCTGGACGGTGCTGGAACGGTGAATCTATCTAATGGAACCGTGTGAACCTGTCTAATGCGAATAGGTGACTTTACGCTGCTCGGTTGTAACCACAGAAAGCGCTCCGGCTGTAGGATGTTTTGACCACGGGTATCATAACACTCCTTACAGTCTAGGAGTTATTCTCATTCTTCATACGTGATGAAGTGATTCAGACAATCATTTGTCACACCAACATTGAGTGCTCTAAGCTCAACTATACTGACCGATCCTGTTCTTTCATAAACCCCTCGTACAGGAGTGGTGTTTTGGAAGAATAATGTCAAGCCATTCATATCCTAGATTTGTATAGCTAGTGTTTCCACTAATTTACGAGCTTATTCGAATGTGTTGATTTGCTATTGTCAAAATAATTTATTCTATTATTCTGGTTATTTGTTATTTGATGATGATTTCCTTTCGTGGAAATTGTGGTAAAATTGATTCCTAGTGGTCATTTTGCGTTTTCGTTCTCTTAGGTATGGCTGGTGTTGGCTCGACCATTTCTGTTTCATTTTGAGTTCCTAGAGTTTTTTCCACTAGTCATATTTTGTGACTAGTAAGTAACAATAAGATCAACATTTCAGCAAGATTGTATTTTTCACAAAATCCTCCATTCATTTTCAATTTTGAACTCGATATGGATACCGATTGAGATTATGATTCATCAAAATGCTAATCGAGCAATTTTTGTTCCCCAACAACCCAATAATGGTAGGTCGGGTCGGATGCGACCCCACCGTATCGGTGAAGGGTTTATAATGAATTTGAAAGCTTGGAATGAGTTCCACAACCAGACAACGTTATTAATTGAACGAAAAAAAGGGTGACCAAATCGGCTTTAACTTATTGAAAACATAACGATTTATCATACTACCCCCTCAATTCACCCTCTTCCGTAGGTAATTTTAAAGTTCGGAAATAAGTTTTAAAACCAGACCGAAAGTCATAACCGAAGAAGAAAAGGAGCGACGAGATGTGCAGTATGAGCAGCCCTAGAATAGATTTTCTATCGTAACTTGGGAGCCGTAGTTTTTGCAAATTTTTCTATAATTCAATGTACTTTTCCGTTGTAAAGTCGAGTTTGTGATCGATATGGTTAGTTGCCCCATCCTGATTCATGAATCCATCGCCTTGGGAGATGAATCAGACGCCTTTAAACGTCTGGATCATCCTCTGAGCGTGGCGGGCATTACCGCATCCAGCTCAATGGAAGGGGCAACTATACCATTCTGTCACCTCACAAGTTGAAACTTGACCTTTATGCAGAAAAGAATTACTTTGGAAGCCGAGTCAGAGAAATTTCTGAGGTTTACCTTCCTGTTTTCGAATGATAACGTCCGTAATAAGATGGGTTTGGGGGACGCAAAATGTCTCCGACCCCAGAAGGTTAAACTGTTTCCATTAACTCTACTGGGCGGTTTCAGGGGTTCGAGAGGGTCCCCGAGGTCTGAGCGTTTAATGGTGATGGCGGAAGGAAGAGGAGGGTGGACTGGAGGATTGGAACTAGTCGGTGGAGAGGGGGAGGGGGGACTTTCTCATTAGCAGCCCGTCAACTGGACCCAAAAACCGCAACATGCGATTAGCCCCTGCAGGTGGAATCCAACGTCTCCGGGCCGGCGGGATCCCCACGTTCCTATTCCTGGAGGCGTCTAACCCGAAGTAAGCGAACAGTGCTGTAGCGCTGATACGGACTGAAGGCTCTGGCGTCTGTCGCGGTGGGCAACGATCTCTGACCGCCACGATCCGGCGATAGGGTAATATGATGCAACATTACATCATCCCCGTCACACACAGCACGATCCATCAAAGTGATCCAGTTTGGTTCGCGGCGACAGGCGATCCAGTTGTACAAAATTACAAATATCGTTACGCGATCCGGCGATCCAGTTTCAAAGATGGGGGATGAAACCGAGCTGTTGATTGAAAAAGTGAGAAATACGTGTATTTGACACAGACGGTGGTATTCACCAAGTTCCTCTCTTTTTTTATTTATTGGGTGCACCCAAAATCGTCTTCTTGTGCTGGTACTCTGTACTAATGCAAAAAGAAACAAGAGTTCCTCTTCATCAGAACTACTCATTTTTTTCTAGAGAACCACTAGGGTACGAGCACAACTCGAGTGTAAGTCTACAATACTCAATCGCTCACACAGATATCGCATCGTATGTGGCGTAGCTGTATCGCTGATCGCAAGGAGATCGCGGGATCGCTGCCCGCCGCCACGGATCGCTTTCAATGTGCCAGAGCCTTAAGTCTAGTAGACACGAACTGCCAGAATATGCGGAAGATTTTAACCCGGAACGATGTAAAACTGAAGAGTTAAGTTTGAACCTTGACTTGTTGACATCTGCCCAAACCCTGTATAGCTCTTGGACGTTTGCAGAAAAGGTTCCCCGTTTCGCACCAGTACCTCGGGCCATTCGCCCAAACGGGTCACGTTCAGGGGTCTTGCAACTGATTTGCAACTGATTTCTAACTGATAATACCTGAATACTTTACAAATAATACCTCTTGAAGCCCTCATACGTATGCGAACTATTAGCCTATAGTTATCAGTGTCTGATGACATTATAGGTCCTACTCCAGATAGTATCGTCAAACGCTAAGTTGAATTGATAAAACTTTAATTCTAACAACTTTAATAACATGTTTGGCACGGATATTTGCTTCTTGCTCTTGATGGGAGAGGTAGAAACAGTTTTAAAAAGAAAAAGGAAGCAAAGAGTGTGGATGAAGTATTAGCTTGGAAAGAAGAGCGAATTTTATCTCGGCCGCCTACTCGCTGAGCTCAGATTAACTTCAGCTCACGATTGTTGTCACAACTTCACCTCCTCATCTGCAGTAGATCAGGTAAATACGGTGAACTCCAATCAATGCTCTAAAAAATTCCCGCTGTTGCTCGTCTTTCGCCAAAGTCAAAGGTAAACAAGAAGACCTGTTTCTGAAACGCCCTTTATGTGATATAATATTCAAGTGGATTGGTCGGAAATACCCAAAATTTTTCCCAAATTTAATTCATCCAATGTTCACACTTTCTGTAGAAGATTCTGCGTGAACACATGAAAAAAACAAACACCTGATTCCCATTGGCATAACAACTCATCAAAAGTCATTTTCCCATTATTATGAATAATGAATATTTAGGACTAGTTTACTTCCAATTGTGTTTGATTAGGTGTTAATGGATTAAATTGCGATCAAATTGACTAAACATGCCAAGGGCAGTGTACAGCACCGACAACCAGCCGACGAGAAGAGGACTCCGGTCGAGACGGCGAGGCTCGGTCGAAATCCCCACGATATCTCTGTTGAGCGACGAAGATGAGCGAGTTCACGCCCGGAATCCCATAATCAAAATTCCCATGCCGTTTGTCGTGAATAATAACAGTGGTAACAGTAACAGTGGTGGGGTAGAAGCAATGAGGGGGATCAAGAGCGAAGTGGATGACGAACAGACGGAACACAGAAACGAGAACGACAAAAATGACGAAAGGGACACGAAGGAATCGAGCGAAAACGAACAGGAATCAACGGAGTATTTCACTGAAGACGGATCAAATCACGAACCTCGCAACGTGGTGAGTAATTCTACATAAAGAGATATAAGAGAGCTGTAAGAGTTACAAAACGTTTCTAGGTATTGGTCAGAGGAAATGTTACTCGAACCGTTCCAAAGAACGCCAAGAGAACCCGCCGGGGTCCTCTCTCTCCACTTATATCTTCCTCGGCCTCTATTGAGGTAAGACGTATTCTCTAATGCCCAAAGCATACAATTATTATTCACACCTTTATATATTCATATCTATTAACCCTCGGTATCTTCTTCCTTACCGCTGCGGTATCTTCTTACTATTGACTTAAATTCAATATATCTCTACAGTAGTAGTAAAAACTGTTTTACTTTAATACCTTTTTCGGAGCGACATTCAGAGAAATCGCTATTAAAATTTCCACGTGAACTGCCACTGAATGCCAATGAACACAATCAAACGTACGAATAGGTACATAGTCAATCTCTCGCCAAGTCATTGAGTTCTCCTTGCGTGAGTAGCTTTGGTGAAGAGTTTGCTTGATGCTCGTAGTCAGGGTCCTCATGAATGACAGGAAACCATTACTGTGGTCACCAAATACTACGTCGGATCAATTAGGATAGAATTACAAGAACTAGGCTGTCATCCTCGGTAACACCCAAAAGCGATAATGACCCCCCCAGAATCACCCGAAAGCGCCAGCTCTTCAGAACGAGCCAAGGCTATGTATGGTTAAAAGCGCCACCTCTCTCAAAATCAGCCGAGAACCTCCGTTGTCAAAAGTGCCAACTGTTTGCCAGGAAGAAATTGCAAAATTCACAAGATATGAAATAGAAAGCAGTTACGTACTCACCTAAATCATTCACAGGATCGGTGCTTCTTCGATTATTCGTCACTATTTCGGTCAGCTATTACTTCAGTTAGTTGCTACGGATTGCTTCAGTAGTCCTACCTTCCTCAAGTAATGTAATCGAGAGATGGTTCCGCTGGAGTACTGGAGCCAAAGCGCCAAAACCTTCTCGTCCGGTTCACGCTGCTGTTTTGTTTGCTCCCTTTGGAATTTTCGTGCATTTTCATGTAAGTTTCGGCTTGCACACCTTTCAAGACGTCCACCACTAAATGTACTGATGCGTGGGGTAGCGTGAAAGTGGTTTTTGAGACGCCGGTGAAAACTCTCAGCACCATTAGTTGTTTTGGGATGAGAGGAGTCGGGAGGACTTGCCCACAAAAGAGAGGGATATCGGCTACATGGCTCATGTAAGTTTCGGCTTTGACAATTCTAAAAAGGCGCCCACCCTTTTATTTCCTCGCACGGAAGCAATGATGTCCAAAAATCCATCCTCGTCTTCATCACTCCTTTTGACAATCCAACTTAATGAGATTCTGTAACTCACGTAGCGCTTTTGGTACAAGACTGAAGCATCATTAGACGGGATTAGCGCTTATGGACTACACCCGTCATCCTCCACGAGAAACTGGCCTAATTGCTCGATAGACAATATTTCTTTAATCTTAGCAGAAATGCTTATGTTTTTCTGCAAAGATAACAGTCATTTATAAAGTTGGTGTGGTAAAAAGGCATTGACTATCTCTTGTCAGTATTAGAGAAACGAAGACCTTCAACACAAATACATGTAAAGCAAAGAAGTACACATTCCTCACAAACGTCTTGCCGCATGTTGACGTCACAAAACTTCCAAGAATAACAAAAACGATCAGGACATATTGAACAGCTCAAACTCTCCGTACACATTTTGAAATACAATGCAACTCACCTTAAAATTGATTATTGTGATTTACAGAAGTTAGATGGGTGATTCACATCCTCAAACGTGTGGCTCATAGTGAAATTTCGTTAGCTTTCAGGGATGCGAACTAACACAGTTCACTATGGACCGGTTTTCTCAAGTTTAATCGCACTATCGTGAGAGTAGATATGCGGGAAAACTAGGTATGATGGAAGAAAAATTCTAATAAAGGCAAGGAAATGCATATTAGTTTCCAAACATCAAAAAATCATGTTGAGCTGTGTTATCTCAATTAGAGACCACTATTGGGGTTGATGCTTTTGTCTGTAGCCCAATATTTACTGTTGCTTAGTTGCACATTTCTACTTTGCAGGAAAGTAATGCATCGGGTATCGATGACATCCCAAACGGGAGAGCGCAGGGTGGTAGTACCGATGCGCAGTGTTTTCTGCCTACTGGGTCTACTGTAGCAGATGGGCTAGTGCTTGCCAGAACTGTGGGAAACGCCTCCTTCTTCGGACGTGATGCGCGTGACAATGACAATCGTCATATCAGTCAAACGGAAAACCCTAATTTGCAGGTTCCGGAAAAATCAGCTCCGCGAGGTATCGAAGACGTGCCGGAACGCTTGTACCTGCAGCCGCCGACGATTTCGGAAATGCTGACCAACCCTATGAACAAGCTCGTCGATTTGAACAGCCAGAAAAGGAAGAACCAGCCAACGGGAAGCCATTGTTCGGAGAAGTCAAGTTCTTGCTGTTGCAGCTCTAAAGAATACGAACCGTCTTCCAAAAGATACAGGGCGGAGGATCCACAACCAGGATGCAGCTTTGCCAAACGGGGGGCCAAATCTTCAGCGAGCAGCGTTTCGTCGTACAGCACTCCTGGAGATTATGACCCAGGTTGGGTTCCTCCCCTGAAAAACAAAAAGCCCTATCATCCACCGAAATCTGCACGACACCCGAAGAATGCGGTCGTCAAGATGATACCTAAGCCGATGAGACCCAGGACCAAAGTCGCCAGTAACCGTTCACTGCGAGAACCATCGAAAAACAGTAAGAACAGGAGTTTGAACATTTTACTTCATTTAAAAACTTATTTTCCACGAAAATAACAACTATTACAACGGCCATATTTTGAAAGGGAAATTACTTTTGCTGGAATCCATTTTTGGGGCATCCGTAAAAGATTCTGAGATTTAACTGGGATAACACCAGTGGCGGCTCCAGGCCTACCCTGAATTTTCAAAAATATATTTGGCAAATTACGTTAATATATATATTTAAATACATGCAATTTATTTATGTGCATTTTAGTTAGGACTGATTCATAACGAACACTTTAAATGAAAGCCAAAGCGCTCATAATTGATCAGTCTCATTGCGCCTATCCTAAAAATAAATCCTGGAGCCGCCCCTGGTTAACACTTTCCTTTGATGACTGCCGCAGGTCAGGAATTGACTGTACAACGAATTTGCAACAAAAGTTGACCAGTATTATTTTTTGCTCCTGTTCAACCATGTTTTTACGACGTTTTTGTGAAGGAAGGGTTGAATTGATTGAGGGAGTGTGGAACAATGCAAACAAGAGACAACAATTGCCGCATACAAATCCGTGTCAGATCATAGGAAAAGTGTGATCTGCTCATTAGAACCATTTTCGGTTTATTAGTAAGGATCGTGAGCCGTTGTAATCGACTACAAAAAAACCTCACCATCTCGACAACACCTAGTAATTAATTAAAATTGTTTTAATGAAGTTTCAATAATTCATATTGACGTACTGTATTCCCGATCCAGGGAATCCTGCTTATACAAGGATCCGTGGCCACGAAACCATTCGAACTCCCAATGCTGGACATCGTCCGTACCGAAAATACGCGTCCGTGTCTCACGACAGGCTGACCAGACCCAGGAAGAAGGTTCTTTGTGGTACGTGCCACGCTCCCGGCCATAGAAATATCGTTCAGGACAACTTCAAATCCAAATTATCCAAACTTCTATATCAATACGGTCTTTGTAAGAAAGTTCTCCGTATTGATTAGCGTCACTTGAAGTGCCTCGAGGATAAAAGAATAAAATTTATTGTATTTCATTCGTCTAGTTTTTGGTTTATTATTTAATAATAAACCATTGTAATCGCTCTTGAAAAAAAAAAAAAAAAATTGTAACCCCCCTGAAAATTTCATGGGTTCAAAGGGTGTAGAATCCAAATCTGCAATAAAAATTTCAAATCGTGAATGCAAGCCAATTGAATAATAAACCCCAGTGAAAGACATTGCAGCGTTTTTTGTGTAGTGTCGCCAACTAACCATATTCATCACACTATCGGATGAAAACTGTAGCATTAAGCCAGTCCCAAAGGATTAATTTATTTAGTGATACGGGCAAGCCCAGTACACCGAAAAGAACAAAGTATATGAATGCAAAGTACAAAACAGTAAAGTGAACTGTAACAGGTGATAATAGAGAAAAAAAAATCAGTTAAAACTATCAGCAAGCTCTGGGAGAAAATATTGTGACAAGATACAACTTTTGAAAACTACTAAGAAGGCAAGAGCGAATAGAATTAAAAGAATAGAAAAAAAGTGTATAGATGAGGATTAGTTAATTAGGAGATTAGCTTCTGTAGGTAATCTGCACAGCGGGCGGTTGTATAAATAATTTGTGGATGAAAAAGGAGCAGTGAAGAAAGAATATAACAGAATATTAATTTTTTGACAGAAAGGAAATAGAAAGAAGATAATGCAAGTCAAAATATCTTGCAAATCTTGAAAGTAACATTTCTTCTGCCCACCAACCAATAGGTACATACGAACTTGTGACGGATGGTGGAGCTGGTTTCAGTCATTCTTCACAAAGAAACAGACATCTTAAAATAATAATAGTAAAAAACTCTCTACAGGTCAAATTTCTTGAAATATCCTTTCTAAAATGGGCAAAACTGTTGAAAGTGTCAGGGTTTACTTTATGAGTGTAAAGAAACTGCAAAACTTTATTATAAGCATTATTTTTTGCACGTTCTGTGCAAAGTTTGGGCAACTGAATATTTGACGAGTTGGCTGTACGAGTGTGGGTGAAACTTGATTGCTTGTGTACGGGAGCATTCTTGAGGAACAGCAAGGTTCACCTTGCACAGGAGCAAAGGGGAGTTGACCTCTACATGCACTAGTCGCCAGGAGAAAGACATATCCGAGAGGCGTCTACGATCACCAGGGCCCAGCATCCAATAGCCTCGACCAAGCGCACCACAATTCACTGAGTCCGGGGAATATGAAGCTCATAGGCCACATATCTCAGAAAACTGTGGTGCACCCTTTCTATCTGATCAATGTGGCAACTATACCAGGGACTCCAAACAACGAATGCATAGTATGCATAATAGAATATTATTCTATTACTGGGAGGATTTCACTTTCCCTCATGGGCAGCAGCTGCTAATGTTACGATCGTGTTGAAATTTGGTGATATTATTGAATCGCACCACCCACTATAGTTGGGAAAAGTATACTTACTACTATACAGGCCAACTATAGAGTGCCCCAAGAATTTAGAAGTTTGCAGGTCGGAAGAAAAAACACCTTCTGTAAAAAAACAATTTTCTTTTTTCACAAAGTTAAAGAGTTATACACGTTAAATCGATTTCAACGGTAAGGTCATCATCAGTAACAGAACAATAATAAGTTATATTTGCAATGTGCCTGTGAGTTGAAAACAAGGTTTCTCAATAAACAAATCCCGTACAAAAATTGTTAAATGTTTCACCTCCAACAGAGGCAACACTTATAAAACTTTATAAATTTTGTAATTGGGCATTAGCCCGTTTTGTAAATAAATAAATCCATTGGAATTAGCTTATTGCTCTTTGGAAAATAGATTACTTCCTCCTCAAAAAGTGACGTCTTCACTTTTAAATCCGGTAAGGTCGAACCATAGAAGGGATTTCACCCCGCGATTCAGCATTGAAAAACAGAGCCGCACAGGTGTACCTTCAATTCAGCTTTGACGCAATCCCTGGGTGACACGTATTTCCGCGCTCACTGGACTGATTGCATACGGCCTACAAAATTTAGTAAAGAGTTGAAATTTCGCGTAGAATCCAAACCTGCACTAAAAAATTGGGGTTGCCCACGCATGCGCAATGGATTGGATTGTGAGTAGACAACGTTGAATGAATGAATGAATAGTGCGTTTATTCCAGAAAAAGGTATTAAAATTATTACAAGTTTTAAAATATTTGGAATATACCCCTCAGCCATAGGGAGGACCCTGTTAATCTCTGCCTGGGAGCTATTACGTTTCCTACGGCTGCATACCTTGGATTTCTGCATGTATTGGATTTCTTTGTGAACCTATTATTTGAGGATCCTATTTGGAGGATATTACTTTATCCTTGAATTATTTTAAAAAGGATTATTGTAATTTTGCATACTTGACCCATGCCGGCTCCCGTACTACCTAGGCACCACCCAATTAAGCTAAACACGGAAATGAAGGTACGTTGGGAAGGTAAAAAAGAATGTGAAAACCAGTGGAAAAGAGCCCCGAGATCATCCTCGGGTTGATGGGGTGGCAGCGTGAAGTCGATGAAGGATGTTGCGGTGGTAGCCGTGGAGAAAATGGAAGAAGAAGCGAAGAAGAAAGAGGGGGAGGTTTTCAGGCGGATTCCGAGAGAACGAAGAAAATACCGGATGAGGGACTTCGGCGGAGGATTTTATTAATCCCGGCAGCCTCTTACTCCTGACACCGCTCTATCTCCAACCCGGTTTTTCTTAGCACTGCTAAAAAAAAAAAGAAAAGTAACACGCGGACGTTTTTCTTCCGCTTCCCTCTTATACATTTCAACATTATTCCGCAACTTGCCACCTCCACCTCCGTCATATATTAGTTTTTTGTCTACGGGTATTTTTTCCCTAAACCCAACCGCTGGCAGCCTGGAAACGGTATCTAGGGTGTCTAGTCATGATTCAGTGCTTACGGCGCCGAATCACACCCGTTTTGCTTATGCAGCCTTATCATAAATCATAACTCCAGGTAACAAGTTCAGTTCACCTTGTTCCGACGGATGGTTCGAGATCACATGTGAAAATTCCAGGGTTAATATTGAACTTATTACCAAAAGAAAAGTGAAATAGTCTGTGCAAGAAACACAGGTTAAAAAAATCGAGAAAATATCCACCTCTTCGACGTCCGGAGCTTTCTAACAAAATCCTACCGAATCGTCACTCAATTGTGTCCAATTGGAACTCCATTTTTAGCCGCACTTAAGAGCAATTATGATGATACAGCTGTCCTAGCAGTAGGTGAAACGAATCATGCAACAATTCCTAAACTAAGAAGATCTATTAAGCAAATCCAAGACTGGACATCAAAGTGGAGGATCAGGATGAATGAAACAAAATCAGTTCATGTTGACTTTACCAACCGCCAGCTCGACTAGGTACATTCCGGTCTATCTCAATGGCAAGACTATACCGCACGCCAATGAGGCCAAGTTCTGGGCATGACCCTGGATGCTAAGTTGCGATGGAAGATGCATGTCAAGAATAAAAAGCAGAACTGGTTCTCAAGTTGTACTGGTTAATGGGTCGGCACTCAAAGATGTCAATCCAGAACAAATTAACATTGTACAAACCAGTCTGGCAGTATGGAGTGCAGTTGTAGGGCTGTACCGCTCAAAGTAATCGCGATATTATACAGCGGTTTCAAAACAATGTACTTAAGTGTGTTGTTGGCGTACCGGTACACGAGAAATGTTCGACAAAGAACTTCGTATATCAACAGTAAATGAAGTAATCAGAATGCACGCTATAGCCCATCACAAGCGGCTGCATGTATACGTCAATAAAGAAGGTGTGCAGCTCCTTGACGTTGACGACTCACTCAGACGTCTCAAGGGAAATAAATAAATATCTGTGTACGTGAATTAAGGTGCTCGCGATAACAAAATCCGCATAGTGAAAAATTCAGGGAATCTCAAGTGCAACAAATGGCACTTCTAACGTTCAAAATCATTAGAGACTTAGTTATGTACCTAAGCTTTACTATAACCAATCCATATTTAAATGCCAAAAATGTGTTGCTAATAAGTTGTAATTTGGTGCAATAAATCATTTGAAAAAAAAGATGAATTATAAGGAGTAGAAAATCCTACCAATATTCGGTGGCCAAATAAGTCGGTGGTTTCTGTTTTGAATTACAATTACACTATGGTGTTGTATTTTCGAACACGAGAACTAAGAGCGGAGTGAAGGGCTGTTTTTGTTGGGAAGTGGATTGAGGACGGATATTTCATGAGTAAGAGATTGTTCGCGTATCATCACGGTGGCTCCGGAGATTAAAATCAAATGGATTGCACGGTGAGCATCTACGGTTTTCGTACATCTGCATATTGCAACAAGAGCTGGCGAACGGGTGCATTCACAATCGCACTTTCCGACTATCAATCTCCGCTCACAAGTATGTTTCTGCGTTGCTTGGCATTCCTTACCCTACAACTCACAATTCCATATTCATGATTGCAATCAAATCGATTCCTTACGGGATTCAAACTTGGAGTACATTCGTTGTAACCGACGCACAGTGGGCCGAATGACCAATTTAGGTGAACAAAATCCATGTCAAAATTTCATAGTTTCTTACTGTAGGAATCGCTGGGACAAGTTAGAGATCACCAAAACACAAGTGAAATTGAATGAACGTGTATCGGGTCGTTATTTGGCTTTCGTTTCTCGTTAAAGTAACTTCTTCTCTACCAGTTGAATATAATGGAGACAGGTAAGCTACCAAATATATTTTTTCGATTGATAATATACATATGGGTAATTTCAAAATTTCGGTCACATTTATGTCACTGATCAGTATTGCCGCCAAATCTCAACTAAATACAGTTTTGTAAGTGTTTTAAATTTGTCTCCTATGTGGATGTACATGTTCCATGGAAAAGTATGTAAAAGTTGTGCCCACAGGACCCAGGAGAAAATATCAAAGTCCGGGTTTTCTCACTCCCTACAGCTGTCACTAACCAGAGGTATGCAACTTCCATCCTCACTACTCAGCGAAATATTTATTAGGGCTGTTATATCCACTTACACTATGAAAGAATATGCCATCTTCAATGGATATCTGCCTCAGGAAAACAAAGCGGATCAAATCAAGTAGCTTTATCGGCCCATTATTTCAGTGTCACACAGTTTTTCACTCCCTACAATGTTTTGAAAAGTAGCCCCCACTATGATTGCTTCTATTTTGTTGGCTTCCCTTATTCAAGATGGTCCCAACGCTGGTGATTGGATTTTGCCTAGGCCTTCCCAGTCAGCTCTTCGGGAAAACCATCCCTGGAGGCAGGAGTGTGGGTTTTTTAACTCTCACTCCCTACTCCAATAACATTCTGACTGTGGCAAGTGAAACTTGATCGCACTTGTTGGCAATTAGTGTAGTTCTTAGAAGTTCGTTGACAATATCTTGGTTCAACCAGTTTCAATTGATTCGTGGCAAGTAAAGGCGGTGAAAGAAGCCTCAGTCCCTACAATATCCGGCCAATAGCCCCTTGAATTGTAAGGAGTGAGATCTGCTTGTAGCAAGTGAGATTTTGCAAGGAAACCTTACTATGTATTTACTGTAGCTAAAATTCGAATCCTAAAAATGATGATAAAAGGTACCTTCCTAAAACAATAAATTGCGGGACAATACTTGAATGTTGAAATTGAAGTGGTTAGGTATTCCGACATCCAAATCTTTTGAGAAGGCAGTCCATCTGGCCCTCAAAGACCGATCGTACAACAGAAATCGTGCCAACTGTCATGCCAAGAAGACGAGATTACAATAAATTTCATATTCCTTACATCGTTTATTCCGTTACGCGCTTCGGTGAAGTTCGTCACTCTACATTCGGAAAAAGGCCGAAGTGGAGACCTCGCCTTGAATAGACCTCGTTCATATCACGAAAGCTCCGCGAGCTCTTTTATTCCCCCCGCCCCGTCAACAGGCTCTTTCTCTTCCTCTAACACCTGTACACCAGCTTTATCTTCCTCTTTCTCCCTTCGGGGGAGAGAACTCATGCAAGTCAACTTGGTTTTCCGGCGCCTATCTCATTCGTGCCAACCTTCCGCGGGTGCCAACTTGACGGGTTTAACCTCATTTTTGAGCTGAGCGCTTTTTTACTTTCAACGACCCGTTCGTTTCTCTCGAACATCACTTGACTGCGTACACCAATCGTTGACCCATAAGAACCAAAAAAAGCATGCAATTCATTACACAATGGTTATTATTTATATATACAGCATTTTCACGTCAAATGGGAGGTTTTACACATCAATTTGGAGGTTCTCCATTCCAAATTGGAGGTTGACGGAAATGGTTCGTTTCACATTAGTTTTAAACGCCGCAACGCTGTACCGCGTAGAAGGCGGAAACACTCGAGGTGTTGTTCATTATGAGATAATATTACGAGGCAACTGCAATGGAGAGACGTTTAATGAATTTATCGCAGAGGAACACGAAAAAGTGGCGAACCCAACTATCACGTACCTGATAATGGATAACGCAGGGATTCACCGAGCTGGACAAGTTACCAGTAAGATGATCGAATTGGGGTTTAACGTGAAATGTCTGCCCCCCTACTCACCCAACTTGAATCCAGTGAAGTACTGCTTTTCAAAAATCAACAGCAAGAAAAATCCTCAGTGAGCCCCAAACAAACCACGACCTGTGTGACACGATAACCCCAAGCGTTGCCACTGTCACCACATCGGACTGCACGAATTATGTGATGAGAATGATGATAGACCTGACAGCCGTTGCTGCAGGGAGAGACTTACGTTGAAAAATTTGTTCATTCTTTTCCGTTCATTATTTTCATTCTTACTTGTTGAATGTTACGTTTCACTCGCTAATTTGTTGTTTTTGCTTTCCCAGAATTAAATCATGTATTTCTGTCATCCACCAAATTGAAATGTAAAACCTCCAATTTCAAATGTGTAATACTTGAAAGGAATTGTTATATCAATTCTACCTTTACTTGATTACGTATTCTTGATATTATTCTCTTTTTTCACCTTATTAATTACTTAGGTTATTTTATATATAGATATATAAGGTTCGAGAAATAATTATACGCAAGGTTTTGGAAATAGATATAGTTATTTATTCAATAAATGTATTTATTGCTCCAATAATTACTACGGGGCTCCTATTAACCACGATGTGGAAAAGGTTTTGGTATCCCTTTAATATTTTTTATTTTTTATAAATAGCACCGCAGGTGGTATTAGGTAAGGAGTTCGGTTAATAGGATGGATCTGGGATATTATTATCAATTTGATTCAAATACAGAAATTGAAAGAACGGATTACCTGGTCGGCTGAAGAAAGTGGTAAGGAGAGGGGAGAGGATTGTCGCAAGTTTTCGTTATCTCTCCTTCCCCCCAGTCACTCCTCGCCTCTCCTCTCGCGATTGTTCCGCTGATAGCCGATAGATGGTGTCGGCTATCACAAATGGAAAGCCTCCAGTTTGACATGAAAATGCTACAATAGAAACATTCCTAAGCATTTAACTGATCCACGAATATTCATCCTTTCACACAATGAAATTACTTACACATTGTTTGATATTTGAATTTAAAATGTTAGGAATTAGATTTTCCAGAATCGACAGTATGTCCAATTCGATCTATCGATTCCAACTTGACCGATGAAGAATAAACCGTAGGGATCACTTACCTCCCGACGCCGTCTTGAAAACGTGCTCGTTTGTTTTTCTTTTGTTCTTATTGTAATATCCCGTATTTCGAATGTTGGTGGTAGTCGAGTAAGGAGACTCGGGATTACAAAACACATATCGTTTCTATCAAGTACAATTTAAAAATAAATAGAATAAAGAAGAATAGAAATATTTAAAAAGGCAAGTTAGAAAGTGTTTTAGTAAAAGTAGAGAAGAAACAGTTGTACAACGCGATCTTATGAGCAAATTTTCCAAAGTTACAGTACTGAGTGTACTAATGTTGAATCTAGTTGAAATTTGAACACTTGTTTAAATTATTTATTTATTTATATGAACGGGCGAACCTAATTTCATGAAAATAGAAATATTGAATAGGTTTAGAGTCACTGGAAATAACAATAATGTAACTATGGTAAGGATTTGAAACAAGATGTGACATTATAACTGCAAATAAAAATCAAAATGCTGGGTAGGACACAATGGAAGACTTCAAAAATCAAATGGAACAGGTGAAAAAGTCCAACGTCTAAACGAGGAATGGGGGACAACGGACGATCCTGAAGATAAGGTATGGGGCGAAACTCACGTAAAACGGAGGAGAGCTGTTAGTGGAAAGACGAGGCACAAGGAGGCTATCTCTCCGAGTAGTGCTGGCGAGACTATTGCTCTATTTAATAATTTTTGCAAAAACGACGAAGGGGAGGATGTGACACACCGCCATCAGGGCAGCATAATCAACTTCATCCTGAGGGATCCCTGGTTTAAAAGCAATACAGCAAAGAAATTCATGCTGGACCCGTTCCAGAGTAAGCTTGTGGACTGCGTACCATGGCGACCATATGAGAGAGGCATGCTCCAATAGTGGCAGCACCAGTGCCTTATAGAGAATACTTATGGCCAGAATGTCGTTGAACTCCCGAGTATTCCGTTTAACGAAGCCCAGGATCCTCATTGCTATACCAGCTGCACCAATAATGTGTCGTGAAAAGGAAAGCTGCTTCCCCAGGACAGTATTTTTCTACTACAAAGAAGACTTTGGATTTTTTGAATTTTGAACATTTTTATCTACTTTTTGCACATTTTTATGCAATTTTAGTACAATAAAAGCTCCAACTTCCCATAACAGCAAATATGAGCAAATAACTGTATAGCTATCAATTTTATTTGGACAAATATTTTGTAAATCATGTTCTTTAACAGTTCAATTGAACTAAGTCGTTCCGGTATCTGCTAATACAATAATTTATCTGTTTAGTTCCAGAATAGCATTTGTGCTGCTCTGCTATCAGAGGAGCATTAGTGTTACTGTGCTTTAGTGTGTGTATTTGAGTGTACTGCAACCAACGGAGCTACTCGCTATATTCAAAACGTTGGTCAAATAACCCCACTATTTCTGCATCTCCCTTAAATTGCACCAACGCGTAATTAGTATTGTGTCTCAGGGGCAGCCCATGAAATGAAATTCCGAGCCCCCTCAGCCCTGCAAAAGACCATGTGAAACTTCCGCCGCAATCCGCGGGCTGGTGATCATAACGCAAAACACGGGAGTTTCCAATTAGCGGCCGTAACCGGTAGGTCTTTAATAAATGACGTCATCGCTGGAGGGGGGGGGGGGCTATAGTGGGGGTAAGGAAGGGGAGGGGAGTTTAATTAACGATTATATTGCATGCCGGACCGCTGGAGGGAGATGGGTCAACATCACGGGTTGTCATTATTTCTTGACAACCTCCCCCAGCTCTTGTCCGTTGATAGGACTGAAGGGGAGACGTATCAAATTAACGTTGCGTCGTCCCGTCCCCCATCCACCGTATTTCTCTCTATTTTTTTGACCGTATGAAACTGAAACCGTAGACGACGGTAACCACTCGATGTCGGCCGGTTATTACGTCCCAGAGCTTTTTCATAGGAAAAACATCTGGTGTGAGATGAAAGGGGCAGGAGCCGCATCACCAGCGCTACATGCACATCAATAAAAAAATAACAGTATAAATTGACAGTAAAAATAAAATCTTAATTAACTTACTGTTTGGACTGGATGTTGGGCCTGACCCCTGCGTCTCCCCCTCCTAAGTAGAGGTTTTGACTCGTACTCCGAGTGATTCGTTTTTGAAGGAAGTTAATTTGGTTTTAGGAGGTTCGCATATGAGGAATCGCTATTGTTACTAGGATAGCCGTGGCTTCCTGCCCATTAAGCGATCAGAAGGATCGGAGATATTTAGTCAGTGTTACCGGATTTATACAGGGTGTCCCACGAGTTGTTCTCCCTCCCCTCCTAAAATCGTCCAAATGGGAGTAAACAAAAAAAAATTGGTTTTGAATCTTTATATTTTCTTGCAAGGATTTCAAATATCATATTCGCGAACCTCGCGCAACTGCGCGCCCATGCGCAAGTGATACTAACTTTTTTATTTTAAATGAGAACACCCATTTTTTATTGCAGATTCGGATTCTACCCATGATTTCATGAAAATTTGACCCTCTCAATCAAAATTTTTTATTGCGTGCAACCGGTTCAGCGAACACACAAAGCTTCGCAACCCCTAATATGTCAAATAGTGGATGATAGTGAACTCTAAAGTATGGCACTTGAATTTTCATTGTTTTTTAACGCTGATTCACGTGATGCTATCCATTTCTTAATTCGACTCAATGTTTGCGGAATAATGACCGAAATTAGTTCATTTCGCATTCCTTCTTTATTTTAGGCGCCTATTTTCAGATTTTAAAAGGGATTAATTTTCGAGGTCAGGTTGAAGAATGTAAAAATAGGCGATTAAAACCTTCTTTAGTGATCAAGTGAAAAATCACCTTAATCTGAGAGTTGAAGATCGGCATAAATGATGATTTTTCTGTCATCATTCCGCAAAAATTGAGTCGAATCAAGAAACGGATAACGTCACTTGAATCAGCGTTAAAAAAACAATGGAAATTCATGTGCCACCCTTTGAAGTTCATCATCAACCACAATTTGACAATTTTGGGGTTGCGCAACTTTGCCCGGTTGAGCGCAATCAATAAGTTGGTTGAGGGATCTAATTTGCATTAAATTTCTGGTAGAATCCGAATCTGCAATAAAAAATTGGGGTCCCTATTTAAAATAAGAAAGTTAGCGTCACTTACGAATGGTTGCGCAGTTGCGCGATGGTTCTCGGTTCTATGATATTTGAGATCCATGCAAAAGAAATATGAAGATTTAAAAAAAATGTTCTACTGAACTACGAATTTAATGAACCTAGTTTGATAGCAATTTCACTGATAAAAAGAGGAAAGAAGAATTTAATATTTCAAAAATTAGAAGAGAGATTGGTTTTTCTGAGTTGGGCGAGGAGAGAACTATGGATGCTGGTCCCTATAGAACATAATACAGCTATTAATCTTGTCTTGCAACATCATTGAGGGTGAGCTTGCATCAACCTGTCGATTGAAACAATAATGACTTTTATTGACCGGGAACTCACACTCCCTGAAATCTGATCAGCTATGAAATGCAGCAATGATCATGATATTGGGTAGTTGGATCTGTGAACCGCAAAATGAAAACTCCCTATTTTCCTCATCTTTAAGTTCTTCTGCAAGTTTCAGGTAGAAGGAAATGCGTTAGGTTGGTCTTTTCCAAAGAATGCTTAAACAGGTTTTTAAACAGGCTTAAACTTCTTCTGGGATCCGTTTATTCTTCCAATCAGATCTGAAACCGTCGGATTTCTTACTTGAAGACACAAGTTCAAACTGCTAAGATGATTTGTTAGACTGCGTGCGTGGTGGAGGAAGAAAGTTTTACAAATCCGCCGTGCTTTACGCTGCAATTGTGTTGTAAAAACGATCATATAACAAAAAGAATAGATAATTTCTTGTTATAGCATTATTTTAAGAAAATGTATGATTTTGGTGAAACCTACGCGGGGCACAAATAATAGCATCCCTGACTTTAGACAACCCTGCTTTAGAGAGCCAAGTAAACGCTTTTACCAACCATTGACAGTCTGCAGCATGTGAAGTTTGAGTGTCAGAGATTCAAAAGCAAATGGAAGGTGAAATCCTTGTTGTCGATGCTTTGCTTCAAAACTACAGCTTTGATTCATCACGAGGTTTTGCCTGGACTGGACAGAAGGGTTTCCTGACACAAGTTAATAGGACCTTTTTTACTTGTCGTTTTCTTGTGAGATCTGAAAGTCTGGTAGGATTAATTCGGCTCACCTTGTATTTTCATTGTGTAGTTCCGCAAATAGAATCAGAGTCCCCTCAGACCCTCAGGTTCGCCAAAAGAAAAATATAGGTATTCAGGACAATTCCAGTTTAATGTTGAGGCGCTTACACCACGTTTGGTGAGGAATGTAAAAATTCTGAAACTCCTATCGTAGGTTGAAGAAGAAAGTAATTTTTGATATCCGCGATTTCATGTGTGGAAGCGGAAGGCCTGTCGCGCTTTAATATCCCAAAGGCAATATTTCGAAGGCCCGCGCCACCGATGGCGGTAGAAGGTAAATAAGTTTTGCCGTCAGTTGGGGATATAGGAGTAGAAATAGGAGCCTGCCCCGAGGGAAGTGGGAAAGCGGCGGGGCCCCGCAATCTGCGACAGATCACATCTTCTCCGGCACATACAGCTGTGGATGCTATACCCTGCAAGGTATCATCCATCCTGTCGGCAGACGTGTGTTCGCGGGGGTTGTGTAAAACCCGCGGCCTTTCTCGCAGGTTTAGCAGCATTCGTGTTTCGCTGAGCAAATATTTACATCCACTCAGGGCTCTTCGTGACTAAGGAAAACTTCTTAATGCAATAAATCATAAAATCTTATCACGAGGGGCCATCACTTGGAAATGTCTTTGTAATAATTACTAAGAATGCATTAATTATTAAGAATGAAACTCGAATATCCATAGGTACCAATTATGCTAATAATCACTCAATAGCCCATGTGTTAATCCCTAAAGAATCCAAAAACTTTCCAAAATCTCCTATAATTCAGAACACATTTCAATCATTGTTGTAGTCGACCACCCCATCCTATTCCAACTACTACCTACTTCGGTATTAAAGCAGGTAACATATTCTATTTTCACCATCAATTCTCCAAAACACAGAAGTTCTACGGGGGCTGTCAGCATATTGGTCACTTCAAACAATTTATTATATAATATAACTAAAACTGCATTACTACCCAAACGATTTTTATTCGGATATGAACGATTAAGGAAGTTAGTGCACAGTGGCTACGCGCTAATTTCGGTTTGTTAGGATTATTACGTACTCCATCATTTGCGTAAACGTGGTGTTTCCAGAAGACATATCTCTTGAGAACGAAACGTCCAAGTTCAACAAACTTTCAGTGATTTTGCAGATGTACTAATCAACGCAGCTAAATGTATCAGTGCAGTGGCGGCTCCTGTCCCAAAACTCTGGGAGCACACTGAGATCTGTGAAAAGCCAAATACAAATCTCAACTTGCCTATTTTCCTTTGCCCCACTCCATTTAAAACTGTATGAAAACATGAACGCATTAGACACAGGTAATGAAGACGCCAACACGTATTTACCTCCAAAATTCCTGACTAACGCAGTAGGTATTCTGGCCATGTTTTCTCTCTCTGATAGGCCGTTTACGCTGGAGTACCGCATAGAGTAAAAAAGATCCACAAGGCTTGATAAGTGACGAATCGTTCTTGGACACTCGAGAAAGTTTGTGAACAGGGTTCTCTCTGTATGGCACTCCTAACAGTTCGCACTGCACCCACTATCTTGCTGATGATTATTTGAAAACTGTGTTGTCGAATCAGGCTCGTATGATGTAAACAATCCACTCATGAATAACTTCGAAAACTGATTCACTGAGGGGTCATAACGTACTGGTGGAAAATGATAAGATACGCATGGGGCGCTGCAAGCAGGGAGCGAAGAACTGATTTTGAGCTCCAGTTTTGGTTTTTTTCGCTCTCTGATTGGTCAATCGCTTCCTCAGATGAAACTTAAAATGCCCCGAGATGCTGCCTTTTATCTTACTATACTGGGTGACTTTAGAGCACGTGCTCACCTCTATTGGATTGAGCAGAGCTACACTCCGAGGCCTAGAATTTATGTTTCTTGTTGGTTTCAATAGGGTAAGGCCATGTAGGCAGTCTTGTTTCACTAACTTTAATGTACAGATTTTCATATATCCATTGGTTTGGGGGTACAAATGCTCCCGTGCTCTTATCAGCAGCCGTCAATGTATCAATGGGTATTTATACACATGCAAAATCAAATGTGTATTCTCTACCATTTTAGATGGTGCGGTTTGATTCTTATTTTACACCACCGGTTAATATGAACCGTGGCATGGTATCCTACGAAGACGAGGTTCAGATTCCACCCTCATCAATAAGTTGCATGTACATCAGAAAACCTCCAACTACCATTAAGGATTCCAACTGTTTGAGTTTTTGAAATAGCAAGGCTGTTTAAGATTAAGAAATTATAAGTACGCTAAAAAATTAATCTTGAAGTACCTCAAGAAACCACAATGATAACTCAAGAAACTGCAAAAAATAGATTCACAGCCTGACATAATTTATATTCGCAGCTACTCGTAGCTTCGTTCTGATTCGTAGCTGCTGAAAATGTATTGCTCCCAGGCCTGTATTAATCCTTAGTCCACACTTTGTCATTTATATAATTCACAATCTGTTAGAGACCGAAATAAAAAGGTTCCCTGTTACGTTAGAGTTAAAAAGTACCTGTTACGTCTTGCTTCATCTACTCGTTCTGTTCCAAAGCATTCTACAAAGGGCCTATCCTTTGGCTTGTAGAATGATTCCATACGTAGAGGAATCCGGAAAAACCTCGAAAGAAAAATAACACTTACCAGCTGTTTTCGGATGTTTTTCTAATGGTGCCATTAATCCTCTCCACAGACGCGACCCTCCAGTTGGGGGAATAACCAAAAGTAGGGCCCCAGGGCAGCATACCGGTACCTTCTAAAGGTAAATAAGAACTTTTTATGGGTCCCTCGGCGGATGGAGGGGAACCATAAAATGAGAAGGAATTCGGACCCAACGAGCATCCGATCTTCCTATCGAGGTTTCACCCTTATTCGAGAGAAATGAGACTTTTATGCCGTTTATAGTAGATGTAGGTAGGTGAATGTTTACAATGGTTTTACCGTTTTGAGGGAAAATGAATCAGTTTCTATGCGAGCTGCTAAAAAAGAAGATTAAAACGAATTTTTTGGACAATATAGTTATTGCAATAGTTCAACAATTTGTGGAAATTTTTTAAAAACCTTCATCCTCGAAATCCTGTTTGGTGGATTTGTAGGTATGCCATTCATTCCAAACGATTATTATAGAGATACTCGTGCGATGCTACTGACCTATGCTGACCATACCCTGTGAATATTCTATTACCTTTTATTCTAATATTTCAGGAAATCTCACTCCACCAATCGCCTGCCATGTTTTACGTAATTTTGAAGGATATTTAGTGCAGATGCGCTGTCCTGCAGCGTTGACTGCAGCTTTAATTTCCTCTCTTCAAAATCAATCGTCAGTCCTGCACACATTGATTGCCTCAGAAGCAAAATGTATTTTTCAAACACCTCTCTCGCCCCTAAAAACAAAGAACTGCAACAGCACGCTGGAGGGACATGAAATGGAGGATTTTGTTACTTTTCAGGCCCTGACGTTTATTACCAGCGGAAAAGGAGGTCGTATTACCGCACGGAAAAAGCGAGAAAACCCTGAGGGGAGCATCACATTGATATTAAAACCACCTGCTACGCTTGTTGTGAAGGGCCGACTCAACGAAACTTTGGACCGAAAAACATTATAACAACTTGCGAGTTTGAAAGGGGGAATTTTCGTAACCGTTTTTACCCCTTTTGGTCCCTCACCTAATTAACGGAGTTTTTTTTCGATTCATCATATTTAATAATTATCAACCGTGAAAAGGAACAGAATTGGTTAATTTTTTAAAGTAAATCTCCAATGAAATTCAAGCTATTGCAATGACTTCACAAAAATTGAATTTTTCAAATATTTCTCTATAAAGGTATTTTAAAGTAATTCCTGAAGTTTCATACCTGTCTAAACAATCTTATATGTATCAATATATTTATATGTAGCTACAGACTTTATCGTTCTTCAGAGTCGAGCTGGAATGTCCATCCTTTCTCCAAAAATTTCTCCAAACTAGAAAAAGGTTTTTGAAGTTAGAACTAGCACATTAAAAACACATTCAATTAGACTAGCGGTGAAAAATGCAGATACTTGAATTCAACTATAACACTGAACAATGAAATGGTGAAAGCTGAAAAAAAAAATTTGATTCCAAAATTGATTAGCATAGCGCGATAGCATGGTAGGATCACAAAAAATAGATAGATAAAATAATTTTCTTACGTGAATAATTCTACGCGAATAAGAAGTGTAAGAATTATTCTTACACTGATTGTTTATAATTAACAATTAACAATGTATCAATTATTGATACAACACGCTTTCAGCATTCCTGTCAGCTTGAGTCTGTCACGGTACCTCTTGAACTCAATTTCTGGAGATATCAAATTTGCCACAGACATTAGCTCCTTCAGTCTTTCCCGGCTTGTTATTAAAATCGATGTTTCCTTGACCCATTGAAAAGGATCCACCAGGTAGTTGCCCTCACGTGACTGGTACCCTGATCTTCCTGAAAGATTGCGATCCAGTTCTGACACCAACTCAGCTAGTTTTAAATCCTCTGAGAAGTTATTAAGAGAGAGACGGCATTTTGACAAAACTGCCATTTCGCGCAGCACTCGCACATCTTCAATGCAATAAAAAAAAAAAGTTTTCTGACATCAAACAGATAGAAAATGTAACGCTCTTCGAACGATGTCATCAAATTTGAGCTACCTCCAAAATAGATCGAAAACAGGAAAAAATCTTAAATTGCGAATACCTAGGAAACGAGGCAAAAAATTGAAAGGAGACATTTTTGTTCGGAGTCGGATTGTGCATAACTCCTGAGACACCCTGTATAACTAAAGAAGACCTAATGTTTGAATATTAGGAAAGCTACGGAGGAGGCCTTGTCTTGGTCAGGGGCAAGATATGCAATGACCCGCACGACCCCCCGGTCTTGAAGGAGGGGTTGCTTTGTGCGCCGTGTATTACCAACCCCATTCTGAGTTGGCCGTAACATTGGGTGTTGCAATGTTGATGTTGATGGTTGCTTCTGATCAAATGCATGTTTAGTAAAATGTTTGCTTACTTAAACTTGTTATCCAGTTGTAGGACAGTGGTAAGATATTAGGGTTTAAATCGAGTTCATATAAAGTGTTAGAGTTTAAACAAGATTGTTAAGATATAAACCAAAAAATAAATATTCAAAAATTAAAAATTAAAATGAATTTAATGAACGAAAACATTCGTTTGTGAACAGCATCTACGGCATTCCTAAGCTGTCCAGCCAAAGTCAGGATAATCGAAGAGACGGCTATTTTCTGTGTTCATTTATGATTTATTGCGATGAGTTGCTTTCAGCAGAGTAGCTATACCACAAGTGAGTATGTTGACATGTTTTTTGTATACGGTTTTGCCAATTGTAATGCTTCTGAAGCAGCAAGGGAGTCACACTCCTCCTGTGTACAACTCACACCCTTGCGAACACGTCGGATAGTATGAGGAAAAAATATTTGTAGATACTATTTTTATGTCGCTGATCCTTTTTTTATCTGATAAACTGTCTTTTTTTAATCTACTAATCCTTTATTGCCACTAAGGTTTTAGTTATTACTACCAGCTATGTTCAATAGCTATAGCGCACCATGATGAATGGGAATATGCAATAGGGAAACCACGCTGAAGGAAATACAGCGAGGAAAGAGACGAAAGGGAAGAGTTGATAATGATACGGAAGCCTGGATTGATAAAGGTCATAGTGTCCACAAAAAGATTAATGGAACTCATCGCAATCAATCGTAAATGAACACAAACAATAGCCGTCTCTCGGCTCCTTGATAATCCAGACTTAGGCAGGACAGCTTAAGAATGCCGTAGACGCTGTTCACTAACGCATGGGTTTATGCATCCGACAAAACTATCTTAAATCGTCACTTGGGAGGTCAGGCATTATCACCATTCGATTCATCGAGAAAAGTTACGTATATCCCGCCTCTAACCTTTTTTCGTCAAGACTTTTGGAAAAACCTCAATTTTAACAGAAAACACACGTTTTCCTGTAGTCAAACACTATTTCCGTAACTAAAACTATTTTTAAACACCAAAACGACCACATCGTTGGAAAGCTAAAATTTTGGCGCACGTTTTACCAGGCCTGCACAGTTCTGCGTCAAGCATTAATGGGGTTTCTAGGCGAGATGAAAAACAGGGGATTTTGACATTTTGACAAAACTGCCATTTCGCGCAGCAATCACACACTTCAATGCAATAAAAAAATGTTTTATGACATCAACTAGATAGAAAATTTAACGCTCTTTCCAACGGTGTCATCATATTTGGGCTATATCCAAAATTGAGGGAGTTATGACAGTTTTAATGACATAAGATCGAAAACACGAAAAAATATTAGATCACGAATAACTTGGAAACGAGGCCTCTGGTAAAAAATTGCTACTAGGCATTTTTGTTTGGAAATGAGTTGTAGAACACGTAGGAGTCGGATTGTGCACAACTCCTGGGACACCCTGTATAGCGATTGCTTTCATTTGGCACTTGCTCTAACTCAGCCAGTTCTACTCCCTCTCAGAAGTTCTTGAGTGCTTTGGCGATGTGGCCAGTCCTTCGGTATCAATTGCTCATTGACATTGAGTGCCTAAAATAAATTGGTTAGCACCTTTGTGACACTTTTAACTTCTAATATCAATTTGCGTAGTGTGTCGACTTCAGAAGTATAAAACTCCAAAATTGATTAGCGCCGCAGGATGTCACGGTAGGATTACACACAGTTACTTTATCAATTTTTTTGCTTTATTAATCACCTGCTCCCTGAAATCGCAAAGTTGACATTTTCTAGTGTTTATACACCTTTTAGAACTTTATAAAATATTTTCCGGATTTTTATAAGTTGCCTTCTTTATACCGTTTGAACGTTTGCTCATTTTATCGTAAACGATAACGTGACCCACGTTTTATCGCCTTCCAACTGGAATTTATCCACGAAATCGATACGAAATGCTCTTAGAGAGCTGATTAAATTTGCAAGTTTCCCTGAAATTTGACAGCTTTCATAACTTTTTGGGCAATGGAGTTCAAGTTCAGGTATTTTCATAAACTTGATTTTTTATAAATTTCGAATGTTTACACTGCAGTTAGGGTCCTCAGAAGTTAGTTTTTGATTATGAAAATGCACCAACCTGTGGAAAATTCAACAGTGAATCCAAAAATATGGTCAAAAGTTGAAAAAAGTTGGATTTAAGTGGAGAAATGTTGATGTTGTGCCACAAAACAAAGTTTTCTTGAAAAAAAAAAAAAAAAAAAATGCGATTGCGGCTACAACGAACGGCCCTCTGATTGGTTGGAAAAAATCATATTTTAGGAGAGAGTTGTTATAAAGAAGTATGTTGTATTTTTAATTTAGTTTTACCCAACTTTTTACTTTTTGAATTGTTTTTTTATTTTTTCTTGTAAATAATAATTATCATTATTATCGTAAGATATCAGAAGTAAACAAAGTGTTATGACGCTTCGTATTACATTTAGTTATGGCACTTTAAAATCCATTGTTATTTACATTAGCACATCACAATGAATGACACGTTCGACGCCGAGATGAAACTCACGTCGTTTAATGTTTATGAATGGAGATGAATCACCTCAAAACGGTACAAGTTCATCGTCACTTCCGAGAAAGTTATTCAAGGGGTCATAAAAGGTTTTCCAAAGGTTTTGAACCTTGAATTAATCATAAGGGAGCGTGTAGGTACTTACGACTCCCGAACCTCCCCCACGTTGTCTCTTCGACGATTTCAAAAAGACGCAGCCCGGTGGAAAACTTCCCTCGTCTCGATCCGAAACTCAATCTTTCCTTCTCAGAAGTTAGCGTATAAACAACGCAAAATGATTTACCGCCTTCAAAAAACAAGATTGAAGTTTAGATACCCAACGAAAAGGAACACACTTTGTTCTACCAATCTCAGAGCTGAAACTTGAGTAATACAATACAACTTGGAAAACCCCCGCATAGGTGAGCAACATCGCTGACTTTCCTGGAAGCTTAACCTAATTTCGGAAAGTTCTTTTTTTGTCTTCCTCTTCGGTAGAATTTGTTTCCAGCGAATATCTGTGAAATACGGGTTCGTTTATTTATCTAGCGCGAAAAATTCCAAGAGAAACTCACGGGATCCTTAGAAGGTTCTGGAAGCGTATGATTAGAGTTTTAGAACAAAAGTTGGTAGGTTTAAACAACTTTTAGACTGCGGCAAGCGGAACCGCTATGGGTTTTTGTAGCGTATTTACGTCGTAAGATTTTCGGGGTTTCCTAATTATGACGGGCACTTATTCCCAACTTGAAGGACTTTAGTTCGATATTGATATCGAAGCCGGGACTGTGTTGGCACAGTTTTTGGTTTTCAATTTCGCAGTTTTTTTACAATACTTGGGGAGATTCTGATTAGCCAATTAGTCATTAATTAAAATTGATCCTGAGAGTGCCGAACAGCTGATCTTCCGAAACCTTCAACTAATCCCATCCATGGGGTCAATTAGCATAGCCCATTGAGCGAGTTACCATCACGAAAAATCCCGATTTAACAAAATCAATTTTAATGTAATTTAATTGAGTGTGTATGATGTCAGCAAATTTTAGTTGTAGCAAACACAGATTTCAGAAAAAAAAACGAATTTATCTGGAATAAATGCCTATGTTTCATGGTTTCATGTACATGACAAATGTAAGGATTTAGGCAAGTTGAACGGGCGGTTGTAATTTTCTTATAATTCTTGTATTCTGGTTCTAAATCACATCTTCTTGTGGCCACCTCCGAGTGGGTTCTACGAGACTTCTGCATTACGACTGCCAAAAACTTGGTATCTGCATTCAACTTCTACTACAAGAAAATATTTACCTCATTCACAATGCGGCTTAGCCCTCAAAATAATGCCAACTGACCCCACCATTGCCTATGCGATCCAGACCCACTCGCATTTTCAAAACAATATCGCTAACTCTGATCTATAAACTACCAACAAAAGTCAATACGGCTGCGTGAATCCAATCATAATGAAGCACTCTATCGAAAGCCGTCATAAAAATAATAATTCAATCGGCAACGTGTGTTAAATCATAAATACTTCAGTTAGAAAAAATTACTCAATAGTTCTAAAAACATAAGTTCTCTCACTGTTTTCCCCACTCACTTATAAGCCAGAGCTGAAATACTTGATTATTTACTGGCAGGGTCTTTTAGGGGAATAGAAGTCAAATTGAACAAGAGGAATATAACTAACTGAATTTACTTTACAATTATTTCCCTAATACTTGTGTAATTATTATTTCTCCTAATCCGCTAAAGTCTCTCCTCAAAACTCCACTAACTTTGCCCAAGACGACGAAGCTCCTAGCTGCAGCGAAGGTCCTGCGAAGTTTTGATAAGCCCTGATGAGAGTTGACGAGACGTAGCTTTGGCCTCGGATCTTGTAGAGTCGGTCGGGGACAGGAACAACACAGACAAGCACCTATATTTCAATAGGCGGTAGTTGTCTCTAATTTTAAATTTACAGGTCATATTTCGGTTTTTGTTCTAATAACACCACATTTTGGTTGTTAAGTCATATTTGGCACCATATTCCTAAATTTTCCTTCATTGTTTTTCAAAACTAGTACATTTTTCATCTTTGTTAGAAAATGCGGGAGAAAGAAACACATTTTCTTCAACCTTTGTCGGTATTTCACCTTTCATCATTGCTAGTAAATGTCTAAAAGTAACACTACTGTTGGATTTGATGCGTGCTCTGGTTTACTACAATAATATTGTGGAAGACTGAACTAGCAATAAATAACATTAGTATGCGTTGTAGGTAGATAATATACTGTATTTAGTGAAAATTTCACATAACAGGTGAGTAGCACCGCTTAGTTATTTACAAAGAAACAAAAAAACAACAAAAGGAACAAACAGATAATATTAAAGCTATCCACCTTGGGTATAGGTATTGCATAATTATGGACACACTTTTTCATCATGTGCCAAACGTTTACAATATGAATCTAATCGATAGTCTAGTAGACAAGACAAGCAACGCAATGCCCAAGCCTCAATTTTGACCATTCGGTTTTCCAGTCAATCACGAACATCTGATGCTCTTTTCGAATGATGGTAGTGTGTTGCTGGCCAGAGATACCTAAACAATTCGAATCAATCCTAAAGAAATGTTGAGTATTTGAGTGGATATGCCGAACAGAAGTAATGGAGCTGATAACTTTAGCCACTTGCCTGGTATTTTGAATTAGTTTTGAAGCTCATAATTAATATTCTGCTTTTTGGTCGTAATTAGTGTCATACATGTCGATTTTAGGTCTTTTCTCAGGTCATATTTACATCAATATTCAGTCATATTCTGACATGTGTCCTATAAATCCGAACTCTGATCATGACATTACCACGCTTAATTAAATTGGAATGTAGATTTTCATAAGTACAGTGGAGAAACGCGTTTCGTGAAACCCCTTTCATGAACCTTGTTTCATGCAATCCGTTTCACTCGCGCATGCACACAGAAGAAACGGTTTTCCCGTCAGTTTCACTATGGATTCCGATGAACATGAGGTCGTTTTGTCGTGGTGGCTAAGGAAGAAAAAGATGAAACGAAAATACTGGGTACACCCACTGATCAGGGATCGAGACCCTAGTTTCCTCGTTGTTGCGAACTTGCTCATAAGTGATCCTATCAAATTTGTAAGGATTTTTCCGAATGTTCAAGCCACTTTTTGATCGTTTGGTGGCATTAGTCGGTGCACAAATAACGAAGAAGGACACCAACTGGAGGCTGGCTGTGAGCGCAGAGGAATGAAATTCCTGCCATAATTTTCTGTCACAAATCACCCAACTTCTCGACGCGAAACGTGAAACTACAGCCTGATGAAACTGGAGTTTCATGAAACGCACTATGCTCAACCCTGCGTAATCTTATCAGTCAATTGCGAGCAACTTTCGTTTGACATTTCCTGAAACCCGTTTCACGAGACACGTTTCTCCATTGTGCACCCCGCCTAAGTATTTACTTTGCCACCTTCGAAGAAAGACTTCAAAAATTGTGCAGACGCTTTTCTTCCGTTACGAATTTGTTCATCCTATGTAGCTCGAAACCATCATAACAACTTTTCAAATTAAGTTGGCAACACGATTAGACACTTGAGAGACCTCCTAACGTTAATGAAGAAACAGCGCATTTCCTTGTCGCCTAAGCCGATTCCTCTCGTTTCAATAAGGCGGTGCTGATGTTTTCCTGTTGAAAGGGCATATAATTATATCAAAATTTCCTCTAATCCTTATCCGGAAAAGGATTTTTCAAGATTTTCCCCACAACTTACTCCCTGCGCTCAGCACAATGGTCCAAATGCAACAAAGATGGTACAAAGTACAAAACTATTCAAGGCAAGGTGCATGATCAGCAGCTTTCCTTTTCATGACACATTATTGTGCAGCTGGTAGAGCAATCAGGACCCTGGGCTTCGTTAAGCAGAATACTCGGGAGTTCAATTACATCCAGGCCATCACTGTTCTCTATAAGGCGCTGGTCCTGCCACTATTGGAGTATGCCTCTCCCATATGGTCGACATCGTACGCAGTCCACAAGGATACTCTGGAATGAGTCCAGCATACATTTCTTCGATATATTGCTTTTAAGCTTGGGATCCCTCAGGATGAAGTTGATTAGGCTGCTCTGATGGGCGCGTTTCACGTTTTGCCTTTGGAGAGAAGACGATATGTAGCAGATCTGGTATTTTTGCACAACCTGTTGAATGGAGTCTCGCTAGCACTACTCGCAGAGATAGCCTCCTTGTGCCTCGTCTTTCCGCTAACAGCTCTCCTTCGTTCTACGTGAGTTTCGCCCCATACCTTATCTTCAGGCTCGTCCGTTGTCCCCATTACCTCGTTGCTCGAGTTCCCATAGCAACCTTCCACTAAATCATCACACAGCTATTTTCAACAGCAACTTCCCTCTCACCATCAAACGGGCCCCACTCGCACAGACGCTATGTCCTGTAAACGGTTAGGAATCGAGAAAAAAAAATGTCGGTTTTCGAGATATTTACTGAACTAGCAAGTAGGGTCTTTTTTCTAGTGGTTTAGGACCTAAAATCGATCGGGAAGATTTCAGGACGGTCGAAATTCTTCCGTAGCAAATAATCGATATTTCCGAACCTAAGAGTGAACCCCTTAAACCTCACCTCACATATCACGAACAGTCGCGAATTATTCAGAAAATAATAAAGTCATGTGTAATAATTTTCCGAGAGGAAGAAGTTTTTGTGGGTTTTGTGATGAAGTTGAAACATGAAACTCTCCCCCTCCGAAAATTGCATCCATTAAACATGTTCTGTGTAACTCATCCCCCGAGTGCACTCTTGATGAGTCAACCGCATAAAGGCCGCTTCTCAGATTGAGATCAAAAGCCGTCCTCCATCCGAGCAACGCCGCCCCCGGGGGCGGCGAGGAGGTTCTCGTTATAACAAGATAAGACGACTGGAGGCGGCGGAGGCGGTGGTGGTAGGACAATACGGGGAGGACGGGAGCGTCGTCATAATCCTCCCTTGTTTACGGCCCTCCGGTTTCCACCTTCAAAAGTCGAGATAAACCTCTTTTTCGGAGGAGCGGCCTCGAGCGGCGAACGCAGTCGCGGAAGGTACAGCGGACTTACGAGTTACAACTTGAAAGCTCGCAACGTTACAAGCTACGACCCCACGATAAACTTCTCGTAGTGGAAGCGGGGAGAAGACTTACAACAGTTTTCACCGAAACTAATTCGTCTCTCTCGTTGTTATCTCCGCGTTACAGCTCCCCATCTCCCTGATAACGTTGTTAACGGAACAAGTTTCAAAACACAGCGCACTCTGGTCGGAAAGCGGCTAAAATCTCAAAATTCGATTTGATGATAAACCAATGTCAGACAGAAAAATTTTTATTGTAGATTTGGATTCTACACCTATTGAAACATAAACCAAGAAATTTTCAGGGGGGGGGGGGGGTTAGACTTTTTTTCCAGAGCGATTACAATGGTTTATTATTGAATAATAAACCAAAATACAATTGTAAATAATAAATACGTCTTCTTATGCTACTCCCCGCAATAAGAAACACTTGTGACGCGGGGAGGAGTTGTGAAACATTAGAGGAGTGGGTGCCAATATGGACCCCCAAGTGGTCCTTTAAACATTTGGGTTACACAGAGTATGAAATATTCAACTTATGGTCAGAACCTCTTCGAAGGCTCATTACCTAAACATCCCTTTGAGGAAATTACTGCTAGACCAAATTCATATATCAATAGGACCAATTTTTCTAAAAAGTTGATAATTGCCATCGGATCTTTCCCGGAGCGGCGTGACCGGCCTCTTTCTTAAGATGCTAAATATTTTTTTTTACCCCCACCCCGTGACCCTGTGCTGTTCCAATAAACCTTCGCGATTAGCAAAGTACAAGCGGTATTGACGATGAAACTCTTTTTGCCACTGCTACCTTCTTACCCATACCCGTAAATGGGCAGAGTTTGTTTTGCTCACAGCTATGGAAAAGTGGAAGGAGCCCATCCGAATGGAAATTTCAAGAGCTACAACTTTTCTTCTATGAAAATTTTCGATATCTCGAACGGTTTTCGAGATAATTCAGCTTTACATCGATAAAAGGCGAAATAAAGTGAAATAATGGCGGTGCATAGCGAAATCCGATGTATCGATATGTTGAAAATTTTTGCCATCACTAGGAATAAAGAGCTAGATAGATAGCTCGCGAGTTAGATAAAGGCATAACAACAATTTCGATTTTTGAGATGAGCCCTTTCCTTCTACACGTGCGAGATGTCAAAGACCTCCGAAGACAGCCAACTGCCTGCAGGCCTTGATTCCAGCAGTTCTCTTTAAGCCTGCTCCAACATTTTCAGTAGAACTAATAAAAAAATGAACCCCTCATCAGATTTCAAAGCCTGAATTAAAGGAATTCCAGATCCCTTCACCGGCCTATTCTATGTGACAGTTCGCAGAAACCTTAGCAGTAACTCGTTACAATTGAAAATAAAGAAAGGCAATGGGAGACAGACCACTTCATTACCGAAAATTTTTTTCTTTATTTTTGTCTTCACATGATTGACAGCTCTGTCTTCCCACCTTCTTGGAAGAGCATATAGGCTGACACCAACATGCAGAGCCCAAACCGTAGGTCTCCCAAGAACATTGCCTTCAGTCTTCCTTCGCTCGTGCTTGTGATAGGTTGTGAGCTGTGAATGTTCTTCCAGGCTCGATCACAAGATGCTTCCAACGTGATTTTAACTCGGATTCGGAACGTGTTTTCGTGGTCGGTTGTGTTAGGTGAAAGGCAATTGTTCACGTTGTGTAGGAAAAAAATCCTCAGGTTTTCCCCTGCTGTACACCTCGTTGGTTATCTGTTGGGCAACCCACCATTTCTATGCTTGCATTCAGCATTAATATCTTCAACTCGAAATTACTAAACAATAAAATTATCAAATTTTTCGGTAATTCCGCGAATGAAATTACTCGCTTGTATTGCTTCCGAGTCTTCTTGTCGTCCCCCAAGTAATGTTATTACGTGTAATATTTTAATACATGCTTGGTCATTTACTAATCACTACAATTAGGTAAAATGTGTTAAGACCTTTAAAAAATCAAAAAACCAAGTTTACTTTAGGTCTATTATTAAAAAATAAACCATTGTAATCGCTCTTGAGAAAAAAATGTCTAACCCCCCCTGAAAATTTCATGGTTTACGTTTCAAAGGCTGTAGAATCCAAATTTGCAATAAAAAATTTTCCGTCCGTCCGCCGTACTCCGTACGCACGATTTCTCCCAAACGGCTGGAGCGAAAAATCTGAAATTTTCAGGAAAAATCCATGTTGGTCCGACAACGCCCCAATCCTTTAGCCAGCTCTCTCACCTAATCTAAAGTGCCCTTTAAGGGTTGTCAAAGTTTTGTAAAATCCCTAAAAACCTCTAAAAAAACCAAGGCGGCCTAAATGTGGACTTTTTTAAAGAACTTTCTATGAGGAATCGAATGAGCCCCTCCCCAGGTCCGTAGCTCAAACCATTCCCGATGTATGACCCAATTTATGGTGCCAACATTTGCATCCACGTTCACTACATCACTAGGTTACTGCGATCAAAACAAAACAAAAAAACGCTGTTGGTGTAGTGAATGTGGATACTGGAGTGAATGTGAATCCTAGAAGGGTTTATAGCCGATACACGGGTTGAAGCATCCTGATATGCATGAAACGCAACAAATTCTTTCACTAGGGTTTATTATTCAATTTCATTCATTTGGCTTGCATTCATAAGTTTAATTTCTACTAAGCTTTGGAGTGTTCGTGTTTCACAGGTGATAGAGCGATTATTGAATTTCAGGAGATATGCATAGATTCAATAATCGCTCTATCACCTGTGAAACGTCCAAAGCTTAGTAGAAATTCAAATCATGAATGCAACTCGATGAATAAAATTGAATAATAAACATTGAAAGAATTTGCAGGTGATGATAGAGCGATTATTGAATTTCAGGAGGCACACAAATATGATCAACTAATCAATCCAAATAGGTTTTTGGTCGAGAACCGATTTACGTGGTCTATGCACATCTCCTGAAATTCAATAATCACTCTATCACCTGTGAAACACGCACACTCCAAAGCTTAGTAGAAATTCAAATCATGAATGCAACTCGAATGAATAAAATTGAATAATAAACCCTACTGAAAGAATTTGCAGTGTGCGTGTTTCACAGGTGATAGAGCGATTATTGAATTTCAGGGGCACACAAATATGATCAACTGATCAATCCAAATAGGTATTTTGGTTGAGAACCGATTTACGTGGCTATGCAAATCTTCTAAAATTTAATAATCGCTCTATCACCTGTGAAACACGTACACTCCAAAGCTTAGTAGAAATTCAAATCATGAATGCAAGCCAAATGAATGAAATTGAATAATAAACCCCAGGGAAAGAATTTGCAACGTTTTTATGATGAAAGGTGGCGGTTAAAAAAAAAAACGAATGTTCTACATTTGAACTAGGTAGTAGCAAAAAACTATCTTCTGCAAACATTCAACAGTGATTCTTTGTACTCACGAGAAGAGATTTGTTGAATCCCTTCCCCGTGAAGTTGTAAGATTCGGAAGGCATTGTTACTTCCTCAAACCACTCAGATCAGATTCGGGCGTTCGGCAAGTTAGGTGTTCAACGAGTTTCAATTTATTCGGTTTTTTGTTTCAATTTTAACGAAGTGATGAGTTTTAATTTGGAATTAACCGCGATGAGGAGCAGGAACGTGTTAGATACTTCCCCAAACTGGTACGTATTTCATGAAAATGATAATTCATAATATAGTTTCTATTCATTCTTTCTACGGTTGACAAAAGTTTGTTCTCATTTATATTGATCAGTTATGTGGGCGTCGGCAATTTCTTGCAGTGCGAATCTGAAAATTTGATGAACATTTTAATAGTTTCTAATGATTATATCCTAAACGAGTGCCGTTCCACTAAGGTTATTGACGTAGCCTGTGCGATGTAGTATCTTGCCTATTGACGGAGCCTTGTTTCCAATGGACGTACTAAAAATGGAAGACATGGAAAATAGATGTTATGTCTTATACGCGAGACAACGGACCAACACTCCCTCTCCGTGTTTCTCTTCCATCCACTCTTTCACTGAGGTTGTTTGCGTCAGTTTTTGGCTATGGTTTTCGATTTAGTGTCGAGTTTTAAAGACATGAGAATATCTATATACAATCAAAAGACTAAACTCATGTAAGAGCGAATTGTTACCAAATTTTTAGGCCCTCCTAAAGATGAATAAATTTATACATTTACATCTCTCGAGGGTTACTCAAAGGCTGAAGCACATTCCATGCTAAAATCAAAATCAAAACATGTTAGTCAAGGGAAATGGTGCCCGCCAATAAGTAAATATATAGGTCGTGACGGTCATAGGCCAGGAGAAAATTCTACGGAAAGTTTCTGATCGAAAATGCCTCTTAGCAATTTTTTTTAAAGCGGTTTTTTTTTTTCAATTTTAAGAATTTTATCGTTTTTTTGACCTTACCGCATTAAAACGGCCGTATCTCCCACATTTTGCGTTCGATTTCAAATCTGAACCCCCCCATTGGAAAGAGCGGAAAAAACCTCTGTGATAATCAGTTGCTTTTCGTTGTTCTCATCAGTACAATGCCTGTTTCATTCACCAACGTCGAATACGCGGACATGATGCTTGTGTATTGGTACACAAATGTAAACGCCCGTGAAGCTCGGAGGGAATATCAACGGCGATTCCCTTACAGGCGGGTTAACAATAAAAGGGTATTTCCTCAGGCTGATGCTGTGTCGTGTATCTGTCTGTTAATCAGAATGCGGATTTCGGTTCATCTGTATTTAGAATAAAAGCAATGGTAAGTACAGGGTTTTTTTTTTTTTTTTTTTTTTTTTTGGAACAGTCCAGCGGACTCTGACTCCTTTGTGTACAAATCTACGTCGCTCATTGATAGAAAGGGGTCATAGATTAAATGGTGGGAATTTTGAACAGTATCTGCAGTAAAAATGTACAATTTATTACAATGCTTCATTAATGATTTAATACTTTTTACCAGACGAATCAACGCATGATGAAAAACCGGAGTATCCAGTCAAAAACCACGTTTTTCTTACTTGAAAAGCAATTTTCTCCCAGAAAACTACATGGAATTTCAAATCTGGTTATATCGCTGGAAAGCTTACATTTTGGCGCATCTTTTAGGACTACAGGCTAAAATTCACATGCCTTATTACAGAGACTCATAAGCGTTTGAAAAAAGTCGAGATTTCCACGATTTGACAGTGTGTCCTTTTCAAGCTGATTTTTTTAACCGTTTTGCCAGCTCAAAAAATTTGATTCTCCATTAGGGTGATAGGAAATTTAACGCTCTTTCCAATGGGGGGTTCAGATTTGAAATCGCACGCAAAATGTGGGATACTGCCGTTTTAATGCGGTAAAGTCGAAAAAAAACGATAAAAATCTTAAAATTGAAAAAATGTATTTCCAAGGGTTTAAGTAAAAAAAAAATTGCTAAGAGGCATTTTCGATCAGAAACTTTCCGTAGAATCTTCTCCTGGCCTATGACCGTCACGACCTGAAACACCCTGTATATGATATACATACTCTTACTTTTGATATAAATGACATCAAGTCCAAAAAATCAGCTTTTAAGTAAATCGAATTTCTTAGAACCATGCTTCAACGTTGAAGTTCATATGTTTCTGTATCATCGGTAGTAGTTTATTGAATTGAATTGAATAGTTTATTGAAAACCTACCTTTACTTCCTGTCAATTTATTCAGTCCATTATGTAATAGTATGTAATTTATTTTATGTAATTGTAATCTATTATATCTAAGTATTAAAATTAAGAACAATTATAAATAAAGAGCTTCATGGCTGTTGCTCTCGGCTAATATAAATAATTGAAGGAAAACAAGACTCCTTTACTCAGCAAAACCTTTGACAACTCCATATACTCACCTCCTGCTCACAGTGATCCCCGGGAAAGCCAATATCAGTCGATTCCTTGGTGGCACACTGCAAATTTTGAGAGCTGAGTTTAATTTGCAGCGTGTTCAGAGACAGTGAGGAGAAGATTGAGTGGCTATCACAAGAAGCCATCGAGTCGGTCTGACAGTTGGCCGGTTTTCCTGATCTCCCGTTTCGCGTGAGTCACCGCGGAGGCGGAGATGAAGTCAACATTTACATCGAGATGAGATGCGGAGCTGATCTGAGGGGATCGACGATTCACTGGGGTCCGTGCGATTGCCCGCCCCACCGATTCCCCGTGATGGATCGCTCGTCTGATAAGTGAACTCGTATTCTTTTTTATTTCCTTCTGTCGTGAACGCTAAGGACCACCTCATAGGAAGCTCAGACGTTCGTTTGATTTCTTTAACAAGGGTGGGTTTTCGGTTTGATTTTCCCGGAACGAGATTTATTGAAGTCACAGTGAGCGCAGACTACAGCAACTATTATCATGGAACACCTGATAAAATACAATCACCAGTTTGATCAACAGGGAGTGACTTCAGATAGATTACAATTATATATTTCCAACTTTGTAGCTTGATGTTGTAATAATAAATTCACTAAAGTTCTCGTTCAGTAGACTCTTATAATTACTAGACTCTTATACTACTGACAATAAGACATTATTATTATTGATCATTATATGGGGTGGAATGTTGGATTAGTTGGGGTTGTGAAAAGTACAAATTGATATGCCAAAAGCTCGAATTGGTATGCCGAAAGTTGAAATTGAGTCGCCAAAAGTTTAAATTGAGATGCCAAAAATATTAAAACTGATTTGTGTCAAAGGTTCAAATTACTTTGCCAAAATTTGCAATTTGATAATATGCCAAAAATTCAAATTAATATTGCCGAACTAATCTGATCTTATTTTTTTTCTAACTGTGTGTGTGTGTGTGTGTTGCATTATTATTAGAACAATAATATCTCAGCTTTACAAAAAAGCTCAGTTTCAGTTAAATCCGGAAAAGCTTTTAATTTTATTTTCAAGATACCCTTCAATAACTATAACTGTTATAGTTTGCCTGTAGGCAAGAACAGTGTGGAAGACTTGTGTTTGCCGACTTGCTTCGTTTGTACTAATATGAAGGAGGTGGTGGAATAGACTAGTAGCCCCTTCCAAGGCTGAATCGATTAGCCTGCAAAGCCCAGACGACACCCCTGAAATAATTCTTCGTTGATGCTCAGGATTAGCAGTTTTAAGAAACGGGGAGGGGAACTATCCGCACCCAACACACCTTGATTCAGGCGCTCGACATTCGTAGTTCTCTAAAATGGGTGGGCATTCAGTTAGATTTTCGGCTACCCAAAACAGAAATTTATTGAAAAGTTATGAAGAAATCAGATATGAAATGAATTAAACAATAACAGAGCTGTTGAAAAAAGCTCTCTTTCAGGCGAATCAAAAAAACATTGAAAAGCTATGAGTTTTATATAGCATTTCCAAGCTAAATGAAACCTTTTCCATCTCAAATGAAGCCTTTTTACTTACTTGTTTTCTATTCTACTAAGATATGATTATCTACTTCGCTGGTCCTATGCCCGAAATTCGTAGAATTTTCATTTTGTCAACTTATTTCTACAGTAGGCATTGCATCTCAGCAATTAGCGAAGCAGATAATCATCCTCATCTTAGTAGAGTAGGAAACAAGTTAGTAAAAAGGTTTTATTTAATATGGAAAAGGTTTAATTTGGTCTGGCTAAGGTTTCATTTGACTTGGAAGTGCTATATACAAGATACCCTTTAATAACTGTAACTATTATAGTTTGCCTGTAGGCAAGGAAAGTGTGGAAGTGTTGGGTTTGCCGACCTACTTCTCCTGTTCTAATATGAAGGAGATGGTGGAATGGACTACTTGCCCCTTCCAAGGCTGAATCGATTAGCCTGCCACACTCAGAGGGGACCCCTGAAGCTAAAACACGCCCAGGATCAGCAGTTCAAAGAAACGGGAGGGGGAACTATCCATATCCAACACATCTTGATTCAGGTGTTCGAAATTCGTAGAATCCACAAGTTTATCAAATTGGGATCCTTTAAACTTGTAAATAATTTGCTTACTTTGGGTTTTGTTTACAAGGAGGTGATGGAATGGACTGGGTGCCCCTTCCATGAAGCGATATGCCTGCAACACACAAGCGAAACCTCCATTAGCTAAATGTTTTAGTTTTATGTACAGGCAGATCATAAATTCCAAGAAACGGGGAGTGAGAAGTAACCATAATATGAATATTATTCATCACACGCCCGAGTCTTTCAAAAACATGAGAAGGCGGGGGCACACAATAGGTAATTTTTAGGGTTGATATTTAAAATTATTGCCATGACAGGGTCGTTATCACGATTTGCTACTCTATAACGAGGAAGTGATGAAATGTACTAGTTACTTTCTCCAGGGGCTGGGGCGATAAGCCTGTAGCACACAACAGATACCCCTGAAGCTAAAAAGTATCAGGCCCCTGCTCAGGTTAGCAGTTTCAATGAACGGTAAGGGGGAGCAATCCAAATCCGTCACAAGGCTTAGATAAATTATCAGCTAATTGAACGTAGACAGGTCCGCTTGTAGAAGGGTGGAAGGTGCCTAAACGTTTAGTATATCTATAACTCTATAATCCTCTGGAACGCTATAATTAAGCCAAACAACATTCATAACCTTTTTCTTCAGAATATTCAATGTTTATTTACTGCATATTGCGGGCATGTGTTACTTCCAGTAACCCATGCGGCCCTTGAACGTGGATCACTTTTTTGAATGAAAGCAGATACAAAGCTGATATTTGAAATCAACACTTTGCAACCATTACAAGTCTTCATTTCGCAGTTTAATTTAACAATTGTTATTAAACTAATTCCGTTGATCTAGGTAGTTGCATTTGGTAGTGATTCATCTTCATTTCCTGATAAGAGTGAAGTACAACTCTACCTGTCCCTTTAAGGTACCTACAGAAATGTACAGTTTTAATGAAAAGAATTTGAAACTTTTGAAATTAAATAGATATTACTACTACTATCGCTCATGCGCTCATTTTCTTTCTTTTACAGGTAAGTAATCCCGGAGATTTCGTCACTAATCATCCTGTCACATCGATCTTTGATGTAAGTTACTTTTACTATGGAGTTTAGCTCCTCCGTGTCAACAATCGTTACATATACTCAACACGTATGAATGATATTTGACGTTTTCATTTATGTTTGATGGGTCTCCGAAGAGGAGAATGTAGAGGTAGAGGGCAGCACGTAATAGCTACATTATTTTTGATAATGTTTTTATCTCATCTTTCGTTACCTATGACCGCAAAAGTGTCGGACACAATCTATGAACGTGACTGTAAGTTTTGGAACCAGCTGCTAAGAAACGTATAGGATAGGAATATCATGGATATTTTTAAAATTCGTTCAAAAAACAATGTAATCAAATGAAAATTTCATCCTTATATTAGGGAAATATTGAGCCAAAATAACAATGAAGAATATAGGCAGAAAAGGCACTATTAGGACCCAAATGAAGCCTCTCTGCGGAATTTCTAGTACCTAATTTACTTTTTGTTGGTAGAAATCCGGTGAATTATTGATAGAAGATTCAGCAATAACGTAAACTAGGTATTCAATCCCCCTCTTGGGCTTCAAAAAGATGCGATGCTATTATTGGCATTAACATCTTCTTTGATGACAAGGCTGGATGAGCAGGATCAGCTGATTTATGCTAAATCATAAAGTGAGTGCTGTGTTGTGGATGGAAAAGTAACTATGATCAGGCGAAATCTACACGATAGTAAGTGAGATTCTTTGAAGAAGAACATTGAAGTGAAGAAGTAAAAGGACAGCAGAACGTTCACATAAACCTCTTGATTGTATGTGGGTCATTTCAAAATTTCGGTCACTTTTCGGTGTTGACTTTTCTAAAAAAAATTAAAACTTGATCAATTTTCTTGTTTCTAATAAACCATTGCGGTTCTCTCTGCATATTACCCAAGTGAGCACACATAATCTTGAACCGTACTGCTGATAACCCATTTTGAAAGAAAAAAAACTTTTGTAGAGAGTGTAGAGGTACCTATATAATACTATTTTTTCCGCTCTTGAGCCTCCAACCTCCTTGGGAATCGAAGCTCAAGTCTTTCAATTTAGGTGAGTGGAACAGCACAAATTAACTTAATTTTAGCTATAGTAAATACTAAGGTTTCCTTGCCAACATCTCACTTGCTACAAGGAAATCTCACTCCCTACAATTTAAGGGACTATCGGCTGGATATTGTAGGGAGTGAGGATATAGTCTTTGTAGGCCACAAATCAATTGAAACCGGTCGAACGAAAATGTTGTCAACGAACTTCTAACAACTATACTAATTGCCAATAAGTGCGACCAAGTTTCACTTCCCACAGTCAGAAAGTTATTGGAGTAGGGAGTGAGAGTTGAAAAACCCACACTCCTGCCTCCAGGGATGGTTTTCCCGGTAGAACTTACTGGGAAGGTCTAGGCAAAATCCAACCACCAGAGTTGGGACCATCTTGAATAAGGGATGTCAACAAAACAGAAGCAACTTCATAAACACCCTTTCCTGTCAGTTGGGGGGGTACTTTTCAAAACATTGTAGGGACTGAGGAAAAACCGTGTGACACTGAAATAATGGGCTTATAAGGCTACTTGATTTGATCCAATTTTTTTCCTGAGGCAGATATCCATTGTAGATGATATGTTCTTTCATAGTGTAAGCGGATATAACAGCCCCAATAAATATTTCGCTGAGTAGGGACGATGGAAGTTGTATACCTCTGGTTAGTGACAGCTGTAGGGAGTGAGAAATACGGACTTTGGTATTTTCTCTTGGGACCTGAAAGGAGAACTTTTAGATACTTTTCCATGGAACATGTACATCCACATAGGAGACAATTCTAAAACACTTACAAAACTGTATTTAGTTGAGATTTGACGGCAATACTGATCAGTGACATAAATGTGACCGAAATTTTGAAATTAACCATATGTATATTATCAATCGAAAAAATATATTTGGTAGCTTACCTGTCTCTATTATATCCAACCGGTAGAGAAGAAGTTACTTTAACGAGGAACGAAAGCCAATTAACGACCCGATACACGTTCATTCAATCCCACTTGTGTTTTGGTGATCCCTAACTTGTTCCAGCGATTCTTACAGTAAGAAACTATGAAATTTTGACATGGATTTTGTCCACCTAAATTGGTCATTCGCCCCACTGTGCGTCGGTTACAACGAATGTACTCCAAGTTTGAATCCCGTAAGGAATCGATTTGATTGCAATCATGAATATGGAATTGTGAGTTGTAGGCCAAGCAACGCAGAAACATACTTGTGGGAGATTGATAGTCGGAAAGTGCGATTGTACTGCATGTACTGCATGCAGACTTTAGAAATTGAAATTGGCTGTCTCATTCGGTTCCGTTTTCATCATTTGTTGCTTACATCTACTTCCCATGAACTATTTTATCTACAGTTTTTGGTTTTGGGCAGCTAAAAAAAAATCTGGACTTTAGCAAGTTGCCAATAAGAGGAAGATCGTGGCAAAGACCGTTTTGTTTGCTGGACTGGCACCCTAGCGCTCCTAACGGTGGAGCTTGTTAGTTCGAAGCAATTTAAACTATAATATGAACTTAAATGATCTATTTTCCTCTTGGGAAGAGCTCAACCAGACGGCGCTGAACTACATACGTCGAGGTATTATTGCAGCAGAGCAAAGTAAAACCCAAGTACGAAACATGAACGCAACATAATCCCGAAGGATCCCGCTTACCTAAGTTTTTTTTCCGCTCGCAGACTCACGAAGGGTAGAACCGCAGGAAATACCGCCCCCGTCTCGTAGCAAAGTTTATTTAGCCCTTGTAAGGGGGTTAAGGTAGGAGTGAAGGCGGTCCCTTGGAAAAAAAAGGCGGCTTGTTTTATGGAGACAGTTTAAAAAGGTTGCTGTTGTAAGGTTCTCTCGACTACCTCAAGTCCGCCCCTTTGCCGGCCTCTTGTTTTCCAGGGAAACACGACGGTACAGAAAAAAATCTCAATTACAGTTTTTAGAGAAACATCCAACCAGGTGGGTGCCTTTCACGGCCTGAACAATTTTTTCATTCTTTTGCACTGTGCTGGATTAGAAAAACGATACAAATTATTACAAAAAACTCTATTAGATAACACTTGCACTTTAAATTATTCATGTTTGAATAATACCTCCGTCACTAACATGTATCAAACAACCACTGGTACTTATATGGGGTCCAATGAGCCCATACCTACTATTTTGTGTTTCATAGGATTTAAAAAAATAATAAGTAATTAAATATGAACACTAAACAGACTTTTGGGTGCAGCAAAGTACCGGGTCTGCTAATTCAAAAGTAAAAACCTTGTTTTTAAATTATTTTCAGCATTTTTAATTTATAAATAGAAATAGTACCATCAAAAGTAATATAATTTATTTCTGATTTACTGGATTTTTTTATTATTGAGTTTATCTCAAGCTAATTGCAAACTGAATCGTCCCGGTTGAATTATGTGACAGGCAAACATTTCCGCTGGTTACCCGCTGTCACTAATTTAATGCAAACATCACTTGACCTGACCGCCCATCACCGGCCTGGCGTTAAATTTAATTGTTTCCCATGTCCGCCTCTCCCTCGCTTGATGCGTCCGCGTGAACCGACGAGATCGTTATCGTGTTGTCTTTGTGACGGATGTTGATGTTATCCGGTTAACTCGGTTTATGATCCGAGTTATCCAGAGTTATCTCGACAAGGGCGTCGTTCCGCGGTTTCGGCGGGTCGCCCCGGGAAAGTTTGAGAAACGGTTGTCTGCGGCAGAGGGCGACTAAAGTGTTGTCTTGGGGAAGGGAAGAAGGAAATGTGGACTCGAAACTGGGTCAAAACTCTGACGAAGTTTCCGTGCCATCCTTGGCACGCGTTCTGTTGCCACCGCGATTCATTATCTTCGCAGGAGTCACTTACACTTGGGTAATTCATAACTAGCTTGCCACGTAAACGCTTGTCTCCACTAACATTCCTAGGATAGCTGTTAACTTATAATATTTGCTGGGTTATCGAAACTTTTTTTCTGTGCGTTTTATTTACATATAGCTTGTCCAAATGAGATTCGGAAATTCCCAGAACAATTTCAGAAATTTTCAAATCATTTCAGATTTTTCCAGACCAAATTCAGAATTTTCCATTTCAATTTCAGAATGTGATCAATATTCGGGTGGGAGCGTAAAAAAGGGATAAAAAGAAGAAAATAAGCAGGCAGCAACAACATTTATTAATAAAATTAAAAAATTATAACTTCCACAATTGTAAAAAAATATTAAACTTTTTCAAAAGTTGGAAAAAAAATTGAAAAATTGTTGCCTCGCGTACAAATTAATGGAGAGGCCGAATTTTTGGGGAGCTCCATCATCATGTCCATTACCCAGTTGGCGCTGTTGGTCGGCACTACGGTAGCTGTAGCCTCTTTGATTATGGTCGGGATCGTCTAATACACGTTCACTATCGTCGCTGTCTGTGTTCAAAATGTGGGAACGATTCATTTTTACCGAGATGAAGAGGGATAGTATCACAATGAGAGGTGAGAAGGAACTGATTCATCGAAATTGATAAAATAATGCGCTTGTTTTTTCAATTGTGTGTGATCGGCACGAGCTTCGCACGAGTTGCAGTCGGTAGAAAGCCCACTTCGATATCCCATGACCCCAACTCCCTGATACCTGCTTCAGAAGGTTCCCCGGAGTAAGAGCTCCCTCGATTAGTCCCCTTAAAAGGTATTCTGAAATTTAGAAAATTCTGAAGTAGGTTTGGAAATTTTCGAATCTGACTTGGAAAAGCTATAACAACTAGTTACAAATGTACATGTTTGTGTAGATACTGAACTGTCTAGCTATTCAGTTCGCATTATTACAACTTACAACCGCACAGTCCCCCTAACGGCCCTTGAAAGCCCATAGAATTTATGTGAAAATCAGTGCTAGCCAACCTGATCGCATTAACCGCACAGGTTCTATGGCACAAATCATGCAAAAAACGAGTTTTTTGGGGAATTTCAACTGACATAGGCTATGATTTCCAGTGATTTTGAACGAAAAATCTATTGAGATAGGTCCCAGACTAGTGCAAGCTCATTTGACTTCAAAAGACACATTCTTCATCGTGAAAAAGTTGAAGAAATGAGTAAATTTATATTTTTAAATCCCAATTTTTTAATTCCCTCTTTTTGACGACTTGCCATTCAGGGAAAGTTGTGGTGTTGTGGGTTTGCAGCGTTTTCCTATCTACGCTTGTTTATTCAAAAACTCCATTTACAAAACACGCCGCAGCCACTCGATCTGTGTTAAGTTGTTTTATCGAATTCTACTGTGATCTTCTTTTGGTTCCCATTCATGGATATGACGGAGGGAGGTTAGTAGAATATTCCCCACGTTTTCTGTTCTTATGTTTACCTTTACCGCTTATGGAAAATATCCATATTAGCATATTATGCTTCCAAAATAGCTTAAATTTCTACCAATTTAACACAGTACAAGTCCCATTGAATGTGGTGGAGTGTTAAAACAGCATGGGCCCTTATCTACTGACATCCTCGAATAAAATCCAACAGAATTCTCGCGTTTATGGCCATGATAAACAGCATCCATTAAATAAACGACAAAAAACTGCTGATTATCGTTAATTTTACATTTTTTTAGCAATATTATATTTACTATCGTTTGTTGGTGACCGGCAACTAATAATGTTTCATTCACCATGGCCCAAATTTACGGAGAGAAGTTCGTAGAATATTTTCCCAGGTTTTACGAGCCTCAGTTTACTATTACCGCTAATTTATTTTCTACCGATTTCCAAAATACCTTAAATTTGTCTGTAATAAAATTACTTGGACTGATTTTAATAGAGTTCAAAACCCAAAGAATGTGATGGAATGTAAAAATAACGCGTGCCCATTCCTACAGTCTATAGGCTATAGACATCCTCGAATAAAATGCAACAGATTTCTTCCGTTATCCTTCACACAAATAACAAAACTGCTGAAAATCGTTAATTTTATTCTCTTTATAAGAATATTAATCAAAAAAGTTCATAAATTTAAACTAGGTCACTTAAAAATTAAAACTCAAATTTATGTTGAAAATTGTTCTTAAATTTCATTAAAATGAGTTAAAAAATCGATAAAAATTAAAAAATCCTGACTTTTGAAGTTTTTTTCCAATAAAGATGGAAGTTAACCAATTCTTCGTCCAAAAAAGTTCTCACGTTTCAACTCAATTTAACATAAATGCAATGCGATAATTTGAAAAATTATGATTAATGTCATGCTGCGTGGCTGGAACTTTTTTATCAAGTCAAACTCCTCTATAGGGCCATAGGATGACCTATCAGGATCATGAAGTTTAACCGTCAATTCGACTTAGCAAACATTATGCGGCGGTTTGAGGAATATGGGGTGAGTCCATTCAATCGCCTCATGATTAATAGATTAATAGTCCTACGAGCATCCAATTTAAATTTTTAATCTAAGGCATCCAATTTAAAGTATCAGGGAATGTGATGGAATCTAAAAACTATGCTCGCTTCCTAATTTACAGACATCCTCAAATAAAATGCAACAGATTCCTTGCGTTTACGGCCGTTATAAACAGCATCCTTCCAATAAATGACAAGAAATTGCTAAAAATTGTTAGTTTTTCATTTTTTAGAAGAAAATTAATTTTAAAAAGTGTATCAATTATAAACTAGGTAATGTAAAGATGACAAACTTATTTTAAAAATTGTTCTTCAATTTCAGTAAAATGAGTTAAAAAATAGATAAAAATGCTGACAATTTGAAAAAGCCTAACTTTGTTTATTTAGAACAACTTTTTTCTCAGTAAAGATGAAAGTTAAACAGTTCATTGTCCAAAAAAGTGCTCACGTTTCAACTAAATTTAACATAAATGCAATGCGATAATTTGGATGTCATGCTGCGTGGCTGGAACTTTTTTAATAAGTCAAACTCCTCTATAGGGCCATAGATGACCTATCAGGATCATAAAGTTCAGCTGTCAATTTGAAAGTTTCATTTCAGGCTTTTGAACTGCTTGATTATATTTTGGTTTATTATTCAATAATAAACCATTGTAATCGCTCTGAAAAAAAAAAAAATTCTAAACCCACGAAAATTTCATGGTTTACGTTTTGAGGAAAATCCGAATCTGCTATAAAAATTGTTCCGTCCGTCCGCCGTACGCACGATTTTTCCCAAACGGCTGTAGCAAAAAAATCTGAAATTTTCAGGAAAAATCCATCTTGGTCACGATTCTTGAGCCACCTCTCACTAATTTAAATTGCCCTTTAAGGGCTGTCAAAGTTTTGTAAAATAAACCTCAAAACAAGTCGGCAAATGTGCCTTATTTTAAGAACATACCATTAGGAATCGAATGACACAGTAGGTTCACGTATGGCTTTTATGGTGCAACATTTGCGTTTTTTGGTTAATTATTGTTTGTTTGTAACCTAGTGATGTCCGGCCGATAGCGTCGAGTTGTAGTGAATGTGGATACTACAGCGATAGCCGATGTGAATACAGTTAGTAGCCGATATCGGGTTGAAGCATTCTGATATGCATGAAACGCTGATAATATATAATTAAATATTATTCAATATTATTACTGGGGTTTATTGTTCAATATTATTACTGGGGTGAATAAGTATTCTTTCACTGGGGTTTATTATTCAATTGGCTTGCGTTAATGATTTGAATCTTACTAAGCTTCGGAGTGTGCGTGTTTTACAGGTGATAGAGCGATTATTGAATTTCAGGAGATATTCATAGACCACGTAAATCGGTTCTCATCCAAAACCCCTATTTGGATTGATCAGTTGATGATATTTGTGTGCCTCCTCTACATCTGTCTTCCTTTGGCTACATCGTTTAAATTTGGATTTGGGGAAGTTTTAACGCAATACGAGTGCCAAAGGACTTGATAAATTATAGATGTTTTTATTGTGGGGGAGTATTGAGGTTCAATTCACTGATTATATTCATGGCTTGCGTTCATAGAATTTCTACTAAGCTTTGGATGCGTGTTTCACAGGATCCGTTATTGAATTTCAGGAGGCAAACAAATATAATCAACTGATCAATTCAAATAGGTATTTTGGTTGAGAACAGATTTACGTGGTCCATGCATATCTCCTGAAATTCAATAATCGCCCTATCCTGTGAAGGCACACTCAAAGCTTAGTAGAAATTCAAATCATGAACGCAAGCCAATTGAATAATAAACAAGGAATTTGCAGCGTTTTTGATCACGATGCGGCATTTTGAGGAATATGGGAGTCCACTCCAGCTCCTCCTCATTATGAACAATTGACCTCTTCAGTGAAAACTCGCACGATGATCGTCTAACTTTCTCTTCATACGGTTAGGAAAATAAACCGGTCGGAAACGCCGCCCACGATTATACACAGTACACGCCCGACTCAGACAAATCTCCCGCTAATTCCTTCCCCCTCAGGGGCAATTACAAGGCAATTTCCCATTACGGGGGAGGATGGAGAAAAAAAGGGATTTAGTCTTTTTTTTTATTTTTATTTTTTTATTTGCCCTTTCTCCTCTTTCAACAACTCGGGGATCGCCGTATGATTCAGTGAGGGAGCTCTCAGCTCACCCCCTGTCATTTCCAACCCTCTAATGCCCCCTGTAATCCACTTGAGCCGCTAACAGGAACCGAGGCACGTACTTCTCAACGTTTTATGAACGTTTCCCGATGAAAAGATATATTATGGGGCTAGCAACGATACGCTCGGATGGGGCTTCCGTTATAAAAACGGCAAAGAAATATCTCGGAGTTGGTAAGCGATAGATGTTATAACAAGGAAGGTCATAGGTACCTACAACTTACCCTTTCAAGGATTGTTGCGTGTTGGAATCTAAGCGAATATGACTGTGACTAGGAACCGAATTATCCCTTTTTAACCGTATCTAAGTTGGAATCAGTGAATCTACATCAATCTAAAAAGGTAGATCGGTGGAAGGGTGGATCCCTTCGGTCAGTGTCCAGCTTGCGAAAAGGCTAAATGGTTTAGAAACATTTATTTAACATTGACTGAATAAACTACCACAGATTCTCAGTTCTTCATATTAATCTATACATGTAGATTCATATAAGTACCACAGTTTGTTGTCATAAAAGCACTGTTAGCTACACTAATGAAGACATCAATATACTTGGTGTGACTCACACCTTTGCCAACAATTAAACATTATCTATGCCAGTTCACTTCATTGATAGGTCAGTGACGTAGGTATAATTTTCGATAAGTGTCACTTAAAGTTTCAAATACTTGTGACTTCTCTCAGGACGTGTTCAGTACCAAGAAGGTACTGGTTCACGTTATATTTAGTACAGAATCCAAATATACGGATCATCTCTACTATCTGTACACTATCAAGAAAGGTTCACATCACATTTTTTACATTGCCCAAATACGATACTTGGACCATCTGTCCTATCTGTTCAGTACCAAGAAAGGTACGGTCAGATCACGTTACATTTATTACATGATCGAAAGACATGGATCATCTAAGAAAAGCAGAGTTTGTAAAAGAAGCATAGTCTATTTCTACAAAATTAAATAGTTACACATTAAATCGATTTCGACGTTTAGGTCATCATCAATAACACAACAATCACTCTCCTATGTGTACGGTACCGTTGAAGGTACTATTACAAGTTATATTTGTTACATGGGTCACATGTTCTACGTGCATAGGCCCAAGAAAGGTACCAGTTCACGCTCATATTTATTATAGGATCCAAATAATGGATCTTCCCAAAATTGCAAAACTATAATACTACGATCAATGTGGGCAATAACATATGTTACACGAATCTATAAGAAGTTAAGTAATAATTTTTGCATGCAATGGGAAGGCTTGAGAGAAGGTTGGAGACCATCTAGGGACAAAAACCTTTTATTACGAAGAACTGAGATCATGTGAAACACATTATTTTTAACCCAAAGACATAGGTAGTAGAAAACAGACTCCAATGAGCTGATCATATACTAACAACTAGGATATTATCTATTGGGAACGATGGAAGATGATAGATATATAGGGGATACGTACGTAAATACGTAGAAACGAACTTGCAGTTTAATATACAAGGTTTTTGAAGATATTGAAAACCACTCGAAGCCATAAACAAGAACCCAACCACGTTAAATTATTACTTGTACTTTTGAATTTTCTGAATAAACGAACGATTTTGATGAAATTTTCAGTGGTTGTTCCGGTTGCCTCGTTGTCGACCTCGTATTATTGAACATTGCAATGCGCAAACGAACTATTGCCCAGTTTAGCAAGTTGCCATGTAGACCTTGTGATGACGTGGACAGTTGCCTCCTTCTTGTTTGTTGATATTCCAAAACCAGGGGTGCCCACAGGGGGGGCTATGCCGCAGACGGCTTCATCAGCACTTTACGTGCTCGGTAAACCTGGCCGTCCTCCCCACTTTTATGTGTTGTTCCGCGTAACTTGGTTTTTCGTATCTGTTTACTAGTGTGCCCCTATGCCTTTGAAGGGGAAAAAAATAAAAGTCTGTCTGCCGTTTACCATCCGATTTTGATTACATTTTCAGGGAATGTGAGGTCTCTACACACCTACGGTACACATGTGCACCATCTGGTACCCAATGAAACCATTGCTCAAAACTCACATTAATATGCAGAAGTGCAAACGTAAAATCCATATAGCATCATTCCCTCAGGTTCTAGTGGGCCGATTTTGCTCCTATTTGGATGGTAGCCGAGATTGAACGGTTTAACACTATCAAACCAATTTCAATAGGATCACATTCTTACAGTATACGCTATGTAAACCACTTGATGTCTTTGGGAATATGATCAGTATCATTGTTCTCCGGTGATCGTTCATACGGGCAACGTAGGAACGAATGTATTATGAAAAATAACGTTTTTCGAGCGAATTTTTACCTATTATAAAAGTAGTCCCTATGTTTTTGATGAGTAGGACGTGGTACTCTGTTTTCAAGTTCATTTTAAAGTGTGTTTTGTGATGTTGCGACAAAAAGTTCGTGTTTTCAAAGTTTTTGGGCGCCTAAAACTTCGAAAACACGAACTTTCCGGGCACCGCGGCCAACGCCTACGTATTCCTCCGCCGGCCGGCTCGTATTGGAGAGCGGCAGGCCTCGACCAGTCTTCTCCGGTCGGTGTTCGGGCGTGGTCGTCTCCGGCAGTCTACTCCGTCCCGTGTTCGCGCAAAAAGTGTTGCATCTTCATCTTCCATCTATTCGGAACATGAATCTTCATGGATTGGTAAGTACCAAGTATTTTCCTACAAAAATCTCTAATAAAAAATCATATAGGTACGCTGAGATTAGGTAGGTGCCGCATGTTTAGGAAGTCTCATGCAATGATTGATCAATAGATGGATAATAGATTATAATAGGTGTAGGACCAGCTAAGCCCAAGAGGAATAAATAACATGATACGAATCCGTTTCAGACTTTTCTCAGACCAAATTCGTGGAAAAAACCAAAGGTTTTTCTTTAGTCTGATAGTACTTTATTTTCTCTCGAACCTTCTTTTTTCTTGAAGTTATATTATGCATGTATGAATTCACTAGCGTGATTGTTGCTTACACTACCCATGGGTTCAACGATTATCCTAAGTTGAACAAACACAAATAACACTTCGAAACAGGCAGCATATCGAAAATAGTTCCCTGATTATACGTATATATTCTAACTTTTCTGAATAAACGAACGATTTTGATGAAATTTTCAGTGGTTGTTCCGGTTGCCTCGTTGTCGACCTCGTATTATTGAACATTGCAATGCGCAAACGAACTATTGCCCTGTACACATGTGCACCATCTGGTTCCCAATGAAACCATTGCTCAAAACTCACATTAATATGCAGAAGTGCAAACGTAAAATCCATATAGCATCATTCCCCCAGGTTCTAGTGGGCCGATTTTGCTCCTATTTGGAGGGTAGCCGAGATTGAACGGTTTAACACTATCAAACCAATTTCAATAGGATCACCACATTCTTACAGTATACGCTATGTAAACCACTTGATGTCTTTGGGAATATGATCAGTATCATTGTTCTCCGGTGATCGTTGATACGGGCCAGCACATTTAGGAAAAACGTTATTTTTAATTCCTTTTTTCGAGGGAATTATTACCTATTCCACCAAAAGTGCCTATTTTTCGATGAGTAGGACATGGTACTCTGTTTTCACGTTTATTTTAAAATGTGTTTTGTGAAGTTGCGCCAAAAATTAGGTATTAGGTATTCGTTGCTAATATTATCACTGAGTTGTGATAATGATGTTCTAATGGTGTCATGAATTGTGTATTACTTTTGTGGGATAAAAATGCCCAAAAAGCAACAACTTTTCAAGTATATAAAGCTTCTTTAAGTTTTAGATAAAATAAGGAGTGCTTACAAGTATTTTTTACATTTAAGGGGGGGGGGGGGGTGCGTCATGAAGCTTGGGGGAAGGGGGGGGGGCGTCCCTGCTAAACCTGAGCATGAACCTGAAGCTTTTTGGCTTCAGAGGTACTCTATAGGAGTCGCGGGCTTGTCGCTTCGGCCATTGGAAAAGGGAACTAGTCCATTCCATTTCCTCCTGGTTTTATGTTAGCGGAGGCTGGAAATCCCCTACTCTTTGAAAACCTCAGGAATATGATCGATTTGGAAAGTTGTGTGTGTCAGAATGTCAATATGGGATCCCTGCCCGGGAGACCATCCAAGGAAGGGTGGACTCGAGGGGTTTTTACCCTGCTCCGCTGGCTAGTATGAACGTCCGTGTGAACAGATCGTGATTGTATTTGTTGTGCGAACGTGACTTGCATTGTAGCCGAGAATGGATCTGTGGTAATCAGTGCATATAATCGTTAAGGAATGTGGTGTGCAGGTAGGATTCGTGATGAGTTGGGAGGATACTCATCAGTCTCCCTGTCTCAGTCTTTTTCTACTAGATGTGGGCCTAACTTAAAATTACGTCCAACAATGGGAAGACCAAAAGTTGAAGGAAAGGTGGACTAGGACCTAGGTGTCATTATTTCCTGTACTTAATAAGTCCTGCATCTCATCGAAACCTGGAAACGCCGTGTGGTCCGTATCAGGCACACTCGTACAGTCGCTTCTGTAAAGTCCTGCCAGATTGTAAGGGGCCAGAATGGCCCTAGAAACAATCTAACACACTCCGATGTAGCAGGATGTCGATAGATCCCGTTTCCCGTTTCTTGAAACTGCTATGTCTGAGCATAAGCATGATCCTTTTTCAGCTTCAGGGATTCCCTTTGGGTGTTGCAGGGATGTCGTATCAGTTTGGTAACGAACCTTACCGAAGTTCCAATGCAGACGAAATACCCTGGTAAAGTTCCCATCAATCACTAGCTGAAGGTATAGACGCTGATCATTGCTTTACGAGCCTTTGTGAAACACCAAGGTCGTCTAAGATTGGTGATTGCTTCGGCGTCGGTTATTCAAAATATCCATTCCTGGAATGATCTGGTTAGTCAGATGCCGTTCGGCGGATGGACGGATTTTGAGGCGTGGTGAAAAATTTGCTTCACTTGATCGATTACAAAGGTTCATTATTGAAAACAATAAACCAACAGGTAAAGTCCAATCCATAGGTAACGTCCATTGTGCTTGTAAACTTTGTTGAAGTTGATTTATCACGCCGGCTCCATTGTTTCCACGACGCTTCTTCAAACTGAATGGTTTACCGAGTTTACATCACAAAACGTTATCCATCTATCTGAAAAACGCCCTATAATGAAAACTGCGGAAGATTAACAATTCCCATGATTAGGCTTTCGGGAACAAGCTCTTTTGAGGGTGGAGGGGGGGGGGGTATTCAACGATGAAGAAGGTGAAGAGGTGATGGATGGCGTCGGATCTCTCGCATCATCAATAACATTTCGCGAGGGGGGGAAGAGGGCTACACAATTAGCACAATCCCTTCCCCCTCCACGCCCATCGCCGCACTTCCCCTACCCACCCCTCCGTCACGGAAACCGAATCGCCGGCCCGTAAGTAATAGGGAAAGTCCATTACAACGAGCGGGAGGAGGTGAAGGAAGTCAGGTGATGTTTAATGTTAACAGATGTGTCGGGTGCGGTTTTTGTACTCATCTTTTTGTATCGATCTGTGGTTCCTCCTACTGGATCGCCCTTTTAAGTCATATCCAAAAGGTGAATTTTACTTAGCTTTCACGTCATTAAACAAACAAATCGGCTTCTCCAATAAAAATCGAATGGGGAGTTCGCATTAATTTTCCATTTTGAATTCTACCCTGCCCATTCCTTAACTCGGATGTAAAGTAACTTGCACAGAATCCAATACCTTCGAAATTATACGATAAATTTATTGGAAACATCACTTGATCGGACGGAAAAAATTAATTCGTAATACTCAATACTTTTAGTTTTATGCTGGGATGGCAGGAGTCTTTTCCAGTTTTACATGTCAACAAACTATTCAGATCTTCCTGGGAATTGAGATTTTGAATGACTGATCTCGCAGTATTCACCTAGGTTGGATGAATTAGGTTTTCCACATAGACTCGCGGAACGATGGCATTTCCAGTGTCTATAGCTGCCTCCAGTGACCGATGGGAACTTCAGATGGTCATTTTCCTGCATTGCAGCTTCGGTATGGTTCGTTACAAACCTGATACGATATGCCTGCAACAGGCAGAGGGAATCCTTGAAGCTAAAAAGCGTCAGGTTTGTGCTGAGGATGGCAGTTTCAAGAAATGGGGAGAGGGAACTATCCATATCAATCACACTCACGGGGCTTTCAAAAAACAGGACTTGCAATATTCAGGGCAGGGGTAATTAGTAATTCTTAAGAATTTATATTTAAAAGGTCGTTCGACCTACGACGGTAGGTTGTACTGCTATGGAAAGGGGCATCAGGGCAAGTAATATTTCAAGATGAATAGTGTGCTTCAAGGCAGGCTATAATAACATGTAACAAGGAGGTGAATAAACTCGTTGCCCTCGTCCAAGGGCTCAGGCGATACGCCTGCAACATCCAGATGATATCCCTGAAGCAAACGAAAATCATTTCATAAAAACCTGCATAAAATTTGGTGAACCGTTTGGGTCTAAATCCATGTTACCTGTTCTCACATATATAAGAGGATGGATTTGGATTAGTTTAAATACAACTCACGAGTTCAAATGATTGAATGCTTAATAGTACAGTTTCAAGTGTTCCATAACATGGTGATGGAATGGACTAATTGCCTATTCCTGCAACACTCAGATGACAATCCGCTTAGCCGGTAATCCTAAGCCGCTTCAAGTTTTTCAAGGTGTTCGGAACGACAAAATGTGGAAGGACGGAAAATTTGGGGGAAAATAATTGTGTAGAGCTAGCATACTTTGCCAGGCATAGGCTCACATGTTTCTTTAACTTGTGGATTTAGTTTTATTCAGAAATTATAGCAACTTTAAAATGGTAGATATTAGCGTATGTAAACCAAAGCTTTTAGTTGCCATCCTTAGTTCCAGCATAACGAAAGGGAAAAAGTGGAATCGAAAAAAAAGCGACTAACAAGAGATAGGATACGTAATGGTCGTGTGTGAGCAATCAATGATTCGTTAATGTGGCAGCTGGTGGATGGGGGCTTCTTACAGGACGAGATTCTCAAAGTTCCTTCCTTTTTGTTGAGATAACTCGAGTTTGACAAAATCTATTACCCCCGGCTGAGTGCTTCGCTGACAGGAGCGGGAACTGACAGATGGCACGTACGGTTTGCAATGAGTCATGCGACCATCACTTCAAACCGTGGTGTCAGGAGACACCGCTCGTGGACTAAAGTTGATGGTGTTAGGTTAAGGTGAATATACGCTCAATTTTCGATTTAATGACTTTTTAAAATCCGAACCCGATTTTCTCACTTAAATGGTACGGTATAATCATACAGTTTGAAAGCTGATAAAGTAGAAGAGAAAATGGAGTGGAGAGCAAGTAGCGTAAGTTGAGGAACGTAAAATCCACCAATCCTCATTATCTGGTCTGATCGCGATAAAATCGTCATCGCATTCGGGGAAAAAAGATCCGATAGCCGCACATAAAATTTAAATGTTAGTTCTAATAGTAGCTACTGCGCATGCGCAAGCGTGACATCCTTGCAGAAAGCCTTGTTTCTACAGTTATCATCCGATTTCGACAAAATCTCAAGGAATTGTGTGGTTTCGGATGTAGATGGTCCTCTCTGGGTTTCATCTCTCTGAAATCAATACATAAGTCTGTGTGACGTGAAATTTTAGTGAAACGCCCTATTTTTATAGTTTTCATCCTACTCTGATGAAATCTCAAGGAAATGTGTGGATTAAGATGTTGATGGTCCCCTATGAGTTTTATCGCTCTGGAATCAAAACTTCTTACCTAAAATCCACCTACCTCAGGTTAAAGTGGTCTGATTGTCATCGTTGTTGGGGAAAAATGACTTTACAGCCTTACATTAATTTGAATGCATTAGTTTCAATAGTAGCTATTGCTCATGTTCATGCTTGAAAGCCTTCTAGCAAGCCTAATTCCTACAGTTATCATCATTTCGGCCAAATCTTAAGGGATTGTGTTGTAGGCTGTAGATTATCCGCTTTGAGTTCTATTCTAGATATCCACCCACTCCCATTTTCTCAGGTACTAGTTGTCCGATCGTGCTCAACTGAGGAGTTCCTTTCAAAAAGGCATATATCCACATTGGGTTTTTTCCGGGAAATCGAAAAAAACGTTCTACGGTATTTGTAAAAATAATTGGTTTTCCTGGGTTGCTAAATAATTTTGATCCAAGACCGCTTATCAAATTAACAGATTTTTGGATTCACGTAATAGTTTCCATAGAGAGTTATGGCAGTTTCAATTTTGGATGAAATCTTTTTTGTTGTAAAATTTGGACAAGTTCCCTTGGAAAAACGGGCTTGTAGCTGTAACATACATAGAGAAATACAATTGTCATCTTGTTCATCACATAATATGGGGATGTACCATTGAAAGTCGTGAAGTAACTTCCACTCCTTTCCGAAATGCGTCTCAAGGAGGTGCTCAACGTCCTCATTTTTTTCCTTTGTTAAGGGACGTCCTAGAGGAAAGACAGGAGGAGTAGTGACGTTTTCCTATTTTTTTTACCGTTTGACGATAGATTTGAAAGCCTAAATTCAAATCGGAAGTGAGTCATATATCTCACTCTGGTGGTGACTCCTCCGCTTCTACCCCGGAATTTTCGTATCTCTATCCGTTTTGCTTGACTGATGCCAGTTGCGTTCCTTGACATCCACTATTTGCCAGTCAACTCCTAGTTTTTTGACGCTGCCAACTTGAGAGTAGACGGCTTCATACTTTATTTCTGGCATCGTTTTTAGAATTTTAGGAAGATAGACACAGAACGTGGATAACACACTCGGGAAGTGCTGTGCCCAAGCGGTAGCCTGAAAAACTACATTCAAATATTCGGAGGCAACCTCACGAATGGATATGTCTCACTTTGTTGTAAATGAACTGCACGAAAATAGGGACTAGATACATGTCCTTTTGGTGGCAAAGCCAATGTTTACACTAACTTTCAAATGGGATACAAACCTTTTCGGGATGGAATAGACGTAGAGGTCAGTAGTAGGGAAGGCCGATAGTCGATAGTGAGACACTACCGATAGTTCGATACCATCGGTGAGTCACCGACGGTGACTAACCATCGATAGCATCGATAGTACGGAATATTAAAAGGAATGCCTGGACCCTATCCCCATTGTCGGCAAATAGATCAGCCTCTTCCAACGTGCATCTATTTGCACGTTCAATGGGGATGGGGTCCACCCTCCTTTATAAAATACCTGTACCTACATTAACTCAGTTCAATAACAATTATTGTTTAGAGTCAAATAGATAATAATTTACTTTAATCAAATATTGAGTAGGTTCCTAAGGTATACATGAGTTAGGTAAATCATAAATATTTTCAAGCAGGAAAAAGTGAAATATGGAAAAATGTTCTTTTTTTAATACGGAAAATTTAAAAGTTATTAAATTTTAATTAGTTGGAAATGGAATAGATATGTGATAATTTGAATGGAAACTTCAGAGGTTTAAAAAAAGGCAATGAGACTTACGTAGTAGCAAATACCATTTCAATTCAATTCTTAGAATGAATTAACTTTCCTTCAATTGAAGCTTTAAATTTCAAGGGAAGCTGGCAGAGTTACTTCGTATTCCCAAACATCGATAGTCAGCTGACTATGCGTTTGCCTTTTGCTATTTCCGTATCTTTAGGATGAGACCTATTGACTAGGGAAGTTTCGCACTATCGGTACTACTATCGATAGTCAGCCGACTAGTCCCAGTCTAGATAGTCCTATCGATAGTGTGAAACTTCCCTGGTCAATAGGTCTCATCCCAGAGATACGGAAAACGCAAAATAACGTATGGTTTCCAAAAGTGGATATATGCCCTTTTGAAAGTAAACTCCTCAACTGTTGGAGGGTAGTTGGCGGAAGAAGATCTGATAGCCTCATATCAATTTCAACGCGATTGTATCATTAATAGTTACCGCGCATGCGTGAACGTAAAATCTTACTTACAAGCGTGATTCCTACATTTCCATCTGATTTTGGCGAAATTTTCAGGACGTATTATTTCTATTTATTTTCGTCAATAATTCAAAACATTTCAGTTAATTACAGTTATGGTTTTTTATTGTGTTATTCATTTTAATTACTAGTTTTGGCTGTATCCAAAATATTTCAATTGCGATACAGCTGAAAAACCGGTGATACACGATGACGTGGTCGTATAAAAATAAACAATCAGTCTCCAGCCCTAACTAATTATTTGACTTTCTAATTGAGTGTTTGTTATGAAAGGGGAGTGACGGGAAACAGTGGGATAGCGGATCCTTCCACCCCCTTCCCGGCATAATTGATTCGGATCCTGCTTCGGCAACATTGGCATTCAAAACGAACTGAAGAGGGGAATTAATTCTCCAAGGGTGACTTTGAGGTAGCAAACACCGGGTTAAAAGGACAATGGGCGGCTGATGAGGCCTGTTCGTCGGGAACATGGCAAAAGGGAAGACTGACGACCGACAAGGGATCCGAGATGGTATCGGAGTTCTCAACATCTGCCGGTAAAGGGCCGGACTTAACTACCAGAAGCGACCCGTCCGAAGTTATTGTGTCCGCCGTTATTGACTCTGTTCTCCAGATCGCTATCGGTCTTCAGGGGAGGAGGGTAGGGGGAGGCTTCTGCTTTCTCCCCGTTAACTTCCACAGATGAACCCTCCGCCCGTATTATGGAGGATATACTGTTCTTGCAGTTAGGTCCGCCGGGTTTCTAAATGAGTTTCCGAACTCTTAATCGCGTAAGTTAGCGAGGAGCTGAGAACTTTCCGCCGGGCTCTGGCACCGAATTAGGTTAAAGCCGATGTCGAGACGGGCAGATCGCAGATAAGTTCTGTATGATCATTGTAGTCAGAGCAGAGCGCTTGGCTGGCTGAACACTCGAACTTGGTAGCGAGTATTCAAATAATGACGCAGCTGAAAAGTACACAAACTTATTTATCCTACCTACTTATCTTATACAGGGTGTTCCATCTATATGGGCCCATTAGGGAATTACAGCCGTACGGTGGGAGCTATCAAAAATTGAATCGGACCTTTTCTATTGTATTTTCACTCTACTTGATGGTGTTTCGTTTTTCATTTTTCGATGTTTTAGTGCCTCAAATCTTCTGTTGAAACTAGAGTTTACCTCTTGACCCCCTTTTGGTATTATTATTCAATAATAAACCATTGTAATCGCTCTTGAAAAAAAAAAAAAAAATTCTAACTCCCCCTGAAAATTTCATGGTTTACGTTTCAAAGAATGTAGAATCCGAATCTGCAATAAAAAATTTTCCGTCCGTACGCCGTACGCACGATATCTCCGAAACAGCTGGAGGAAAAAATCTGAAATTTTCAGGAAAAATTCCTCTTGGTCCGACGACGCCCCAATTCTTGAGCCAGCACCCTCACTCAATTTAAAGTGCCCTTTAAGGGCTGTAAAATTTTTGTAAAATCCCTGGAAACCTCAAAACTAGACGAATCGGCCTAAATATTTTCCTATTTGAAGAACATACCATTAGGAATCGAATGAGCCCTTCCCCACGTCCGTAGGTCAAACCATTCCCGATGTATGGCCCGATTTATGGTGCCAACATTTGCGTTTTTTCGTTTATTATTGTTTGTTTGTAACCTAGTGAAGTCCGGCCGATAGCGTCGAGTTGTAGTGAATGTGGATACTGGAGTGATAGCCGATGTGAATACTTGTAGTGTAGTTAGTAGCCGATACACGGGTTGAAGCATTCTGATAATATATAGGTAAATATTATTCAATATTATTACTGGGGTTTATTATTCAATATTATTACTGGGGTAAATAAGTATTCTTTCACTGGGGTTTATTATTCAATTGGCTTGCGTTCGTGATTTGAATCTTACTAAGCTTCAAGTGTGCGTGTTTTACAGGTGATAGAGCGATTATTGAATTTCAGGAGATATGCATAGACCACGTAAATCGGTTCTCATCCAAAACACCTATTTGGATTGATCAGTTGATGATATTTGTGTGCCCCCTCTACATCTGTCTACCTTTGGCTACATCGTTTAAATTTGGATTTGGGGAAGTTTTAACGCAATACGAGTGCCAAAGGACTTGATAAATTATAGATGTTTTTATTTGGGGGGGGGGGGGGGTTCTGAGGTTCAATAAAAAAAACGCTGCAAATTCTTTCACTGGGGTTTATTATTCAATCGGCTTGCGTTCATGATTTGAATTTCTACTAAGCTTTGGAGTCTGCGTGTTTCACAGGATAGGGCGATTATTGAATTGCAGGAGGCACACAAATATGATCAACTGATCAATCCAAATAGGTATTTTGGTCGAGAACAGATTCACGTGCTCCATGTATATCTCCTGAAATTCAATAATCGCCCTATCCTGTGAAACACGCAGACTCCAAAGCTTAGTAGAAATTCAAATCATGAACGCAAGCCGATTGAATAATAAACCCCAGTGAAAGAATTTGCAGCGTTTTTATTTTAGTTTTCGATTCAACGTTAAATTTGGAAGAGAAAATGCATCGTTGAACATTTTTTTTAGAGACTTCGTTTCAGAGTTATTTCACTTTTTGCAAACAACAAAAATCGACGAATTCTTCTAGAAAAAAAAACAACAACACTTTTCTCCAATTATCTTCAATGTTTTTTTAGATTTAGACCACATTTTTGAAATCAGCATCGAATTTCCTATCAACAGAAGCCAGTTTCCATCATCAGAGGTTTGACATGTCAATTCTTGCATCAAGTGGTAGTAAATGAGTAGTACACATACAAATTTTACTAGACAAGTTTTTTAAGAGACCTCGTTTCCGAGTTATTCACGATTTAAGATTTTTTCGTGTTTTCGATCTTGTGTCATTAAAACTGACATAACTCCCTCAATTTTGGAAATAGCCCGAATTGGATGACACCGTTGGAAAGAGCGTTAAATTTCCTATCTATTTGATGTCAAAAAACATTTTTTTAATAGCATTAAAGATGTACGATTTCCGCGCGAAATGACAGTTTTGTCAAAGTCTTGAAATTGACTGTTTTTCATCTCGCCTAGCAACCCCATTAATGCTTGACGCAGAACTGTGCAGGCTTGGTAAAACGTTTGCCGAAATGTCAGCTTTCCAACGGTGTAATTGTTTTGGTTTTTAAAAATATTTTTAGTTAAGGAAATGGTGTTTGACTGCAGAAAAACGTGTGTTTTCTGTTAAAATTGAGGTTTTTTCAAGTCTCGACGAAAAAAGGTTGGAGGCGGGACGTACGTAACTTTTCTGGCTAAATCTAATAAGTGACGATTTCAGTTAGTTTTGTCGGATGCATAAACCCGTTCGTTTGTGAACAGCATCTACGGCATTTTTAAGCTGTCGGCGGTTCCTGAAGAAGGTTTCAATCTCCCATTTTCACATTTTTCAACCAAACCTCGAAAATTAATCCTCCTCGTAACAATCTGACAACAGGCGCCCAAAATAAAACGGAATCGAGATAAACAAATTTCGGTCAATATTCCGCAAAAATTGAGTCAAATCGAAAAAAAAAGAATGAAAATTCATGTGCCACACTTTAGAGTTCACCATCATCCACTATTTAACAATTTTGGGGTTGCGCAACTTTGCGTGCTCGTTGAACCGGTTGAGTGCATTAAAAAAAAAAATTGTTTGAGGCGTCAAATTTTCATGAAATCATCATTTCATGAGAAAAGTTAGTTTCACTTGCGCATGATTGCGAAATTACGCGGAAAGCACAAAAATGATATTTGAGATACTCGGAGAAAAATATGAAGATTCAAAAAAAATTTCTTTGTTTACTCCCATTTGGACGATTTTAGGGGGGGGGGGGGGACAACTCGTGGGACACCCTGTATATTGGTTTTCAAGTTAGTTTTCTATAATTGGTTGTAATTCGTATAAATATAATTAGAATTGGAAGGGTCTATACGCCCTGTCTTTAAGTCCTACTTTGGGGAAATTGGATTAAAAACACAACTGCTTTTGGAGGGAAGGCTCTGATGAGAATAAGACCACTATGGGAAAACAGGGGAACAGAAAAGAATTGTTTTTCCAAAATAAACGATCTTAGGGAAGATGTAGAATAAACAGACATGCGTTGCGTGGTTTGCCATTTGGTTGTAGAGTCACTGTAGAAATAAAGGAGGAGGGAAGACAGGTAGCATACAAACATAGGCGAAACGAAAGTTGTTCAAAATGTTCTAAAATGGTGAATGCGACTGGAAATTTGGATTTTGGACAAATATACTCGAAAGCGACGCAGTCTACTCCTAAAACTTTCCATTTCTGAATTCAAAAAATGTTCAGGCGGAAGAAGAAACTGTTGTCTGAGAGACCCCTGAGAAACAAGAAGAAGTCATAACTACAAAATGTATTTTTATTCGACAATTTACAAACAATATTGTTCCTTTGTATTGCTATCAATCAAGGATTGTTATCAATAGACCATTGTAAAGTGAGCTAGTTATGAAGTTACAAAGACAGAGTTAAAGGTGCAATTAAGAAAATCATCAATGGAAGTCAGAGCCAACAAATGTTGATCATTGTCAAGACCCTCTTAAGGCGTCGTTTATTGCCTTCAACGGTAGTTAACAACCCCATTGACCCGCCCACATCTGACGCTGTCCACGATTTCTTATGGGGACTTCACGTGATTGGATTAGGTTCTGCTGCCCTCAGTCATTAGGGGGTAAAGAACCGTGCGACTTATGTTTCCTAAACAGGAATACTTATGTGAGGCGCGTCCGGCAATAAACTCGGTTCAAGTGGTTGGATTTAATGTTCCTCGGATGGAAAGGGGAGCCCCTCTCATGCCCTTAATCTCCCTGCTTCCCCCTTGAGCCCAATAAATCTACTTACCAATGTGTTGATTGTGATTGTGGTGAACAGAACACGCTGATGTCACTTTAAGCGATTTGCACACGTGCCGATAAATTTCAAGGAACAAAAATAATGAATTCATCATCAATCGGTGAACTTATGAGAACCAATTCCGATCTACTGAACTTTTTTCTGTCACATAGTCACATTCTCCATCTATTTGAAATGCTCCAATTTCATACTGAATAAAGCACGCAATAAACTAAGCCTTCTCCTTAATCATTTATCTTCGCTTCCTGAAATAGGTTTGCGGGGTAGACCATTTAAAACTTAACTGTCGTCATCATATGCCATCTGAAGCAGACGGACCCATCGAGATCTGCTCGCTCTGTAACATGCTGTACCCGAGGACTTGGAGCACTTCTTGGCGATTTGACCTACCCTTTGTGAGGGTGATGGAATGGTATAGTTGCCCCTTCCGAGGAGGTGGATGCATTATTATGCTCCGCCACGCTCAGAGGATGAATCAGACGCTTGCAGGCGTCCGATTCATCAGATGTTGAAAATTGTGGTACCCTGGTGAGCCCGCAGGCGAACATTCTAAAATCGGCTGATATTTTGCCAACTATTTTTGTTGGTCTACCTTTCTTGTTATTGTTTCTGAATTTATTTCTATCATTTGTTCCTGTTTACTTCAAATATATTACTTTCTAACATTGTGACATGAAATGGGCACATTGGACATAGCTCATTGTTAGATTTCATTGTTTTATTCTATACATACCTCTCTCTCTCACTCAACATTAGCCTAATGTTGATCAATAGGAACTATATATTGGAAATCATGGTATTTTGTATTTTAATGTTGTCAACTTCGTCAAGTATTATATGTTTGCAACGGATGTTAAATTGATAACTTTGCAGTTTCTTTTTTCCAATAAATTATTTTCTCTCTCTCTCTCTTTCTTCTCTCTCTCTCTCTTCTCTCCCAGGTCCCAAATCATAAGAACATTTTACGAAAAAAGGCATCCTCTATCTCACACCGCCAATTGCACCTTCCTAGATGATAGTGATAATCGACATTTGGAAGCGTTAGTTCATACTGGTCGTCAGAGGGCGAATTAGAGAAAACGCAGTGATTAGGCTAACACTACAGTCAATTTATTGAAACCTGCTTAATAAGAAGAATGATTCTTGAATATCCAAGGTGAGTTAGATTCATTCGAACTATCAAATCTTCATTCTATTTAATGACTTATGCGTTTGTTCATACATCATTTATCTTCACAAGCTTTCACCAGGTTTTGCCAAACATCTGTAACTGGTTAAGCATTTCTCAGATGTACAAAAGTACAAGGGAAAAAGTAAATTAGATACAAAAATCCTATCCTCGAACCCCGAGCCATTTGAGCTCAAAATGCATCAACTTAAGAGCTTCTCTCGCAGTTCCTCTCTCTCTCTCTCTCTCTCTCTCTCTCTCTCTCTCTCTCTCTCTCTCTCTCTCTCTCTCTCTCTCTCTCTCTCTTCTCTCTCTTTATAAAAAGGTGGATAAAAAGCAATCTTTCTCTTAACTATGCTCAAAATAAAGTTGTGAGTTCTCTCTCTCTACATAATTTATCTTCAAGAAATCTTTCACTGCTGCTTTCAGCTAAGTTTTTAAGGTGATACGTATTTGAATTTCTCAGATGGTGGTTGACAAAAGTACAAAATCTTTGGGAGAAATAAAAGTGAATTAGAAACAAAAATCCTATCCTCGAACCCCGAGCCATTTGAGTTCAAACTGTATCAACTTGAGAGCTTTCAACGCAGTTCTACTACAATTATTGATGGTTAGTCAACCACGTTTGCATCTAAAACTTTCAGTCGTTGTAAATGTCCTAACCACGGTCTATCTACAGCTGGTTTACCACCGCTAGTTGATCGAGTAGCCGGAACTAATAACTGAACTTGCACCTGTTGCTCGCTAACTCCCGAAACACATCTCCAATTACAATACAGCAGCTATCTAACCAATTTTGTCATAGCTTCCAACAGCATTTCAAGTTTTAGACCATTCTGAACATCTTTCATTTCGTATTTGTCTGTTACCGGAATTTTCAGATCGGAAATGATTCTCTGTGTGTTTCATTGCTAACATAACAATCGTTGACATAATGTTTTCATTTTCAACTTTTACTTCCATTATCCTGTTTAATTTTCCAGTTTTCCTAAGAAAAATATAAACGCCTCTCCTTAAATAAATATAATAAAGACTGTTTTTTGACAGTTGCACCTTTAGCAACCAACTTTCTCACCTCTAGCTCAGCAGAGTGATCCTTCAATTTCGAACACAGCTTTTCAAAAATCGTTTACAATCTTCAGTGAACTCTCGGCAGTAAAATCCTTCAATACTGCACCGTTTTTAAAGGGTTTAAAAAAAGTTCCAACGTGAACTCAGCTTTTCAATGACCTATACAATTTCGAGAAACCCCTGAAGATACCAAATGGACAACCAATCATTTGAATATAGGAAAATCAATTTTTTTAAACAAAATATATTCTTGATTTACATTTGCCTTAACCACTCAATTGAGTTGGGATTCGTTGTAAACTCTTTCTCTGCCTATTTATTTCAACTACAAACTGGAGTTTTTTTTTTGCAGTGATCCATTAATTATGACTAGCAGGCATAATCTAGCATAATCAATGTGCTTAAGAAAGTAAAAAGTAGGTTTTGCTGACTTCATTTTTTGCTGGGCAGTGAATCGTACGTTAAACTTTAGTGCCTTTATTTGGTGTAATAGACTACATAGAAGAAAATTCAAAATTTTCATCTGAAATCTCATTGAGAAACATGAAATACTAGTTATTATCCAGTTTAAACGGGTTTTAATCCTCTACGGAAAACAGGAGAGACGTTGAAAATGATCAACGTTCGTATACTAGGCGCTCGAACATAATTTAAAATAGTACCTAGTACTTGAGATAGCCACCGTGCATCCTAGTATCAAACCTAGCGATTTTAGGAGTCTGGATGGCCGATTTATTTAGTTTTCCTAACCAATTATCTTGAGAATAACTAACCAAATACAAAGCACTACAGGCCGATGTGGCCCATGGCTCCCCTATTTGCGCGTTTTACTGTATCTTGACTGTAGACAGATTGTAGACTGTTGACAGCGTCATCGTTTTTTCATTAAACAAGAACATTTTTTTGAACAATACCATTGCATACTTTTTTTGTATGTAACATCAGGTTACCAAATGAATTTCATTAGGTTTTCATACGAACCCAATAAAGTGTTTCACCCAAAAAATTGATCTCCTGAAAATTTTGGAAAAAATCGAGACACCTCGTTTTTATCATCTTGACTGTTAACAGCAGTTCCAATGCCCGAGACCACAAAACAGTAACGTTGGTCGTTCTACAGACTAATCTTAGGGTAGCCTACCAATTTTAGAAATACTTGGACAGGGATGCCACTGCGGCTTAAGACGTCATAGGTCGCAAGCTCCAATTCAAATGTCTAAATTTTGTTAAGCTGCTAACGAATAAAACGTTACTTTTTCGGTGGAATGATGACGTTAATGGTTTTAATTTGCGTTATCTTGCAATAAAAAAATAATCATAAAAAAATCGTTTTTATACCCCGTTGTGCAAACATAATTTGTAATGCAGTAATCGTTGAAAAAACACATCGCCCTCTTCGAAACGTGATTTATTTCCTTTTCCCTACTAGGATCTTTTTCGTTCGCCCCCTCTTAGAAAGCAACATGAATCAAAGGGAAATCGGCTAACCGCATCCCCCTACCTGTTGTGCGTTGAGTCATGTTTATCAGTAGGGGCGGGCAAAAAGACCATCCTCCCCCAGTACACGACGACAAAAAAAAATGTATAGGAAGGGTAGGAAAAACTACCTTTAGAATACGGGAATCGGAAGTCCTTTGAACTCCCTTCGCAGGAGCCCATTGCGACGTCACCTGAGGCACGTTTCGGGGAAAATTAGGGGGGACCCCTGGTGGTGATTGGGGTTTTAATTAATGTCGGAGTCGGGTCGATGCAAATCGTGTGGGGAGGTCTCCCATCTCATCAAAGTGGCGGCGGATTTCCAAGCGAAGGCCTCTTTTCCAGCTTCAAAGCTATTGGCGAAAGCCCGGGGACTGGGGCATTTAAGCCCTCTGGTCGAGCCCGCGGGATAATTGCAACGGTTAATGCTCCTCATTCCTCGGTGGTGGCTCGTTTCATTTGAGGCCGAATTAAAATTCCGAACGAGCGCGATACTATTTTCTTTTACTTTATGCATCGGTGATGGCCTAGAATTACTGATGTGTTACTGTAGGGCTGACAGTCGAAACCTTGTTTGTCGAATTCTAACGAAAATTGAGTTACAGATGCGGTTTTCGCGGTTCAGCAAGGATTGGGGTACCCGAATTTCTTTCAAGCTCGACTGTGTGGTACGCGGATAGGTCAGTTACTGTTAGCGCCGCAGTATGTAGACTTATTTGTTTATGATTTGTTGAACTACTTTCTTTCTTTTCCTCCGCTGATGATCCAACAGAAACCACCTTGATACCTCTATCCAAATAGTATCAGGAATATTCGAGACGCTTTCCACGCTGCCACCATATCAGTGTCTCCTCCCGCCTTCTCATCGCACGCTTCGTCCTCTCTACAATAATCCAAATTTATAGGTTTTGGTATTCCGAATCCCTCCACTATAATTTCTATTTGTCTGTTTTCACGGGTCCTCAACATCCCGAAGACGACTCGTACACCTAATCTGAAACCGTAGAAACTTCGTTTCGTCGTATGTACCTGCTTTGAGAGACCTACCAACACTCGACCAAATGATCATCCTTAACGCCCATACTGATGGAACACCATTCCTCTTTCCCATACCAGGTTTCGGGTGATTAAGCACCACAGCAGTCTTATGTCTGCTGGGTTCTTCCCAGTCAATATATCAGCGGAATCTTTCGATCATCAGCGGACTCGCGCGTGAGGGTATCATCCATTCGAAACTATCAGAGTTTTCAGTTTCTAACTTCGAACAATAAAATCACGAAGTAATTATTGGAAATCTGTATTTTTGTACAAACCTAGGAATATTTAACAGTTCGAAGTAGGGTATTTCTAGGAAAGGAACTCCTATTTTTATTGATTTTTTTTTTTCGAATTGGTATTCATCTTTTATTGTTACAATCTCCTCGCTCACACACCATACTAATAAAAGTTTTGTAGCCTTGGGTATTTGGCATTTTCAATCCCGGAAACCCCAACTAGGTGCTTTCCAAAACACTTACTCATCGTGTGACGTTTGTGGGAATTAAGTTCATTCTCCGTGGTCATACCCAGGAGGGATGATTTGTAACGAATAAACCTTGAAGAAATAGGCCAGTTGTTTAACAGACCAAAAGAAAAACAGACATTGTTGTAGTAAAACCAAGAATATTTAGTCTCATGCATTCCCATTGAGGACACTACTATTAAGGCGAGACAATTAAAACAAAACCCGGCTTACGGTTGGATCAACCTGTAAGCCATTATGCCATGTCCCAAGTCAACTTTTTGATCGTTTTGCTATGAAGATTCTTCGTAAAATGAAACCCCAAGAAAATAAAAGGATTCTACACCAATCTAAAAAGCTCATTGCAACGTTTTGGGGGCATTCAATCCACCGGGGATAAATATAAGAAAATGACATGTAGCTAGCAAACATTCCACGGTAATTTGAGCTTTTCTGTTGACGTCGTTAACCATTTCTAAAAATACCATCCTCTTTCGTAGTTTTGATCAAGGCAGTAGCCAAAATATAAAAAATTGTTATGTGGTTTTCATTTCAGTGTTTTCTTACTTTTTTATTATATATACATGCATTAATTGGAATTTACCAGTGAAACACACACAATCAAAAGTTGTATCCCCACCCTCAAGTGCCTACGTGCCAACGTCTGTAATACTCCCTTTTCTACGAACGTTTGGGTGAAATACCAACAGCTCCGTGTGGCTACACCTAATCTCATCTTTTAAATCTTATGACCGCCGACCAAGATGGCAGTGTCATAATTAACTAGAGTGTAGCTCGTTAAACAAGAGTGAATGCTTGAGGGAAATAAACGGAATAAAAAATGACGGTGTTCATTTACAACTTTTATTCTAACCAAATTACAGAATAAGAGATGTAGCATGATTTGCATGAAAACTATAACCATGGAAAACTCTCTTCTATGATTGTAATAAGAACTGAAACATTCTCATGAATATATTTTACATAATAGAAGACAGGAGAAAACAGTAATGTAAAAATGTGTATATACATTTAATTATGATTAACATTAAATTCAAAATTAGGGTGCAGAATAAATTAAAAAAAGTAAATTACTCGTGACGAGAGAAAACTTGGCCAACAGGACCAACTGGTAATTTTTCGACTGTATCCACCCTTTTTTGGCTAAGAGGAAAACAAAGCAGACAATCACGATGCCAAATCTCATTTGGCTCCCTCAAAACCACAAATATTATTAAGGAAATTTACTAACAAGAATTCATGCCATAAGAATTTCTAGAATTTCAAAGTTGACAGTTTCTATAGCTGTTGGGAAAACCCATGCGTTTGAGGATATTTAAGCCATGCGGATGAGCCTATGGAATAATTGCGACGGTTGCTCTTAATTCCTTGGTGGAGACTCATTCATTTGTGGCCAAATGAAAATTCCGGACGAGGGCTATACTACTTTCTCTAATTAATGTGTCGTGGGCATTCAAGAATTGATGTGTAATTTGGCATAATCAAGTTCGTGCCTTATATGAGCATATGGTAGATTGAGAATGCCGTTGGATTACGTGAGGGTATACAGTTTCGTTGATGGGAACTACAGATTTGTTTTTCATAATAGCACGTGTAGACATATACCATTTGATGGATGAGATAGTGTTGTAGAAACTGCCTATCAGGAGCTTTAAGTTGTAGAACACCTATATTAAAACAGAATACAATATAATAAAAAATATACACAAAAGAAGAATAAAATAATACAAAAGCAAAAGAAAGAAATAGATTTCGTGAAATGTTATCATGAAAAGTGCATTCGGGGTCGTTGATGAGAGATAACCTACCCACAGTCACGAGCTTCGCTCATCGTGGGAGGTCCAATTTATTGTATTTATTATGAAATTATAGATTATTACTTTTTAAGGTCATGTATTATGTTTTCTATGCACTTGTAAAAGAAATGCATTGTTATTTTGGAAAAATAAATTATACATTCAAAAAAAATTAAAAAAAGTGTTCAGGACAATATGAGTTTTGCTGGCCAGTCAACTCAACCCTTTGAAGGGATAAGTGCACCATATCCATTTCCTTTGAAATCTGTGTATTCATTCCATCGCCTCCTAGTTGTATTGTAGTGCTGTTAGATTCAACTGGTTTAAGCCACCAGCACGTTGACGAAAACAATAGCTTGGCAACGCGAGTAATGGCCAAGATCGTCTTCGGCGAACCCTATCACGGAAACTTTGGCAACTGCAATTGAGACACCCTTCATGCAAACATTGAAGGAGGTATAAGGGTTGTATTGCAATGTTAGCAATGTAAAAAAAGCAGCTTGATTTAGCTCAAGGGAAACGTTCCATTGCAGAGAGAAAGAAGAGGGAAACCGCTCTGCTGACAGTATTTGATATCCAATTCTCTCATTCACCACATGAATGATCCTTCGGCGTCCATTACTTTTGTTGTAATAGTTTGTTAGGTTGCTGCCGCACCGAGTTGGAGGTGCTTAGTGCCGATTTGAAGGCTTTCCACCGGCTCCAGTTCATGGCTGTGGCCTTAATCTGATTCCATGTGATGCCGAGAACAGCGTTTGAAGCTTCTGCCATTAAGCTCCTCCGCCAAGTGTCCCGTGGTTGGCCAGGGTGTCGGGATCCTTGAGGGTTCCAATCAAGAGCCTGTCTGGGAATTGTATTTGCTTCTTTTCGAAGAGTGTGTCCGACCCATCTCCATTTCCTTTCACAGATCTTTTGTTGCTATGCTACAGTCAATAACATTTTCGTCCCACTGTACAGCGTATGTTGATTTCGGTGGCTGTGTCCCAGCTGGATCCAAGGAGGTCATCCTCCCACAAGGGCCTGTCTTTGGTCCACTCTTTTTTTGTAATTAATTACGATGCCCCTTCTCTGTACTGATAGTCATATCTTCTAGATTGCCGATTGAAGACACGGTTTATGTTATCTAGGATTCGAACCACAATCATGCATTTATTGGAAATACTCTTCGCATAGAACTGCATCAGCAGTATTTGATGGTAGTAAGTCTTAGAATATAAAGGCAAAATGCCATGGTTTATTTGAAGTTTCCGGATGCCTTAAAATTTACGTATGTTGAGTGTTCTGTGTTCCCCAGGAGTTGGATGGATGTATATTCTCTCCTCTTCCTGTTCCTTGAAACTGAAACCCCTGAACTTATGTACCTCAAGTTTTACAATTGTAGATATCAACTAGTTCATTCCAACGCTTTCCAGTAATTATCTCTTACTGTTTTATATCCAACATTTCTGCTCGAAATTAGTTCGTCTGTTACGTTTAAGGAGAAAGCCCATAGTCGAAGAGGTTCGATAAAACCAACCTCACCTCTACTCGTTACCGCTGCAAATAAAGGAGAATTTCCCCCTAGCAGCAATGACACGAGTTTGAACTCACTCTGAGTTATCAATATTTTTGAGCAGTAACACATCAGGTAGTTCTTTACGTCTATTACAATTATTAAGGCATCTATTCTACTGGCACATCTTGATCGACAGCTTTTCATTAGTGACGAAACCTATGTTTTACAGTATAATTACTTGTTCCCTATCACTTTTAATTATCGGTTTTTTACCTCCTAATCACGTGAACGGCCTCACTATAAACCGCCACTTGAAGTCATCAGAGAATCAAGAAGTTCTTCTTTTCCCGTCTCCTGTTCTTCCGAATTCCTTCTCTGGAACCCGATTGCGAAAATCGAATCAGCCGACTGAGGCAGGACGCGACCCCAAAGGGAAAGCCTATCAGGGGGAAACGGAAAATGAGCACTTTTCCGCCTCTTCCGTTTATTGAAGGAAAGGACTCCCCAGATATTTATTTTTTAATACAACTTTTCCCGTTAACGGCTACTTATCTAGAATGGCTCCCTTTCTCGGCCTATATACGTCTCTGCTCTCCCTTTTTTCCTACCCTTAAAAAGTCAACGCAAGTTTACTTCACAGACGTTTGCAATATAGAATGAGGAAGGAAGGGGCGGGAAAAAAAAAAAAAACCGAAGGACTTCAACAACAAAAAAAGGCTTCATTGGCAAACCGGGCGCAGAGGGAGGAAATTAGAACTCGGAGGGAAAAGTTTTAATAGCAAAGTTTTTTTGCGCGGTGTGCGTTCCAGTGTGCCCAACTTCTTCCTGAACTGGCGACTCGGCGACCACTTTGCCGGCATTTGGCCATTCGTTGCTGTATTCCATTTAAATCTATTTCATTTAACCTATTATGATGATTAGGTTCCCTTGCCCTTGCATTCAACGAGTGGATTGCCAACGATATTTGGGTGCGTTGGTCGATAGGTTTGTGAAATGTAAAACCCGTATCTTTCATGTAAGCAATACAATTAGAAGATCATCTTTCATTTTTTCATTTCTTAATAAATTCCTTCCACTAACAGCCTCAAAAATGACGTTTCATCCATATGTTTACTCAATTTTAACCTACTGTATCCCTGCGTGGGGCGGGGCATATCAAAACACTTTTAGCTCAGTTGAGGTGGCAATAAAGTCAGTATTGCGGCTTATATTTTGATCTGGTTATCGAAGGCGTACCAAACCGTTGTTCTAGAAAATTGCAATATTGGAATACTCCCCCCTAGTTACTTATGTGTTTAAACTACTCCAATACTTTTTCAATGATCAACTTCCGAAAATCCCTAGATTACATGGCGTAACTCGACTTCACGCGGGTATTATGATAGCGATCCCTTACCCCAAATGTGATTTCTTTTTAAGGCATATATGTCATTTAGATCCTAGATTGTTCATAGAATTACCTCCCAACATTAAAGCTGTACAAAATTGCAACCAATTCAAAACAAAAGTTATTGAATTTCTAATACAGCAGTCCCTGCCTGGATGATTCCACTGTTCAAATACCGTTACTGGGCTTTTTCCTTTGATATTGTACACGCTTTGCTTTCTAAATCTTTTTCCTTCTTTTTTTGATATCTTTTCTTGATCTTGATTTTGAATCATTGTTTATTGTTCGTTAATGTAAAGTTCCTAAATTAATTTATATGCAACTCCTGATCTCCGGACAATTTCCTTAAATTCTGAAAGTTGCTGAACAATTTAAAAAAATTGTTTTTTGAAAATCCGTCCAGCCGTTTAGGTACCTACCCACATACAACGAACACATACCACCTTATTCGCCCCAACTCAACCCGGCCGAAAAGGCTTTTTCAAAAACCAAAATACACGTCAGAAATGTACTGAGTAAACCTGGAGGGCAACAAGACATCCTGTCAGATGTCATATCTGACGGGGTCGGAACTGTCAGAACTGGGTCATGGATATGATAGTTCAACTTCCCAAGGCAGCTGTTGAAATTCCACTTCACTAAAAGTACCGTTCTTTAGTTTCATCTTCAATTTTTTTTTTCAAGAAAGATATGAGTTTTAATTTGTTTAATTTACAATTTCCATTTAGTTACAATTTCTGCGATTTTTCATAATTTTAATATGAACTTGAAAATATAAATGAATCTTGTCCATCTTGCATTACTCATCTTTTTCGTCTCTTCTACAAAATATTGTACCTGTGTCAAAAAAATTCTGAGTTCTCAATTTGATTTGGAAAGATGTCAATTTGATTCGGAGAATTCTCAATCTGACTTGGAAAACCTATGTATAGGTTTTCAACAACGCCGTCATGTGATCGATTACAGTCAACAAATCTGTTAGGTACTAGAGAGTTATACTGTTTTGTTTAGTTCCAAAAATTGCTAGTAGTGCGCATTGGCACCGATCATTGATTGCTCATTTCAGTACAAGATATCTGACACGTAATCAGTATGGTGTGTGTCTTGAATTAGGAGCTTAAATATTATGAGCTAAACTGAATCAAAATTGTAAAAGGTAACCTGTTCCAAGAATTTGAAGTTAGCGCATGCGTAGAGCATACCGCTGATTATATTGAGATGAAATTCCTATCGGACCTCAAGAGACCTTATCCGCATAATCCCTCAAAATTTGAGCTGAATGCATTGGAAAATAAGGAAATGTCGGCTGTTTCAAGAATTTCACGTTAGGCATGCGCAGAGCGTACCCTAACATATTATGAAAGACGATATACAGCTGTACAATATGTTTTCTTGTCCCTGTAGGAATGGAAAGAGAGGAGTTCCATGGGTTCATCACAGAAAGTACCACATTATGTGTAGTAATATTATGTTTTATGCCATTCGTACTATACTTACTTGAATAGATGTGACTTGAATAGAGCTAGCCGAGTTCTGAGTCTCATCATCGATTTGAAGAGATGAGAAGATCCATTGTCTAGGAATATATCGTGGGGTTCCGAGTAAAAGTGACCAAGTAACATTTGCAAAATTTTACAGGGGAGCGATCTGAAGTTTCACCTATTTTCTTCTTACGAACACTGGTTGTGTGATGTCTCATCCGACTATGTTTCGATTTTTCTTTATCCTGTAGGTAGTTAGCTAGTGCCCGCCTATGATATCGTGCTTCAAAATTCACTTCAGATTAAATAAGAGCTGTTTATTCGGAAAACTCTATTCGATCATTTTTACCTGCCTGGAGTTTCAAGCTTTACTCATTTGGTCAATTCAATTCTTCGAAAATCAGTCGCATAGTTACATGAAATTGAGGGATTGAATAGTTTTTTCGTTAATTTATCGTGTTGCCAAGCATCTGAACAACAATGACATACCTATTTCTGTTAGAGAAGGTTATCCATTACCTATCACTGTAATTGGTCATTTTCACCTGCCCACTATGCAATCTTACAAATCTTACACAGTAAAAGTGATCAAATGGCAATTGATAACATTTACATGCACCAGCGAGAGTACATTTATAATCCATCTCGTGTTTTGTGGTTGAGTTCAAATGCCATTTGGTCACATAAAACTCTTTGGGTCAGGCAGGTAAAATTTATTTTCAAGTATTTCTTGCACATCAGTTTGAAGATAACGTTCTTAGCAACAAGACACAGTAGACAACGTTCCTTAGTACCGGAATGACAAAAAAAGCTCATTTTGAAAAAAATGTTACTTGGTCACTTTTACCCGGAACCCCACGATATATGTTGTAGTGTACTACAATGCACTATTCACCCATATATTAATATTGAATTAATTATTGCTTCGCTATTACTTCCGTTTTATTTTTCCGTGATATTTAAGAACCCACCCGTGAAGTCCCCCCCTTCCGAGGGTCTTAAATCACGAACCCCCCTCCCCACCGAAATTCCTCTCACCCAATAATGAGCCGCAGTTAACGACTTTTTAATCCGGTTGTTGAGGGTAATGAGCCCCGCCCTTTATAAGGAAATCCAAGTCCCCTCTCCTTTCACTTTCTCTTTATTACTTCCTTTTGAAGTAGCTCGGTGAGCTTGCTGTAGCTTGCTATAATGCGAGACCTTCCTCCCACGAAGCTGCTTCCTTCTTTCGCCACGAGATTAAGCCCCCGGGCCCGCTCGTGTTCTCCGCTACCGGACACCATTTTCCCCGTTTTTCATTCGGCTCTCTGACTTTCTCGTGAATCTCTTCAGCATCAATTCTGAACCTTGAAAGGGTTTTTGAAAGCAAAAAACAAAGGGAGCAAGAACCTCACTGTTCTGGTTTATAATGATCAATAATGTACCTTTGTTAAGACCTTTGTCTTGGTACATAGAAAACTTTCTTTAACCAAGAAAAATAAATTAACGATAGTCTTCGTATAAATTTTATGTCTTATCACGTAAACGCCTTGTTAACGTATGTTAGGCCTCGAGAATCTCTTCAGTATCGATTTAGAGCATCTATAATATTCAATAATAAACCTTTGCCTTGTTAAATAAAAACTTCAATCTGCAACTACACTCCTAGAAGTTTGGGAGCTATTTTTTGATAATTCAATGCTGGAAATGAAGTTTTAGTTGTTAAGAATGTTTAGTTCTTCAAATCATATTTCGTTCGACGGATAATCTTTTATGCAAAAAAAGTGGTACATATTCGTCAGTGATTTAGAAACAGGTGTGTCATTTCCCAAGACCTTTGTAGTGAATTCCTTATGGGAGATTTCACCACTATTTCTGCTTTTTCTCCTGAAGGGAGATACTAGCTATGTTTCTTTTACCATTTTCGGTCGTTAATGTAAATGGTGTGTAGTAAGAAGTCAGCGGACAAAGTTGTTGGTACCAGTCCCTCGAGACTGCCGCACCAAATTTGTTGGCTGGAGAGAGAGAGATGGACGTAGCGCATACAATTGGCGGTCCCAGTCCCTCGAGACTGCAGCACCTCAATCGTAAGGAAGGAAAAGGGAGATCTAACTGACCGAACAGGAGTTATTACTCAAAGGCTTTAGGCTAGGTAAAGATAGGGAACGCAGGTTAGAGTTTAGGCATATTATTAGGCATATTCCACCTTCCACCGACTGTGTCTCACCGGCTCGCCGGCCGGGTTTATATACTAGACGGAACCCCCTTTTACCCTACTCCCTCCGAAGGGAGTAGGGTGGAAGGGACGACGCTACCTGTCGGCTTGGCCCTTCTTTATTTAGGAATAATTCTACAACACATAGGTGAATTCTTCACAACAGAAAATTCGTTTTTGGGCGACAGATACGTGGAAAGTCCTGTCAGGTCCGTTGCGAGTTCTCACGTTTCTTCTGGAGTGCAAGTTTCGTAGGGCTATACGTAGACTGGCAAACTAGAAACTACCAATTATTACTCAAAGTTTCATTCTTTTTGTAATAGATATCCCCTCTTCACAATCTCAGGGAGGGTCAAAGAGTAAAATTGACATGAATTATCCACTGAGAAGATATTTCAAGTAAAGATCGGAAAGTGCGTTACTTCAATATGGATAGGTTGGAAAGTGAACCGTATTGCTGGAGTTATCGTTATGTACCTGCGCGTTATCGTGATCGGTTTTCTAGAGGGAGCAACAACCCCAGTAAAACATACCTCAGTGCCCCCTCACCTGAATGGTTTCCTCGTTCCGAATCCCTGGACAAAAAATACGGCCTCTTTTTTTTCTCCCCCTCGACCTACCGCCCGATAAAACGTTCAGTTCACCAACGAGAAGGGAAGCAGGTTGTGGAACTGCACGCAGAAGAGATGCGGTTTGGGGTGGTGGTTGCGGGGGGAAACGCCGGGTCCAACAAGTGCTTCAGGTCCGCCCTTTAAAAAGTAGCTCCCTTCCAACAATTTGTGGTGGTCTCGATAAACTACGTGGTTACTCGGTACGGTTTTTTTTTCTTCTAGTTTAAAGCGCTACACAATTATCACACAGAAGTTTATTTTTCTGTGTTCCATTCTACGTAAATCACTGATCTATGTACGAATATATTTAGAGTAGTCAGTGGTACATTATCCAACCTCATCCCGTCGATTCAGTCTTCTCTCAAATTAAGAAAAAAAAATTATAATAAAAAAATATCAAAATTTCAATTATTGTAGTCAATGTTGGGATAAGTTGCTCACCCAAAACCCAAATAAAAATATTCACCTAACGGATGAATAATATTAAAATGGCAGGAAAGGTACCTATTACTTATTAAGTTACAGAAGATATTGCAATCACAAATGATCATCACATAAACTTTAAACTAGGTAATTTCAAATGTATTTCTGACTTTTTCAAATTCACTTTTTTGTTACACTCTCAATTTTAATTTCAATTTAAGTAGTAAGTTCGCTACCGGTTTTTCACGGCTATACATCATACATACGCGAGACTCAGGTGGTTTTTGAGCTTTGGAAGGTTCATCTCATCTTCGCTAGGCAGCGCTCAGGCAGTTCCACCAAGTCTCCCGCTAGATGCTCAGAGGAGATTAGGTAATAGAGATTAGGTAAGTGTGAAATTATACACAAGGGCTTTCAGCTGATCATTGATCTTCATACATTGTAATTGACTTGTAGATGTCCGTAGATAGTTGGAACTTTGTCTTAAAGACTTTGTTCGAATTATCTGATATCAAAACTTGAGCTCACTAAGCTCTGCGTGCCAGACCGAAGGATTAGTCATGGTTGTGGTGTGACCACGTTCAATTAGAAGAGCGTATATTTGTTTTTATTTCATTTGTTGGATACGTTTCGTCCCATTACGGAGAGTTCCTCAGTCCTGCATAAAACATTCATCATTCATTCATTCATTAAGGCCTATTTTTATCACAAATATTTCATGATTGTCATTCTTTATAATATTTCCTCACCTGTTATTGATTTCTTAGTCATTCGGTAATAAACATGTATAGCCAACCAACAACACATCCAGGTCATCATATTTCAATTTTTGCTTATATGCAAGACTGAGGAAGTCCCCTTAGTGGGACGAAACGTTCCCAACAAATGAAATAAAAACAAATATACGCTCCACTCTGCTCTTCTAATTGAAAGAAGGATTGTATCAATCTATAGTAAGTGTCAGTTACATGGGGCTTCAGCTTTGCAATCAATCCATCATTTAGTCACAGCTTGTGGATTGCCTTTTCTATGCTATTGCTACGTCAGAGAGATTTGAATATCCCTGCTCAAGTCCACGCGTTCCCATTTTCTGGAACTGCAATATTGAACCTATAATGTTGAGCTTTAGCCTATTACGCTTAATACCCTACCTTTGTAAGTAATTGTAATCAATTCGTAACACAAAGAGGATTTTAATGAATATGAAAAGGGCCCTACAATTACCTACGGAGGAATTTATGGATATAGTCGAACGAAGATTAGAATAAAGGATTGCGGTGTTGCGATACGAGAGCATCGGATATCGCCTTTCAGAGTATTAATCGGGTTAATTTGAGGAATTTCCATAACCGATTTGCGAATTGGCTCCGGCGATCAAAGGACGCCTCTTATTGGGAAGCGAGGTGGGGGTCATGACGGTGGAACTAATCAAATAATCATAAATAAGACTGTTGGAACGTGCGACGCTGCGGGAACCTACTACAGAATCGATATTCAATTAAACCCAGTCGCACGGGGAAGGAATGGCTTTGCACAGCCCTGATACCTCCTCCGTGATTCACTTCTGGATGATTGGGGAAGCTGGTAATGACAATGAGTCACCCGCGGGACTGATAAACGTGGTTTATTGTTATGAATGAAATCTGAAATTGGACGTCAACACTTTGGAACCATAATTAGCTTAATTGTTCAAGTGTTATTACACTGATTCCCTTACTTTCACATTGGCAAGTTACTGGTAACTAGAGGTTGGTACATGGAAAAGATTCATTAGGTAAGCAGTTCATATTCATTCCTTATTAGCAGTAAAGTATACATACACTGTGCCAACATGTGTAATGAAAAGTGTTTGAAAATTTTATGATTAAATATATATTTTTATTATTATCACTCATGCGTTCGTTTTCTATCTTTTGCAGGTAAGTAATTCCGAAGATTTCTTCACCCGTCACATCGTTACCTGCTTTATGTAAGTTACTTTGCGATGCATTTTGTTCACTCCATTTCCATAATCGTTGCAGCAGTTATATATACCCCTCATCAACGAATGATAATTGACTTTGTCATGTTTAATGGGGCTTCGAACACTAAAAGCTCTAGGTTGAATGCAGCACGTAGATGAGACCTAATCTTACAAGCTTCGAACATGCTTTAGCCTTGGACTAACATCAGCAGAGTGAAAAGTAATGAACAGTTACTTTCCCAACAGACTGGGGTTCATGTTTTCTTTCCATCACAGTGAAAAGTAATGTACGCTGACAAGGGGGCTGGGTAGTACAAACTCTCCCAAGAGTGTAAAGAGGACCTCTGTTGATGTCAGTGTGGAGGTTCATGTGTAGTAGGTTTTTGTTCATTTATCCTTTTTTGTTTATAATGTCTTGATAGACTACAACCGTATTTCTCCTTGAAATGGAGATTTATTATTACAGCATTAGCAAACTTAATTAAACTTTTAGCAAACTGAATTAACCTTTCAGTGTTATTAGTATTTGCGAAAGGTTTAATTCAGCTTGCGAAAAGTTTAATACTAACTGCGAAAGGGTTAATTCTAATTACGAAAGGTTTATTTCCAATTGAGAAAAGGTTAATTCAGTTTGCTAAAAGTTTAATTCAGTTTGCTGAAAGTTTAATTCAGTTTGCTAAAGGTTTAATTCAGTTTGCTAATGTTATAGTTTGAAAAACTCAATCAGAATTTAAAGACTCGTTTTATAAGATTGAAAAGAATAAGTAGTTTACCTTGAAAAGAAAATCGATTTTAAGTCGTTGTCCTGGAGTCTCAACGGTGAACACACAATAACGATTATATTTTGTGGAATGTCTAACGATAATAATTGGAAGTCTAACAAAATTAGAGTGATTCACTTTTACATAATGTTTGTATTTGTCTCTTCATTATCATTATTAGTAATATTTTATATTGATGATATAATTTTCATTTTTGATAAGGATAGATGTGTTTGAGTGGCAGGGAAAGAGTGGAAGAGCGAAAAGGATTAGAATCATGTCAACCACCTTTTTTTTAAGGGCACTGGCCCCCTAGCGCTCCTAGCGGTGGGGCTTGTCAGTTCATTTTGCCACATCGCCAGAATCTTGATAACGAACTTGAAAAGTTCTCGATCACATGTTGGACACATCAATCCTGGGATAGGAATGTGTAATGTTACCGATTCTAATTACATTTCTCCGTTGGCGGATCCTCGTCGGAAACTGTGATAGTGACCCCCGAGCTTGATTAATCGCGGGAGAGGTTCCCGGGAGTTGATTAAATTTGTTAATCAAAAGCGGTTAGCGGGAATTATACAAATGTTTACGGTGATCCTCACCGCCGAAGGGTCGACGAACTGGGCCCGAGTCTCTGAACTCCGCTGTGTAAACCTCGAGTGAAATATGGACGTAAACGGGAGAGATGATTTACGGAGAAGCGTTAGCTGCTGTGGTTGTCCGTCTACGGTCTAACGGTTACCGTTAAACATCAAAGACCGCCCCTGTCGCAAGGTATAGTGACTCACTCATGTGTTTTACAAAATTTCCCAATTAACATATTTTTAATTATTACAAAAACGTCTACACAAGTTGGGTGTTTCAGATAGTTTTCCTTCTCGATGATATGAACGTGTAGGTCTTCTCAGATGTTTTAAATAATCTCGAATGATGTGGAATATGAGCTGGTTGAACGATTCACAGGATAGAAAAGCCGCGAGACATGGTACTCTATACATCAATGCTGTCGAAAGGATAATAATGTATTGCGGAGGTCTGTCATATCAATTACGTAGCAGGTAGAAATTAATTTATTTATTTCTTACAATACGGGCAAGCGCAATACAATGTAGAAAGACATAATGTAACATGCGGGAAATGATTGAGAAAAAGAGAATTGATTTTACTAGATACCTATTAACCGATGTTTATTGCTTTGATATTTGGTATAACTGTTGCAAAATCCCCGTTAACTTTCGGAATAAATAGTGTGACGAATTTTCTGGCAAATCGGTTGGAAACTGTAGAAATCATTCTTATTTCAAATTCGCAACAGCTAGGTTAAAAAGAAACTATGGTGAATAACACAATTTTTTTTTTCGTGATTTATTAATAGCGACTGAAAAATCAAATACATTTCATCTAAATTTTACATATCAATGGAAAGGGTTAATTTTAACAAAATCTAGCCCTTTATTATATAGCTCACTTAATTATCACTGAGTTCGATTGCACTTCTTTTCTCGCAGCACAACTAAATCCAGAGGTTTGTTTCGCTTGAGACGTCGGATTTCACCTTCAATTGTCCAAAACGTAGAATCTCCGGGTTCACGTGTTTGTGGAATGTTCATGCTTCCTTGCGTATTTTGCAATAATTTCTAGACTGTCTCTATCCTCAAATCTCGATGAATATCATCGTTTCGCATGTAAAAAGGGGCTCCAACTATACTTCTCAGTATTTTATTCTGAAAGGTTTGGATTTTCTTAATATTTGATTTCTTGGCACAGCCCCAGATCTGTATCCCATAGGTCCAAATAGGGCGAAGGATCTGCTTATATATAACAGTTTGTTGTGAAGAGAGAGATGGGAATTCCTTCCCATTAGCCAATACATCCTTCTGTACTTGATTTTAAGTTTTTCTTTTCTATGTGTTTATTCCAGTTTAATTTGGAGTCAAGTGTCAAACCCAAGTATTTAACTGCTTCAGTATGCGGTATTTTATTCGAATTGATCTCAACATTCAAGATTGGGACTTTTCGGTTAGTGAAGTTGATGTGGGCTGATTTTGATTCGTTCAGCTTCATTCTCCACATCTTGGTCCATTTACAAACCTCAGTAGTAGATGTCTGTAGTTCTGCGTGTTGCAGCTTCTATATCATCTCCAACAGAGAGGATAGCCGTATCATCTGCAAAGGTGGCAACAGTTGTGCCTTCTTGTTGTGTACAGGAGGTAGAGTACTAAACAACACAATGAGGGAATAAATAACAATATTAAAAGTCAAAAATCGTATATCCCAAATCCCCGAGGAGAGGACCACGACGCTTGCCCTGGGAGACGCTTCCTCCCGCTGGGGCCCTCCTTCCTTCTCTGGCGGGGTCGGGGGGAGGGGGGAGCAGGTCGGTTGCCCTGGGAGACGGGGGCGAGAATTCCACCCGCCCAGCGTTACCACCCCCTAAACGGCGATATACTCAGATAAGCCGGTTTTTATATATTAAGATTGTTGGGGTAAGTCCCGTGTGTACAACTAAACAACACAATGAGGGAGTATGATAACAATATTAAAAGTAAAAAAATCGTATATCCCAAATCCCCGAGGAGAGGACCACGACGGTTGCCCTGGGAGACGCTTCCTCCCGCTGGGGCCATCCTTCCTTCACTGGCGGGGTCGGGGGATGATTTTAAGGTCGGTTGCCCTGGGAGACGGGGGCGCGAATACCCGCCCAGCGTTACCACCCCCTGAAACGGCGATATACTCAGATAAGCCGGTTTTTATATTAAGATTGTTGGGGTAAGTCCCGTGTGTAATTTAGGTATTTGATTACAATACTAAACAACACAATGTAGTATAATAACAATATTAAAAGTAAAAAAATCGTATTCCGCTTGCCCTGAGACGTTTCCTCCCGCTGAATTTCCTTCACTGGCGGGGTCGGGGGGAGGGGGAGCAGGTCGGTTGCCCTGGGAGACGGGGGCGCGAATTCCACCCGCCCAGAATTACCACCCCCTGAAATCGGCGATATACTCAGATAAGCCGGTCATTATTATTTCAAATTCGCAACAGCTACTGTTGATGGTAAGGAAACTCGTATGGTTATCGAATCATCATTTTCCAACATTCCTCCGACTTCGGAAAAGATCGTACGAATAGGCGTAACTGACTTCTGGATGACGTGATGATTTTTGACAGATGGAATTGATTGAACTAAATCAGCCTTCTTCGTACTCCTAGAACTGGGCTGATCGTATAAATTCCGGTTCTGGCGAAATACAATTTTTCATCTCGAGAAAATGGAAACAATGGATCCAATACTTGTACGAGGACTCAAAAGCGAAACCGTTCAGAGCTTGGAAGGCACAGAATGGCCGGAGCTGTAAGCTGTTCCAGGTGTTTTTTCCTCGATAAATCTCCACTTCTTCCTTTTTCATCCCACCTCCACGAGCCTGTCTCACTCGTCTGTCTCGATCTATCAGTCCGAGTCATTGGATCCCTCTGATATATGAGAGAAAACCCTCTTGTAGACGCCTTGCAAGAGAGCCCTGGAAAGAGACTCCCCCGTCGGAAAGGTGTAGGATGACTGGCACACACCCGAAACACGCATTTTCCCCTCCTCCCCTTTTCCGATTTACCGAAAGGGGCCCCGGTTATCTGAGTATCGTCTTACCGAAAACCTTTAGATCGATTGTGCTCGTAGCAAACGAGCCGTTTCCCTCTTTCCCGCTGAGTTCATGCAACCCCTTCATCATTATCTTGAGCTCAATGTATCACAGCGCTACTGCGTCATTACTAAGACGTGTCTCATTTACATGAGAGGGGCCCTTAGGGGTTCACTTTGTTGATGGAGATGTTGCCTATGTGTATAAATGTAATCATATACAATAACCCTAAATATGACGAGAAAGTTGTAGGATCAACTAGTTGCCCCTTCCACCACCTCCTGATTGAACGTTCAGGAGCAGCAGTTTCTAAAAACGAGAAATGAAATCTATTCAAATCCATAACATTCCTAATTTTTGAAGCAATGTTTCTATACTATACTTCAGTTATGTTAGCCAGTGTTAGGATGTCCGGTTGAAGCATGGCTTCATCAATACAGGAAAGCCTATTAGAATTGACCCATAGGGGTAGGAGACAACCCAAACATGAAACTTGATACAAATCCATTTCAGACTATTGTAAGTGTCAATTATTCGAATGATGCTAGTTGTTCGATTTTATGTTAGGTTCGTCAACCAAGATTACTACCTCATTGTAAAAATAAAAGTCAAATATATATACACTGTATAATATATATAATATAATATAATATGTTACACATTACATACAATATGTGTAATATATATAATATCTATATACAAATATACAGGGTGATTCCCTCGTAGTGTACGAAATTTTTTTCGTAAAACTAGACCAAAACGTCTAGACAAAAATAGTTTTCGGTAAAACTAGGCAAAAATAGTTTTCGGTAAAAACGCTGCAAATTCTTTCACTGGGGTTTATCATTCAATTCCATTCACATGGCTTGCATTCATGATTTGAATTTCTACAAAGCTTTGGAGTGTGCTTGTTTCACAGGTGATAGAGCGATTATTGAATTTCAGGAGATATGCATAGAGCACGTAAATCTGTTCTCAACCAAAATACTATTTGGATTGATCAGTTGATCATATTTGTGTACCTCCTGAAATTCAATGATCGCTCTATCACTTGTGAAACACGCACACTCCAAAGCTTAGTAGAAATTCACATCATGAACGCAAGCCAATTGAATAATGAACCCCAGTGGAAGAATTTGCAGCGTTTCATGCATTTAACCCGTGTATCGGCTACAAAGCCTTTTAGGAGTTCACTCCAGTATCCACATTACTACATTACTACATCACTACGTCACTAGGTTACTGCTATCAAAGCAAAAACAATTATAAACCAAAACCCTAGTGAAAGAATTTGCAGCGTTTCATGCATATCAGAATGCTTCAACCCGTGTATCGATTACAAAGCCTTTTAGGAGTTCAATCCAGTATCCACATTACTACATCACTACATCACTAAGTTACTGATATCGAAACAAAAACAATAATAAACCAAAATAACGCAAATGTTGGCACCATAAATAGGGCCATACATCGGGAATGGTTTGAGCTACGGACCTGGGGAGGGGTTCATTCGATTCCTCGTGGAGTGGTCTTCAAAAAGAGTACAAATTTAGGCCGCATTGAAAAATTTTTTTTTCAAGAGCGATTACAATGGTTTATTATTGAGTAATGAACCAAAATTAGGCTACCGCCAGAACAGAACGAAAAGTCAGCCAATAATAATTTTAAATAAATAAATACAAAACATATTTTCCTTAAATGCTTTGTTTATATGTTCTCGAAAATGAAATGTTATTATTCCTTATTGAACAATGATAAACTAATAATCATGGAGCTAAAAAAATATACTTAATTACTAAAATTTTGGTTCCTACTTTAGGCCTAGTTTTGAATTTGTCAGATTCGTATAGAAGTGCTTAAAAACCCTGTTTTCAAGTGTCTGACTTTCAACATTTTCCATTCCTGAAAATTCAAATGTTAATATTTTTTATTGAACAAAAGAAAAAGTAATCAAGGAATTTAAAATACAATCACTAAAATCTAATTTTTGTACCTGTATTAGGTCTAATTTTGAATTTATCCAAACTCGTCTAGGAGTGCTTAAAAACACTGTTTTCAACTGTCTAATTTTCAAAAACATTTTGACGCCAGACGCCCCTGTTGGCCAGTCCCACCACCTCCACATTATGATACGGCCCTAGGAGCAAATAATTTAAATAAAAATAAATTAGGAAAATAATTGAACAAAATTTGGGCACAACCGTCATAATAATAAAAAAAGAGAATCGTACACAATTAGACTTCTGGAAAAACGCTGCAAATTCTTTCACTGGGGTTAATTATTCAATTGGCTTGCGTTCATGATTTGAATTTTTACTAAGCTTTGGAGTGTGCGTGTTTCACAGGTGATAGAGCGAATATTGAATTTCAGGAGATATGCATAGAGCGCTTAAATCTCAACCAAAACTCCTATTTCACTACGCCACTAGGTTACTGATAGCAACACAAAAACAATAATAAACCAAAATGACGCGAATGTTGGCACCATAAATCGGGCCATAGATCGGGAATGGTTGGATACGGACCTGGGGAGGGGCTCATTCGATTCCTCGTGGAGTGTTCTTCAAAAAGAGTACAAATTTAGGCCGCCTTGACTTTTTTTGAGGTTTTTGGGGTTTTACAAAACTTTGACAACCCTTGAAGGGCGCTTTAAATTAAGTGAGAGAGCTGGCTCAAGAATTGGGGCGTCGCCGGACCAACATGGATTTTTCCTGAAAATTTCAGCTTTTTTGCTTCAGCCGTTTGCGAGAAATCGTGCGTACGGCGGACGGACGGAAAAATGTTTATTGCAGATTCGTATTCTACACCCTTTGAAACGTAAACCATGAAATTTTCAGGGGGGTTAGAATTTTTTTTTCAAGAGCGATTACAATGGTTTATTATTGAATAATAAACCAAAAGGGAGACGTAATGTACACTTCACTATGTATTCGCCACAACTTGTTACGTTGCTTCATTATTTGTTTGTATGAAAACTAAAACAAAATATTATGCGGTGCCTTAGACTAGGAACTATCAACTAATCCAACTAGCAGATTTAAATTCAGTGAATTTTCACAACTGATTACTGTTTCTTAAAAGTAAACTATTAAAAATTTCGATCTCACTCAGAGCGTGAACATTAACACCGTCAAAGACAAGGATAAATTTCCTTTCGGCCGACGTTGTTTTAGATGGAAGCTTTTCGGGAGTGGGAGAAATGGACAGCCCCTGAGTATCCTTTTCCGTTCGCATTATACGAGGTGAGACGCCGCCTCCGCTTGAAGCGCTGGGGCTAACCATACATATTCATTACGGAATATTAAAACCAAGAGAAGCTTCATGCGAGCGAATTAACGCAACTTGGAGCTGGCCCTTGATTTAATACAGGAGCACAACCAAATCCCATTATCTGAGAGGCCACACGTCAGGTCTCCTTGTGAAATTATTGTCTTCAGTTGTGGTATAGTGGTATCGTATCACCATGTTAGTATTGTGTCCAGATTTAGGATTATGGATTGAACTGCCCTTCATGTAGCAATTCACCAAGTGGGCGATGTCTAATTTTAACATTAACATTTAACATCACAACAACTTTGATAATGTATGTCTGTATAGGAAAGTTTTACCGGTAGTATAAAGAAGGAAAAGAAAACACCGGTGTAATCAGTAAAAATGCATAATACGTTTGCCTATATTCTGTATGACGGTGAGAAGGCATTGTAAGCAGGGACGTGGGTTGAATTTCTATGCGGACACAGCTTAATGGCTAGTTATGAAGAAATCTTGGATTAAGTTCTTGAAGCTGATTGAGGATTTAAAAAAAAAAAAAACAATCCAAACAAATTTAGAACTACAGATCACAGTTGAACTGGATTACTTACAGTGAAGTTATGAGAAGCTATAAAACTCTGGTAGCGTGTACGATTCATGCTCACTCAAGATGGAGTGCTTTAGGTATGGTTGAATGTCTTCATACGAGAAGTGTAACGTAGCCCTGTCCCCGGAACAGTTGCACAAGAAGCAACACCTCATTCTTCTCTTCAGCTCTAAGATATATGGTTTACGCAGTTCGGTACGCATCTTAAAAAGCAACTACCTCAGGGCGTTCTTGGACAAACGTCAAGGATGCTGGACCAGGACTGAGTTCGCACGTAGCCAGGACGTACATCTTCTAGTTTTGAGGTGACGCCGGTATTGGAAACCGTCCAAGACATCGGATTGTTTCCCGCATGGTGTTGACGTCAATAGACGTGATAGACTGAACATTTTTACAACTAGATCGTTTATTGAACCGTACAAAAGATTGTGTCGTTTATGTATGTTTACGTATCTGCCATCCAGTTAGTGATTTCTGTACCAGAGAGAGAGAGAGAGTGTGTGTTTATTCATCAAATGTATGAATTGTATGAAATGTATGTATTCAGTGGTATATTACAAAGTAGTTACACGGTGCTGTATTTAACTGAATATTATTACCCAACTGTAGGCTAGGCCTGTGGTGTTGGGTAAGAGTTGCATCATAAGATTAACCGGCGCTCTCTTTTGAGGTTGAACTGCTCAAAATTACTTGAGTGCAAATAAAACAATGGAAAATAATGATATCACTGAAAGAAAAAACAGAACATAAAACTAAAGATAACAGCTTCGAAAGTAAGCATCGAGTGAAGTAAAACCAACGCTGATCAACCAGGAGAATATCAACCTTTTATATTTGCATCTCTTCACGGAGGCAGGAGATTTCATTTCTGCATTCAGGGATTTATGTAGAACATAAAGAAGGTACAATGGGCTTCTTGTGGTCAGAACTAATCGGGGCTTGGGATTAACAATATTTCCTTGGAGAACAAATCTTGTTTCATAATTAATTGATCTGTTTGATTCAAGGATTGAGGGGTGTTTATGGAAGAATATATAAAGATTTTTAGGAGCTGTTTGAGGGAGAACATTTGAAGTTCCTGAAAAAGCACAGAAGTCGTAAATCTTCGAGGTTTTTCGGCCATCAGTTTTAAGATGGCTTTCTGGAGCGTAAACAATTTATTGAGATGGGAGTCGGCAGCGCCTCCTCACGAAATGATACCATATTGCAGCAAGGATTGTGCAAGAGCATAATATATAGTTTTCAAAGTCTTGAGGTCAAACACGTTGCGAATGTTGTCGGGTGAACTTGCTCAACTTCCGGATAACGTGATTGATGAGGTGTTCCCATGAGAGGCTGTTGTCAATTATCACTCGTAAGTATTTATACTCGTTTACCTCTTCCAAGGGTGGACATGTGCAGGCGCCATGGTGGGTATAGGGATGCGAATGGATAATTATGTTCGATGGATAGGGGCAAACTGGTTCCTTGGTGCAGCAGATCTTCATGAACTTTGTTTTGCGGATGCTTAACGTGAGTAGGTTCGCGGTGAACCAATCATTTAGAATATTCAGTGCGTTTTCTGCGCGTCGACTGAGTTCGTCCCACTGATCTCCTTCAATAACGATGATTGATTGAGTCATCCGCAAACAAGTACAGAGTACCAGGGACGGTGCAGTCAAATATGGTCGATGTAATTCGAAAAGAGCAGCGGACCCAAAGTTGAACCCTGAATAACTCCGTAGATTTTTTGTTTAGTAGGATCTATTGTGACGCTGTCCCTATTTTTAATTCAAAACCGATATAATTCAAAAAGAGCAGGGGATCCAAGGTTGAACTCCGTAGATATTATCCCCTGCCTCTCCCAAAAGGCCACCAAGTCACCAAAATCGCTCGGAGCCATCATAAAGTTGAGGTCGTTCCGCAAAACATCACTATTTTGCTGGCAACTCTGCCGTTCTCTCCCTCTCCGCAACTCGCAAAGAGCCCATGCAAAAGAATCCTGCTCAACAACACTTTTACAATCAACTCTTCATTTGCATTACGTCAATTTTGAACGTGGAAACTCATAAATTCCCGGTCTTCTTCCCAGCAAGGAAAATAAGAGATCCCCGTTATGAACATGACTTGCGGGTCTATTCGCGCCGCTTGAACTCTGGTTTCATAAATCCACGGAAGAACGCTTTATTTTCTCATACCGTCTGTTCTTCTCGAAAGAACTCCCTGAAGGTCTTGTCTCTTTCATTCCTCTCTCTCGGCCCTAAGCTTTTTAGCCACTCTGAAAATTTCATTCGGTGCCTCGTCGCTAGGTCCTTTCACAATATTGATCCTCTTTTACTCTTTACAAATTGATTGCATCAGCGTCGACCAGGGGAAGAAATGAGGTCTCTGAAATAACGGCGAGCTGTAGGCAATTTCCAAGAGGCAGGAGCTGCGAGATAATGGGATTTTTTTTATTTCTCTTCATTTCGTGTCAACTGTCGTTAACATTATTGGTCGAATTTATTAACCTTGCAAAAGAAAGAGATTGTGGACTGGAGATTGTGAATATTGTAGTTTGCCATTGGTTTTATGTACAACAGGCAGCAGAATGAGCGATTTTTGATCGATTATCGTACTGTATTTACCAGTGTTAAGTGTTTCAAACTAGAACGCTACGAGTGCAAAATCGTTCGCTACCAATTGTATGATTCTAATATTTGATCTGAATTATATTCTGCTTCTAAAACAAAGATCTGAGATGTTTTGTTTCATTTAGCAACCTTTATCAATTGCGTTTCATTTTCAATAATGTGCCTTTGTAATCGACGAAGAAAAAATTTGTTTTAACCCTCTCTTCAAGATACGTAGATCTTAAACAATCAATTTTTTTTAAATCCTTCCGCCATATCCCGTTTAAAGCTTTTCTCCGAAGCTGCTGGAACAAAGATTACGAAATTTGGCTCAAAAATCAATCCGGGATGTGCTAGTAATATCTCCATCTTGATTATTCAATTCTAACGGATGGTCAGGTGAGATGAGATGATCGAATCGTACAGTCGCGTGTTATAAGAGCTCTGAGGTAGTTAATGCCCTCAACACACAGAGGATATTCCAGCCCAGGGCGCCTGGTATTCATCCAGAGGTGGGAGATTCAAAGCTTGGGAGTGAAGGACTAACCATATCCATCACAAACACCAGTAACATTTTACTAATACACCGATTTATACTGCCGGATAATATATGTATGTTTTTGGTTCATCGACCAAGTTCTTCTCATTGCTAATCATTTCAAGCATTCTTTTAAGCACTAACATGATTGTCAATGATGATGTGAACGCTAGGCTGTACCACAGGCCACAAGTCAAGGACTCATTTTCGTGTTGGGCAAAAACGTTGATTACTTATATACAGTGTGTATTAGATAAGGTGCGCAGTACTTCACCCACGTATTCTACAACCAATTTCCAACCAAGCTCTTAGCAATTTTTTAAATCTCGCTTAGTTTTTGAGTTATTTCACTTTTAAGATTTTTTTTAGTGTTTTCGACCTTGTCTCAGCAAAACGGCTATCACTCACATACAGTATTATGTAAAGTAGAAGTTGAGGATACCGTTGGGAAGTGCGTTAAATTTTCTATCTCTCAAGCCCGAAACCAATTTTTTTTGCTCACATCAAGCTGGCGAAAAATCACTCTACAAAGCAAACTTCAAGAAAATTTGAAAAAAAGAAGGGTTTTCAAACGTTCAGTAATCCACTCTAATCCGCATTTGATCCGGAGTCTGGAACTTCGTTTTCCGAAAAACCAGCGAAGCAAGTCGAGGTTTTTGGCGCTTGGTAACGGTTTTCAAATATTTAGGCATTTTTACGAGCAAAATTAATCTATTTTATCTTCTAAGGTGCAGTTTTAAATTTGCGCTCCAACTTTGGAAAGGAGGTACATTATTGAAAATAATAAACCCGAATTTATAAAAACTGTAAAATGTAACAAAACATCCAAAATCTTTGTTTTAATAGCAGAATATAATTCAGATCAAGTTGTAAGATCATAAAACTGATAAGTATCGATTTTGCTCTCGAATAGTTCTAGTTTAAAAAATATATCCCTGGTTAACACAGTTTGATAATTTATTTAAAAAATCGCTTATTCCACTGACTGTTTGTACATAAAACCAATGACAAATTACTTGTAGTCAATAATCTCTTTCTTCTACGAAGTTAATAAATTCTACCAATAATGTTAACGATGGTTGACTTGAATGGTACACCCTGTATGAACTCCTTATGTTGTGTTATGCCAATAAATGAGTTTGAAAGCTTATTGCTGTTGGTTTTTTCAATTCCGCAAGTGATTTAGTTTAAGTCGGGTTGTGCGTTGGACTGCGAGATTTGAAAATGTGAACAGGATTTTAAATTCATCAATTAAGAAGGCAATGTTACATCTTGAAGAACTAGGTTGATCTTCTGGGTGTGTCCGCTTGAGGCCTCTAAGCCCAAAGGATCAAGACCATCTGTAAGTTATGGATGCCCGCAACGATGATGCTTCCTCCTGGTTCCCGGGGCCTCCCGCAGTTAGAGTATTTATAGGGACGCGTGCCTCGAATTCCGCGCAACGGCTGTGCTCTGTTCGGCGGAGGAAGGCCGGGGCCGGGGCATGAGGAATGCCGGGTCATAGACACATGCGGGGCCGGAGGAGACACATGGCCCCGCCAGACCTGGGAGGCCCACGTAAATGTTCCAACCTCCATACAACTCCACATACATAAATATAGATAAATCGGAGGAGCGGTCCGAACGGAGCTGAGATAAATCGAGCTCTCACAGGACTTTCCGTTGAATTGAAACAAACAACAACCAAGAGCCACACATTCGTCACCCTTATACGAACTTTACATTACAAAATGATGTAAAATTGAAGGTGAAGGCTCAATTATTTCCAAATCCAGGTTGGCCAAAATCAATAGGACCAGCAATTTATCTCGTCAATTTCCAAATCTAAAAGAACGCTGCAAATTCATTCACTGGGGTTTATTATTCAATTGGCTTGCGTTCATGATTTGAATTTCTACTAAGTTTTGGAGTGTGCGTGTTTCACAGGTGATAGAGCGATTATTGAATTTCAGGAGATATGCATAGAGCACGTAAATCTGTTCTCAACCAAAATACCTATTTGGCTTGATCAGTTGATCATATCAGTGTGCCTCCTGAAATTCAATAATCGCTCTATCACCTGTGAAACACGCACACTCCGAGGCTTAGTAGAAATTCAAATCATGAACGCACGCCAATTGAATAATAACCCCCAGTGAAAGAATTTTCAGCGTTTTTTATGGTTATCAGAATGCTTCAACCCGTGTATCGGCTACAAAGCCTTTTAGGAGTTCACTCCAGTATCCACATTACTACATCACTACATCACTAGGTTACTGATATCAAAACAAAACCATAATAAACCAAAATAACGCAAATGTCTGCACCATAAATCGGGCCATACATCGGGAATAGTTTGATCTACGGACCTGGGGAAGGGCTCATTCGATTCCTCATGGAAAGTTCTTCAAAAAGAGTTTAAATTTAGGCCGCCTTGACTTTTTTTGAGGTTTTTAGGGATTTTGACAGCCCTTAAAGGGCACTTTAAATTAAGTGAGAGAGCTGGCTCGAGAATTGGGGCGTCGTCGGACCAACATGGATTTTTCCTGAAAATTTCAACTTTTTTGCTTCAGCCGTTTGGGAGAAATCGTGCGTACGGCGTACGGCGGACGGACGGAAAATTTTTTGTTGCAGATTCGGATTCTACACCCTTTGAAACGTAAACCATGAAATTTTCAGGGGGGGTTAGCATTTTTTTTTTTTTTTTCAAGAGCCATTACAATGGTTTATTATTTAATAATAAACCAAAATTCTCGATGCGTAACGTGTACATATTTGAAATCCTTCGCAAAAATGATGCCCACTTAAAAAAAAACAGAGAGAGAGGTTTTTCATACCCCATAACTTACAACTCCAGGAGGGGATATTGTTTCTTGGCACACATATACATATTGGCGTCCAAATTCAGACATCGTTTCACAATCCTGCACAACGAACTTATTTTGTGTTTATGTTTCTGCCAACGTGATATTCCTATTTCCTTATTTCGTATACAGAAAACTCTTCGTCCTACTTCGGAACAGCACTTTGGCTGAGTATTTATCGCCGGACCAACCTCAACTGTCACGCACGGTAACAGGATCTCTAAATGAAATACCCGACTCGGAAAAATCGCCGAGAAAACCATTTTCCGGGATTCTTCTTCTCGAGTTTTCCCGTTGTTCCCTCCCCTTCCTCACCCTCACAACCGACATCACCGCGAGTACAATACCATCACTTCAGATGAAACAAAAGCCCGTTTGGACGTTGGGCCGGGAGCCGTCTCGCCCTCAGCCGTCTCTGCTAATTCGTGTTGCCTCACATAACAGTCCACGACACACATTTCCACTCGCCGGCGGACGCTCTTTTATTTGTCGTTCCGCCAGTTTGGTCAGGATGAAGTGACACCCTTCGGAAACAAGAGTGTTTCCACGGTTTCGGGTTTCCACCCTTTTTTCCTCATTGGATGTCCGGTGAAAATACACCTGAAAGTAACCAGTTGTTCCATCTGTACCAGCGCACGCACATCATTCAGTCGATTATAGTTTTTCATGTATTACCTGGGTAATAGAAGTAGTTTCCTCTGCCCGTTTCTTGAAACTGCCACTTTTGAACCTCAAACTTTTGAACTTTAAGCGTTTTCTCTCCTGGTTGGCAAAATAAGGAGGGAGATTAAAGGTACTAAAACACATGTTGGACAAACCCTCAAGTCTCATTTACACTACCCAATTCATTTACACCTTCCAAAATGGCTTTACTCGTGTGAAATTTGGGGATCAGCTGCAAAATGTCGCATAACAAGATTCAAGTAACTCAAAATCGAGTACTCCGCCTCAAAAACAGGAGCAGACTGGTTCGTGAGCAATAGCACTCTGCACCAAGACTTCGAGATTCCAATGGTTGCAACTCTGATTAAACAGAGATACTCAAAAATTCACGACAGCGTGACAGACCATAATAAACCATTGACAGCCTTAATTCCGGCGAATCCGCATCCACATCCATCGAACCGCTGCACAGTGGTCCAGAATCGTCGAAAACCGGTCAAAACCCCAATTTCTGAAGTATTTTCTCTTACCTTGTCGGTCTCAAATATGTGTTGAGAATATCCCAAAGAAGTTTTTCCTTGAGTTTCAGGCGTCAAAAATGATTTCGGAGCCACCAATAATCGTTACAATCACAACATTTGTGGAAATGTCGAAAATTGTCATTCATGTTTACAATTTTTTTTTATTCTTTAATTTTTGACAAGAGGTGATGGGAGCAATTTTTTCTTGATACATTCAGGTGTCAAGGGGCAAAACAAATGTTGTCTCGTAATTTGAAGTCTTTTTGTAAAGGGGTTAATGAAAAATTGACGGATTTTCGAATGTCAGATTTCTTTTTGACTTATACTTTTTGTGCATCCGTGTTGGACACTTGGGCACTTCCTAAACTTGTATAGAAAGACCGCAAACCGAAATTAGCTGCGACCACCTGCGACCTTGGGACCAAGTGTAATGTAAACAATGAACCTGAGGAGTAGGTTGTCACGAACTGTTCAACCCTTATTTTTTAGACATATACATGTCTAACTGTGATCATTTTTGAACTTTATTTGAAAAAAATTTGAAATATATAAGTATAACCATCGTTTTATTGTCTTGTTCTTTCTAACCCCTCCTGAAAATTTCATGGTTTATGTTTCAAAGGGTGTAGAATCCAAATCTGCAATAAAAAATTTTCCGTCCGTCCGCAGTACGCCCTACGCACGTTTTTTCCCAAACGGCTGGAGCAAAAAATCTGAAATTTTCAGGAAAAATCCATGTTGGTGCGACAACGCCCCAATTCTTTAGCCAGCTCTCTCACTTAAAATGAAGTGCCATTTTAGGGTTGTCTAAGTTTTGTCAAATCCCTAAAAACCTCAAAAAAAGTCGAGGTGGCCTAAATTTGGACTTTTTTTGAAGAACTTTCCATGAGGAATCGAATGAGCCCCTCCCCAGGTCCGTAGCTCAAACCATTCCCGATGTATGGCCCGATTTATGGTGCCAACATTTGCATTCACATTCACTACATCACTAGGTTACTGCGATCAAAACAAAAACAACAGTGTTTTTCTTTGTTTTGTTTTGATCGCAGTAACCTAGTGATGTAGTGAATGTGGATACTGGAGTGAACTCCTAAATGGGTTTATAGCCGATACGCGGGTTGAAGCATTCTGATATGCATGCTCCGTCTTACGAAATTTAAAATTTTCAAATAGAATATTTTTCCATTGTTATCGCTCTTGAAAAAAACGCTGCAAATTCTTTCACTGGGGTTTATTATTCAATGATTCATGATTTTTCTATCCAAGATTTTGGAATGTGCTTTACGTGCTATTATTGAATTTCAGGAGATATACCTGTGATACAGCACACTCCAACCTTCTCAAATTCAAATATGAATCATTGGATAATGATCACCCCAGTGATTTGTGGGCCTCCTGAAATTCAATAATCGCTCTACCAGCTGTAAACAGTAGTTTGATTGTAAATGGGTTTAGTAGACATTTCTGATCATGAAAATCATTGATTAATAAACCCATTTGACAACGAATTACGAACGTTTTTAGCAGAAATGTATCCGGACAAAACGTCTTTCTCCAAAAATCAGTGAAATTTATTCTTTTCAATCTTATAAAACAAATCTTTAAATTCTGTGTTTTAACTATTTAGCATTAAGCAGACAGTTAAACCTTTAGCGAATCTAGAATTAAACTTTCAACACACTGAATTAACCTAGTTCGCAGTTGGAATTAAACCTTTCGTAATTAGAATTCCCACCCTTTCGCCTTAGTATAAACAGTTTTATTTGACTGGAACTGATTGAAACCTTTCGCGAATATAGTCATAATAGTGAAACGGTTTAATTGTTATCTTAAAGTGAATGAGTGAATGTGGATACTTTGAACTCCTAAATGGTTTAAGCAGTACGCGGGTTGAAGCATTCTGATATGCATGCTCCGTCTTACGAAATTTAAAATTTTCAAATAGAATATTTTTCCATTGTTATCGCTCTTGAAAAAACGCTGCAAATTCTTTCACTGGGGTTTATTATTCAATGATTCATGATTTTTGAGCGATTATTGAATTTCAGGAGGCACACAAATATGATCAACTGATCAATCCAAATAGGTATATTGGTTGAGAACCAATTTAAGTGCTCTATGCATATCTCCCGAAATTCAATAATCGCTCTATCACTTGTGAAACACGCACACTCCAAAGCTTAGTAGAAATTCAAATCATGAATCATTGAATAATAAACCCCAGTGAAAGAATTTGCAGCGTTTTTTTCTATAAAAGTTACTTTGATTTGTAAAAAGGATAGTTTGACTTGTAAATGGTTTAGGACGTGGGTTCTAATGTCAGATTTAAAATCGTCGAGTTAATAACAGTTATTTGACAACGAATTGAACGGCTGAGTAGCAGACGATTATCCGCTGAAAACGTCGTTTGCTCCGAGTGACAACCTCAACACGGTAATTCGCCGCCTTTTACGACCCCAACCAACTCTCGGGGGCTAGAGGGAGCGCGGTCTCGTCGCTAAACGTGATTTACGGCGTTGAAGGCAGTTGGGCAAAGTTGGTCGCGGGATCGGACCGGGCTATTAACGCTCTGACCAGGGTTATTTCCTAGGTCGTCAGAGCTCCCGGGGAAAGTTCCGCCGTAAAATTAACGGCCCTTCCCCACCGCGCTTCCCGCAGTCTTATCATTGACTGGAGATTGAGAGCGAAGGGGATGAAACCTTATCCGCGGCGATCGAGTCACGCGAGGACGGCTGGAAGGTTATCCCTCTGTTATCTTCCCGTTGAGTTGCTCGGGACTTTGAACTCATTTGGTTAAACAGCGAGGCTCTCTGGCGACAATGTCCCGCCCGCTAACTTCCCCTCCCTTCGAGGATTAACGCTAATTTTCGTCCACGTGCCCCGCATGAAACCAGATGGATCAACTGCGGATCACCGACTACGTGATATTGTTGGGTCCTATAAAAGCACGAAACCTTCTAATTTATACAGCGCCCCCTTCCAAAATCCCTTTTATCCACTTGAACTAACACGGATGCCCCGGTTAGGAAGCACACGATAAATGAAAATCTGTGCAACGTAAACCCAGTTGATTCTCTTTTCTTCTTCTAGCAAGTTGCCGTGGAGAACTATTGAAATTTCAAAAAAATTATTACAAAGAAATCAGTTATTTCCATATTGGGGAGCCAAAAAACTGTTCTTGTTCGGAATTCAAAATTCCCACTCTCATTTTGCGTTTCATAGCCTACTGAACAAATTTGGTTCCGTGTCTGTCGGTCTGTCCGTGGGTCTGTCAATCTGTCCGCATTTCCTTGTTACAGCCATATCTTCCACAATTTTGAATGAATTTAGCTCATATTTTAAGGAACTATGTGGATAAGGCCTCTTGAAGTCCCATACGAATTTCGTTTCAATATAATCAGCCATTTTGATTCAATTTAGCTCATATGATAAAGGATTACATGCACAACGCCCCTCAAGGTCTCATATGGATTTCATCATAATCGAACTAGCGGTACGGTGTGCGCATGCGCTCACGTGGAATTAATTAATTTTTTTTTTACCTCCTCTGACGAGTAACCGCAAAAGCAACTTGTATTTCAAACGCGATTCTTTATTTTCTATTATATAATGGTGTCACTTTGATTGTAACGAGAAATTCGCTGTGCCGTCTCCTTGGCAGTGTATTTTTTATTCTTCTTAATTCCAGCGTTTATTGTATTATTCTATTCTTATTGTATTATTATCTATTCTATTACCTTTACTTGTAATTGGGCTACATGCTTGTGTAAACTTAAATAAATAGAAAAACTAAAATAAACCCTACTCTATTATATTGTACTTTCTTAATTTCTGTTATTTTCCGCTTGTTTGAATGTATAGTTGATTGTAAATTGTGCTTGCCTCTTTATAAATACGTGAATAAATTATACATAGAAGGGGCATACAGAAATAATCAACCGTTGTGTAATTTGTGTTTACAGCGTCTTTTTCTCGGATCCTCATAAAAGAAAATAAGTAGGAGTAACGTAGGTAGGCACCTGTATTTTGGTATAAATTTATATCAACCGCGGTAAGCGAAACTAAAATTCAATTTAGGTAGTTATTATCTTAAAAGCTCTATCGAAAAAATGAAATGGGGGACGCGAATGCCTCTCAGTTAATTCACTGCTTATCTGAACTTCATTTCTCTAACCTCGGGATTATCCGAAAAAAATGGGCAGATTTGTAACGGATAAATCGGTTTGAGGAGGCTCGGAGGTGAAGCTTTACGTCGGTTTATGGCGCATAAAGCCGGTTTTAAACGGCCGGATCGAAACTGGAAAATCACCAAGGCGGATGAGCGGGTATGGGAAGAAGGGAGCAAAAATTCACTGATAAAGAGGAAAATGAAGAAGGAAAAACTCGAAAGGCGTTTTCAAGAAAAACATTTTCCGTGGCGCGAACTATAGCGGGCTCGAAGGATAAGATTTCATTAGAGATTTCCCGCTTTTTTTTTTTTTTAAAGAAGAGTGGAAAAAGGTCTTGAGACGGTTTTTCAGGAGATTTGACTCGACGGCTGAGGGAAAACGTGAAGTTGGGAGTCGTAAATTGTGGGAAAGTGATGATTTCCTTCTCGCGCTTTTCTCGGTTCGTATTTTTCCAAAGGGGGCAATTTCGGGAATGGGATTTCTGAAACTCAAGTTCCAGTCACGCAGCATTATTGTATGAGCGAATTTTCCTCAATAATCGTGATTGTGAATCAGACCTATTATTTTGGATTCAATAAGTGTCCAACATTCTAAATAGATGAAAATGATAAATTTTTAAAGAACCACCTCGATTTGAGGAATAAATTTCTTTACTCTTAGAACTGTGGGTGTTCAAATAAGAAAAACGTTGAATTGATGAAGCATCAACTAGCATGAAATTTTATTGAGTTAAATTCGAAGATATTTTTTCTAAGTGGCCACTTATAAGAACAAAGATTTAATTGATTGGTGGTATATATATAGCTACAAGCTTATCTGAATGTCCAGTCCCAGCTGGTTGTGTGAGGGTCCAACAGTAGATTAACAGGCGTGAGAAGCAGAAAACGAGTTTCTTGATATAGTAGCTGTGTTCCCAAGATGTACAGCATCATTAATTGGCCATACAGTGGTTTTGAAGAGGTGCAACAGGTGGTCTGATACCAGGAGGTTAGGCAATGATGGTGTTGATGATGGTGATGAAAAATATAAAACCACCAAGAAGTTGGGTTGAATGCAAACCCTTCTTAAATTAATCACACTTGCACAGAAAAGTCACCGTGAATGGAAAATTATAATTTCCTTCAGTATAATGCAGGATGAAAGAGATGAAGATTTTTGGGCACTGGGGACAATGTGGTCACAGCAATGGCTACGTTGATGATGATGATGATGAAGATAATCGAAAAATGCAGACCAGATCATTCCAACATGGGCTGGCTAGGCTTCCATCACACCAACATGAAAATTCCCTCATGAAGAGTATAGAGTGGTGTGAATTCCAGATGATCACAATGAGCATACATATAAAGAATAATGCACAAATTTAAATTCTAATAGAGAGTAAAATCAACAATACTTGATTTAAATTGAAAGATTCAGCCAATGGATGTTAGATGGTGCCAAGTAGCATCCATGTACGGAAATATGCGAAAAAAACTAATCCATAATTGCTTCACGAATACAAGTAAAAACATGGAGAAGAGCTTGCTAAATCTTCTCTGTTGTGTGATAACAGATAAGAAGCCTGAGCCATTTCAAGGTGTGATAAGTGATAACCAGACATGATTTTTCATTGTGAACGGAATATAGTATAAATTTCAAAATAATGATGTTGAAATGAATAAAGAATGAAAAGTATTTATCAGAATATTGAAGGTTGAGAGGTGTGTAGTGTGCATGACGGAACCCGATGAGTGTAATAAGGTTGTAAATGTATCGTGTGATGCAGAGATTTTTTTTTTTTTTTTTTTTTTTTTGAGAGAGAGAGAGATTTGTGGTCAGGAAGTTCAGGTGCTGGTGACAAGAGAGCTCTAATTACTTGATTTTTAGAGTCTACGTTTCATTAAATGTAAACCATCGAATTTTGAGGGAGTTAACTTCTTTTTGGGGGGCAATTACGAGGTTCGTTATTGAAAATAATTAACTGAAACGGGAGGAACATTTTCTGCTTCCGTCAATTTCGTCCATCACGTGAGTTATGAACGTGGAATGTTCGACCCCAAAATGAAAAACCGGTGGAGCTGTAACGACGGGACACCGCGAATTCCACAAAAACTCGTTGTTATGGAAGACGGGGAACAGAAAAACGAAGGGAAAAAAAAGTTTGGTCGGGAGTAATTGCCGGGTTTTCATAACAGACGCCCCTGAGATGAGGGGCAGACGCCGCTAACGAAGGGGAGACCAAGAAAAATGGGGAAATGTGACGTCATCACGTTCGCTCGCTACCTCCGGGGAAAAGCGCCCTTTTCCGCGGGTCCGCTTAAATTAAATTTCGTCGAGGAGGGTCGATGAAAAAGACAGAAAAAAAGGAGGAAAAACCGCGACAATCCCCCTCTTTATGGGCCGTGTCGACGGAGTCAATCAAAGCTGGAATTATATCGACAGTTCTGTGGAATTATACCGACAGTTTCGCCCTGCGAGGTGGTTATTAGCCCGGGGACCCCCTCGGATTCCTCGCTTCCCGTCGATCGGAGGGGCAAATAGGATCCGGAGTTGTTACCGCTTCGGAGGAACCGAGGAATTGCTATTTTCCGGTTGGTTTCCCGGCCTTCGCACCCTCGCGATCAACGCGTTTCTCGTCGATGACATTTTTTAAAATTCGCGAAGACGACGAAATAATTTTAAAAGTTCGTACTAGAGGTGTGTAAACCCAGGTCACCTGAGGGAGTAGGCTTCCTGCAGGTCACTCAGTCCAAAGACAAGGCAGTGGGAGAAGTTCACTCCGTGAATGAATGTGACCTGCAGTTCACCCATGAATGGGACCTCTATTGTCTTCGTGTACAGTCAGGGTTCGGTAGATGACAGACGTCTACTGTACTCCTTACATGAGTACTGTCTGTGATTGTGTACTTGATTGGGGTTACACTCGTAGATGATTAAAACCAATTAACCAAGTGCATTGTTTATAATTTTCATGACGGGTTGCAACATAAATTATAACTTATTTTAGACCTACCTAAGGAGCTCCGTTAATTAAAATCAATAATATAAAATTTTCCTTCTAATCGATGATTGATTGTCCTTAAATTAAAATTTGGAACGAACTGACCAGATGTCGATGGTGAGTCCACGTGTTCCCCGTTCTCCAAATCGCCAAGGCAGGAAGCGAGTGAATATGGGTGAGCATATACGATGCTCGAAGTCGAATCTTGATGTGCGAACGATTCTGATGTATGAACGAAAACGTTATGTTACGTATGTTCAGACCAGTAGGGATCCGAAACTCTTGAATTCCAAAATATGCGATTTTGAAATAGTTGATTTCAAGAGAAAATTGAATAAAATGACGAGAGGACTGGCTATTTCGAAGACGAAGCATGGACTGATGCGACGAGGAGAAGGGGAGCGGAGCGTTGAGACGAGAGGAGAGGAATCGTATTGTTCTTCACTTACTAACACTATCACGTCCGAACATGAGGCGTAAACAAGTACCTCTGAGTAAAACAATGATAGGTACCGAAACGAAGTCATTTTCCGAGTCCTCGTGAATAAATTTTATTTGAATAGTAGAATCTGCTGGAAAGGAACGGTGACCTGCTCAGGTTGTTAGGTGGGGAGAGTGAACGGTTATCTTGAGCCAAGACTCCACAGGAAGAGACGTTTCCGACCTGCAGGTCTCGAACTTCACTTACCACAAAGTTCGCGATCGTCTGAGTAGCTCGAATGTCGGCCGCGGGGAGCTATGCTGTCGCAAACGTCTTGTGGGGAACTGCAGGTCTTCCTTCCGCAGGTCATTTGGGACAAGTTCACTTGAAAGAGAAGTTCTTTGAGACAAGGTCACTCACTCACTACCCACCTCTACTTCCACTTACTCTAGGATGATGAAACTCGACCAGTAGGATTTATTCATGGAAATGAACAAACGGGAGGGGTGCCCCTACCATTTGAAGAAAGTTCGGTTTTTTGGCTCACTCATATAAAGACATATTTTTGATCGCTTTTCAACATTTCATTTATTCATACATATTTAAAATTTAATAACCTAGTATACATGTTATTGATACAAGAAAGCTATGTGCCAAACCCAACTTGGTTGACTTTTTTTATCCTTATTTGATACAAGTGAATGCATATGTTGGCAAACTGTAAAAAGTTCTTGGTTTGTTCAGATTTGTGTGTTTCATTCTTGTAAATCGAGAGAAGGAGTCAGTTTCATTTCTGTTTCATTTGTTCAGAACCATTTCGTAATATCCCTATTAATAACGAGGGACCAGTGGTTTAAAATACAAACGACTCTAAGTCGCTCGAGTTTCTCCCATATTGACGAACTATATTTCACAGAGGAATCCTAACAACTGAAGGTTGTCGTTAACTAAGTGATCCCCTTTCCCCGATTCGTCACACATCAATGGAACCCTTTCCAGTAATAAGAGACGGAGTAATAATTTATGGGGCGACCGCCGCCGGGTGGGAGTTATCTAGACACGTGTTTCTTGCCGGTCCCCCTTCACTAAACTAATTTTTCCCGGCGAGTTATCTTCCGTCAATATCGAAAATTTTGACAGTTCTCCCTCTTATAGATATGACTAGTATTCGGTGCCTTGAATCAATGCAAGTTTTACTTGATTCTTGCGATTTACGTGGATTTTTCGTTGGTTAGCTTTCACTTGTCTTCCTATCACCAACAAGAGAGTGAATCAACCTTGACAGTAGTAGCGTTGAATGGTTATTCTTCTGCCTTCAAGATGCAGCTGTTGTGATACCTTAGGCTTGCAAACCATGCTGGCAACACAAAGATGGAGCAAATTACGATCTAGGAGGACAAAACCACTTTCAAAACGTAAAGAATGAGATCCAACATGTACTTAACAGATACCCACTGACCTCAAAAATGTGCGAGGTGAATACTCAAGCCCTCGGGGAGGATCCCCATTCGTTAATTACCATTATGTTTTGTTTTTGAATTTTGGATCCTAACCATTCAGAAAAGTAAAACAACTAATTTTGATGGAGATTACTCATACATTAGTTTTATTTTGGAAAACTGGTTTATTGAATAAAGGAAACAAATTTAAAACAAAACGAGAATCTACATTTACTTATTATTTATACTTATATAAAGACATATTATTTAATCTCACTGCTTTTCAACATTTCATTTATTCATACATATTTATTGATCGAGAGAAAATGTCTACAAAAAATGAAGAATGAGGGGATGAAAATGGTGAATGATTAATGGTGGTGATGATGAATGATGGTGAAATGGTGATGATCATCATGATGATGGATGATGGAAATGTCTGAGGAGTATCAGAGACCTGGTTACAATACTGAAAGCAGTCTTGATTTTCTACTTATCGCCTTGAAAATTAAGTAAGCTCGATAAACGATCCTCTTTAATATTGAATTTTGGCCCTGAATGCAACGAGCGAAAAATTGTCGACGATAGGGCTCCCGAATGGGAATCGTGAGAGAAAATGGTACAGGGTGTCAGGTTCATTTAAATTACAAATATTGCGGCGGTTTTCACTATTCAGTTTACACGAGTTGAATTGACAATAAATACCACAATGAACTGTAACGCAGCAAAACAGAGGCTCGGGATCCAAACGATGATGGCGAATAGTATTAATCGTGGTTTAGTACGCCGCTTAAATTTGGTGGGTTAGTTTTGATCCTCGATTTAGCTCGTTTGATAGTTGGTTTATCTGAACCCGCAATAGTGAAACCGAACATTGTTGTTCAACAACTGAAATTTTCGGTTTAATGAGTAAACTTCGATGAAAGACTGTGGTGAAACCGGGCCTACGTACCTACTATGTGTTTTGGTAAATAGGAATGGTGTTGACCCTTAACCCTTGGGGGTGTTGGGAGAGTAATAGACTGAAGTGAGAGTTGGGTTGGGAGATAAAGAGCAGCAATGTAAAATGCTGCCCCCTAATTATCCGCATGTGCCACGTAAATGGCAGCTCCGATACGCCGGCCTTCTGCAGTTTACATGTTTTTCCATGGAAACCATCTCTTTGAAATTCTCCCTCGTAGGACCCCGATCCGGATTTACACCTCCATACACTCGGCACTATAATCCGATTCCGTTCCAGGCCGATTGATCCTTCCCCTATTCCGCAAACAAAACGGGAAGGAGGGGAAAAAAGTGCGATCCCTGCCGCCACTTTGGTTTCTAATACCCCAACGAGCAACGTGAAAAGTGATCAATCTTACGGTAGGAAACAGCAAATGATAGCGACGTCCGACACACCCTCACGCTCCGAAGCGGTTTGACAACGCTCGAGGGCAACAAGTACTACGATGGGAGGGCTCGCACAGCTGAAGGGGGTTTCAAGTATTAAACTGAGGGGATGGTGTATTAAAGGGCTATCTATCATACTGTGACGCCCTTTTCCCTATTAAAATATCATGCCGGAAGGGACGCTGGGAAAGTAATTGCGTTATACGGCGTCTTAACGTCTCTATAGACTTAGGAGGGTTTCGTTAAGTTTTGATGAATCCCGCGATATTCGGAGGAGTTGATGAGCCGTGAAAACTTAGGAGGGTCCCGCGTTCACTAGAATTACGATTAATAAACAACATCAAATATCAAAAGAGTTTGGAGGAAAATTATTTCTCTGTGAAACCGAAATGGGATAATAAAATTCATGGAGATTTCGATGCACAGAAATCGGATTACTCCTTTGACATTAAGGTGATTAATTTTGTAGTTGCCCCTTACAAGGGATCATGCGATTGGCCTGCAACACTCAGAGGATACAGTGGAAGCGTAGAGGCATGGAGAGAAATATAGATTTTTTAGTAATGGGTCACAATTAGTCATAGACATGAAACCATCTTCAGTAACTCAACCGTTCCCTAAAAATAGAATTCAAAACAGTCGAAATTTGGCTTGTTACATTAATATCACATTCTCGGATACACAGCAACTGCCAATGACCATATTGCAATTTCTATGATCTTATTAAATCATTTTTTTTCCCGACTACCCTCAAATTTTAGAGAAATCAGACCACCAGAACCTGAAAAAAGTTGTGCTTGACTTTGACCGAGCTCGAAGTGAATAACTGATTCATGACCAATGAAACTCCTAGCGGATCATTTCCAGTCTAATCTATAGTTTCCTGGAACTTTCATCATTAACAGAATTGTTTCCTTAAATCCAAAACTAACTGGTGAACGTGGTCGAGTTTAAAGAATTTATAGCCAGAGGAAAATTCTGCTCCATTTTGTACAACAAGTAGGGTATTCCTTTAAAATTATCGGCATTACAAAAAAGATAATCGTGTTTACTCTTATGATACCTAATCTTGTCAAGTACCTTAATTTCTTACACTGATATCTACCTATCTGCAGATCCTTTGATAAACGGCGTTTTACAATTCTAACCCTCTTTTTTCCAATAAATCCTTAAAGAGATAGGTATTCCTACAAACGGTTCCACAGTATTGTTCTCAATAGAACAGGTGCTAGTGGCGAATTAGGAAATCTTATTGCATGCAAATAGAACCTTGGTGCCGAATTCAATAAACTGGAAAAGAGAGCTTCTAAGCGCGGTGCCGAATGAAAACATCTCAATGGGTACTCAATGAGGATCAAGTGCCGAGTTCAAGCCCTCCCTAATGAACGTACTACCTTTTAACGCACGATTCACTGCCCAAAACGGAATAAAGATAGGAGAACCCACTTTCAATTATTCTTGGGCATATTTCTTATGTTAGATTCCCTTCCCGTAATGGTCTCTCAACCACTTAAACAAATGTGGTTTCAACACCCATGATATCAGAAAACAGTAACGAATCCCAATGGTATCATATATCATATCTTTCGCTGATGTTCACTCATCAGGTCTCTTTCGGAGTATACAATAGGATAATAATGCACACGGACGTACGGACACTCGGGCAGACAACACACAGACTGACACGAAACAAAAGTTGTTCAGATTGGACTTGAATGAAAAATGAGGGTGGAAAATTTGATTTTGGGCACAAATTGTCATTTCCCAAAAATGAAAACAATGCTTCCGCTAGCTGTAGATAAGAGCAGAAGTAATACGAGTACATTAGTGTCCTTATGCACAGATTGCATATCACATTTGTTGACGACACATTGTAGTCCGCCCCGGTATCGCCAGAGCGGCTTTCCACCAAATATCTAAGAAGCTTTGGAGATCCACAGAGTTACACAAGGGTCTGTACCAGTTATGATTACAATATTACAATATATATTTATTAAACGCGGGCAGCACACACCTGCTGACCATATTGCTTTCCCCCGACAACCCTCCAAAGTTCAGCATGCCGGACCACTAGGACCCAAGAAAATGGAACTAAATGGACTTTCTTCAACCTCCTCATCAATATTCAAAGCGACCTCCAACTCAAACCAAAACCCACTTGCTACAGTCCATGAAAATGTCATACAAATTTGTCTAAAATGGAAAATTCGAGGGCAAATTTTGATTTAAGCGAAAAACGTTTTCATTTAATAGGAGTAAAAAGCCTTCCACTCGAAACTTAGGTAAGCTCGTACATTGTTATTAATTCAAAGGTAGCACATATTTGTTACGAAATCTCGCAGTCCACCCTAATACCAGAAGAGCAATCCACCTTTCCACCTACTTTTCACAAAGGTAATTCAACAATTAAACAAGGGCGTTTACCAGGTCTGATTACAATGCCACAACACATTGTTATTATTATGCAAAGGTTGAACATAGGGACAGGACGATACAAAGTATTCGATACGATATTTAAAATAACTCCAATCTCCAATATTGATATTTCAAAAGTATCGATACTCCGATATACATGTATATCGCTGAAAAATATCGATTCCTGCGATACCACCGATATTTAAAAAAAAAAACACATTTTCTTACTATTGCAGATGGAAAGGCTCAAGTAATAAACCAGTTACTGAAAACAATATTTTTTACTTGAATGAAAATTGAATTTTTACAAAACAAACATTTAAACATTGGTTGCAAGTGGCTTCCTTTTGGTTGTTTTTGCGGAAATATTTCCAAACGCTACTCTTTGGAGGCATTGTGTGAAGTGATGTAAAGAATAAGGGTTGAACGTGAAAAATAAATCGTCTTGAGGAAAGATTCCTATAAACGAATTGACGAAAGAGGAAAGGTACCCAGGCAGCAGGTTATAGAAGCTATAGGATGATCGATATAGGGGGTATCGATGAAGGCGAGGAGCGATGTGTATTTTGTTTCAATCGACCACATAACGTGGGTGATCACAATACATTGTTGTTATTTTTGTTCTTGATGATATACAGCACTTTACTTCGTTGAAAAAGTTCCGATGCCGAGAGAAAAGTATCGATACCTCCGATATTTTCGTTGCACATAGTTGCTATGAAATCTTGAAGTCCACCCCAATACCAAAAGAGCAATCCACCTACTTTCTACGAAGGTTTGAGCGCTTCTCAAAAATTAGCCAAGAGCCTTTACCAGTTCTGTTTACAATGTCACAATAAGGTATTCTTATGCACAGCAGCAGACTTTTTTTTCTAAACCTTGCAACCCAGCCCAATACCAGAAGAGCACCTTTTCAAAAACTATCTAAGGAGCTTTGGGAATTCCGAGAGTTACACAAGGGTCTATAACAGTTCTGATTACAATATTACAATATATTATTGTGCGCGGGGACAATAACGTCGCACCTGCTGACGTTATTGTTTTTCCCCAACAACCCTCTCAATTTCAGCATGTCGGACGACTAGGACCCGAGAAAATGAAACGTAATGGACTTTTTCGATTCCCTTAGCAGTATTCGAAGCGAGCTCTAACTCAAACCAATCTCAATTGCCACAGTCCCTGAAGATGTCATTCAGATCGGTCTAAAACGGTTTTCTCTGGTGGAAAATTTGATTTGACGACAGAAATGTTCATCTCTCCGAAAAGTGAAAACAAAGCTTTCTCTTCATTACTCGTAGCTGAGCTTGGAAGCAATGTACTATCATTTTGTACTGGTATCACACATCTGTTGACTTCCAATCCACCCCAATACGAAAGGAGCAATCCACCGTTTTCACCTACTTTGCAAGAAGCTTTGAAACCATCTCCATCTTCCAAACAAGGGTTTGTACCAGTTCTGAAAACAATGCCGCAATACATTGTTATTAGTATGCAAATGTAGGACATTTCTTAAGAAATCTTGCCGTCCAACCCAATGCCAGAAGAGCAATCCAATTAGTTTCTACAATCAATCTCAAAAAATATTGTCTGTATCAGTTCTGATTACATAAAGGTAGCTCACACTTATAACGAAACCTTGCCGTCCACCACAATAGTAGAAGAGCAATCAACCTTTTCACCTACTTTCCAAGAAACTCTGAGGTCACCCCCATAGTTAGACGAGAGTCTGTTCCAGTTCTGAAATTGTCAACGGCAAAATATTATCAAAATCCTTCTTCAGACTGGAAGGAGCTGACAGGCGGCTGTCAAGGTATCTAGCAAGGGAATCCTAATGCCCTTATTGTCCTCGTGTTTCTTCAACCTCCTCATTAGTATTCGAAGCGACCTCCAGTTCAGACCAAACCCACTTGTCTCTTTCACTCCTCCCATTCAACTCCAAGACGTCTCATCGGAAGAAAGGGGAAACGGAGCGCAAAAAAACGAACAAATAACTGTATATCGAAAAAGCGTATTTTTTGTTCTTTCAAGCTCTTCTCGTTCTGTTTTATCTTTGGATTTTTTTCTACCCTCTCGATGTTGAATGTGAGGGAGGCGAGAAGTGGAATCGAGGAAGTGCTATCGCATTTTTGCTTTAAAGAATTTCGGTAAAATCAAATTAGGAAACTCGAGATAGAAGCGCAGGGGTTGGAAGACTGAAGGAAGGAGATTTCGTTCCGACAAAAGGGAAGGGAGTGTCGAATATCATCCCCATTTGCTTCCCCTATTGTGAGAAGTGATGATGACAAAGGCGTCTACATTGTCTCATCCCAGGTGAACAATCGGCCTCATCAAGTTGCCCTTATCACCCTCCCTTTGCCGCCCTTCGTTGTGTAGTTTTCATTCGTCTCAGGTTCATTTGACGATCGGCGTTCCCCGGAATGGAAAACGACGGATTGGAGCCGTATCGGCGTCATTTATGCTGAGTTGTGTAGCGGCGGTCACCGCTTAATTTCGTCAAATTGGTCTGAGACTAACATTGAACTGAACGTTGCAGAGTTGGAATATTTAAATACATCACACTTTGATTTTCACTGGTTATCTTCAAACTTTGAAGTTAGTCCAACGTGTCATCTCTTAAGATGGGATGGGACATCGAGACAAAACATCGATATTGATATCGATATGTCCTCCAATATTGAGTGAAAACATGTCTCTCGATAATCCGACAGTTAGGGGACCGAGAGAGTGTCGGATTACCGAAAATGTCGGATTACCAAAAATTGCATATTGTCAAAGATGTTTTATTATTAATGCGTTTGAACACAATGAAGTTTAAAAAAAAGAAAGAAAATTAAAGGTACATTTAATTTATTAATACCAGGATACAAAATGACAGTACATGTAAGTTTTTAAAAGAAATACATAAAGAAACGGGAGATGCATGTTGCTGCCGGCAGCGCGTTGGACTACCGAGTACGTCGGATTAAAAAGTGTTGGATTATCGAGGGACAGCTTTATTGTCGATATTTTCGATGTTTTTGATATTGGTGTCCTTATAGTTAACAATACCCCTATTACACTCTACTACCGTTCGATTCTGGCTGGAATTCTGAGAATTGTTTTCGTTCAGTGTTTGTGCGTAAATATTCCATAAACAGGCCTCCAAGTAAGTGGTGGCGTTTTTTTCAAAAGACCAACGTCGAGTCTGCCAGATGCAATATCTGTAGGAGGGAAAATAAAATTATGAGGACTATTGACGCTAAATCAACAATTTTATTTCATGACAAATGATATCTCATTTTAAAGATTTTTCAAAGCTTAAGATGGCAAAAAAAAGTTCCAGTCATTCAGCATGACAAAATGAGCAAATTAAAAAAAAAAACAGTTTTGCATGAGGAAAAATTACGCCAAAGTCAACAATTTTATTTTCTGAATTGTGATAAATCATTTTAATTTGACAATTTTCGAAAGATGAAGAATCTCTGTTTGTTTGCCAATTTTGGCTATTTTTTTTTGTTTTATCATTTTCAAACTGCTCTAGTTTGAACGGATTGAGGTATCTCCAATCCGATTTCACCATCGCGTTCGGCGTGAAATAACTTTCATAAAACAGGGTCACCTGCTTGGGGGTTTTCGGGTGATTTCCTCCCGTTTGAAATGCTTTAAATCTCCCCTTAAAGCGAGGCGATTGTGCTCATCTTCAAACTTACCCTTTTGACAGCCTGGATAGATTTTTTATGCAAATTTCAGCTTTTAATCTCAACTCTATTGAGAGTTATCGTCAGGAACGTATTTTTGGGGTCTTTTGACAGAGGATTTAAAATGCTTTGAAACGGATTTTGTGCAAACATTTTTTGAAAATTCTCATTTTAAATATTTTGGACTGAGATTAATTGTTTCTTTTTCTTGACTTGACCTGTACCATGTAAAGCGCATAGTGTGCCACAACTAAGTTAAGATCAGTGATTTAGGGAGAAATATTAAAACCGAAATAAATATAGAACCTCTGCAATGATTTGTAACGTTTTGGTTTAATATTCAATAATAAACCATTGTAATCACTCTTGAAAAAAAAATTTCTAACCCCCCTGAAAATTTCATGGTTTACGTTTCAAAGGGTGTAGAATCCAAATCTGCAATACAAATTTTTCCGTACGCCGTACGTCCGATTTCTCCCAAACGGCTGGAGCAAAAATCTGAAATTTTCAGGAAAAATCCATGTTGGTCCGACAACGCTCCAATTCTTCAGCCAGCTCTCTCACTTAATTTAAGTGCCCTTTAAATGTTGTCAAAGTTTTGTAAAATCCCTAAAAACCTCAAAAAAAGTCAAGGCGGCCTAAATTTGGACTTTTTTTGAAGAACTTTCCGTGAGGAATTGAATGGGCCCCTCCCCAGGTCTGCACACAAATATGATCAACTGATCAATCCAAATAGGTATTTTGGTTGAGAACTGATTTAAGTGCTCTATGCATATCTCCTGAAATTCAATGCGATTTCGCTCTATCACCTGTGAAACACGCACACTCCGAAGCTTAGTACAGATTCAAATCATGAACGCAAGCCAATTGAATAATAAACCCCAGTGAAATAATTTGCAGCGTTTTATTCTTTTATTCACCACGTGACTTTTATACCGATAGTGTACTCGTACTAGTACCTTATATTCTGTTTGACTCTAGTCTCTGTACTTGTGACTGCATAAAAGGGCTTTCTGATTTAGATAAGTTCCAGCGTAATATGAGTAGGGCTGTTTTTTCTAAGCTAGAGACACCGTGCAAATTCTTTGAAGTGTACTGTAATGAGGCTTTTCTTGAATTGCGAGGCGTGTAATATTTGAATAGTCACGACTCCACCTCTTTCTGCATGAGTTAGCGAAATATTCGCCTCAGCCCGAGAAAGCTTACGGTTGCGTTTATGGTGCTGATGGTCGCGCTTAAGGAATTATATAAGGAGCGCCCTTGATGTTCTGCTTAAAACTTACATAAATCGGACTTAGCCGGGGAAGGGGGAGCCTGGTCACGAAACCCCCTTTCCCGCGTGATTTAACCCGGCAGCGCATTCCGGCTCATTCCCTTTAGAGCGAATGACAAATGACTGCTGGGGTTTAAAGATGTCCACCAGGCGCCCCCCCGCGAGCGCGTTAGGACCTCAACTTTAAAACTGGGGTTTTCCCTTTTGCAGAGGAAGAAAGAGGCCTTTACGCTCCAACCTGCCCCATTATGCAAATGAAAACGTTTTTACGGTGCGGGTGAGGTAACAGTGGGAGCTGATGGGGGATGGGGGGGGGGAGGTGCCCCCCTTTGACGAATGACTCGTGAAATTTTAATATCGCGAACGTATTGTGCCAGAAGCCGCAAGAATAACTGAGGCTCCTAGGTTTTCGGAATAATGCAAGGAATAATGAAAATCACTTGACATTTATGATTCCTCAATTTCACATATGGGGTGTCCCGCACTTGACGTAAACTATTTTTTTATTATGTTTTTTGGGGGGTAAAATTAGATCAAAAATGGCACAAAACTCTTTCAATCGCACTATTCTATCTCAACCTATCCACAGAAGATTTTTGTGGTTTTGTCAAGAAAACCACGTTTTGTGTCATAGAAAAAACTTATTTATCCACTCCGAAACGACGTTTTTCAATTTTGACCATATTTTCAAATTCGCGTTAAATTTTCTATACGCTTAGTGCATTTTTATAACCAAAAACGGGACAGTAGACCTCTATGGTTCTACAGCCAGATCACTTAAATGATTAATTTTACACATCTAAGTACCGAAGATGAAAAATTGCCTATGCAACCTACAAATATGGGATTGTAGCTCAGAGGAGGGGAGCTAGTGAACAGAGATGAAAGCTACGGCTTGGGGGGGGGGGGGGGCTAGCAAGGGTTTACGTGTCCATAAACGGTACTTACTAAGCCTAATCAACTCCCTGCAAAAATCTGTAGATTCAACCAGGGCACCAGAGAGGCAAGTGCTTAACAAGGTGGCAGGTACACGAATGACCCCCTCGGGCGGACGGAAAAGTGGTGATGCCGGGATAACAAATGGTGGAAGGAGCCCACCCGAAGGTTAGTTGAAGGAGTGTTGAGCGCGGGGGGGGGGGGGGGACTGTCGGGTAGATCGCTAAGAACTGGATTGTACTCCTGTTAATCATTTAAATTATAAAACCAACTTCTAAAAACCCTAATTATGATTCAAACATTCAAAATAAAAAACAAATTACTGTTCTGAAAATACTTCAACTTTAACACCTTTTTAAAAAAAGGTGCTAGAAGCTTTCAAATTATAATAAAACTGGAAAATTTATTCAGCTGCCCATGCGGTTTATTATTCAATGATTCATGATTTGAATTTCTACTAAGCTTTGGAGTGTGCGTGTTTCACAGGTGATGGAGCGATTATTGAATTTCAGGAGATATGCATAGAGCACTTAAATCGGTTCTCAACCAAAATACCTATTTGGATTGATCAGTTGATCATATTTGTGTGCCTCCTGAAATTCAATAATCGCTCTATCACCTGTGATTTGATCTAGTTTTACTTTAAAAAAAGTTTAAATCAAGCGCTGTACATCCTGTATATGTTGCAGTCAATTTGTATAAAAGCAATTTTATACAATAATGACTAGGGGTTCTGTATAATACGGCCAAGCACTTTTGTTTGCTACTGAACTTGAAAATTGTCTACTCACTTTCAGGGTTGTATCGAGGTTGTATATACTTTATCGAGAAATCGAGGGAAATTCGAATGCATTGCCCTCATCAAATATTGCTACTAAACTGATCTATGACCTGCAGGCTAGCGAGTATCGAAAACCTTGAGAACGAGTTAAGAAATGTCTGATTATATATATAAAACCGATAGATGAAAAAAACTCCGCCTTGGTTTTTTTTAATAATTATATATAAATATCAAAAGAATCGAATCAAAAACATTTCCTCCCGATTTTGAAAATAGACGGATTGATTGTTTCTCCAAGCAAATCGTCTAAAAATAAACAAGAATTCGTCTGTTTTTAGAACTCAAATAATCATTCGAGTATGTCACTCACAGCACGCTGTAAAACAAATTCATCGGCAGGAATATATTGAACAACGCACAATAATTTTTTCGTTATTGATTGCGTTAGGTTCGTTAAAAGACATCAAGCAATTGATCGGGGTATGAAACGAAAGGGGAGGACGAACGGCAATGGTTGAAAACTTTCTACAAACTTTGTGACTCGGAGGACTTTCGTTAAAGCCACGAGTTGGGGGGGCAGTTGATGGTAGGTACCATCTGTGAAAGAATGGCAAATAATTTCCAACAGCCTCAGGTATTAACGAATGGAAACGCTAACCATTGGAAGGATAGTATCAAGATGTATGAACAAGGCCAAACGGTGCATTTTTACATTTTCTCCACGAGGTTGGTCATGAATCGGCAGTCTTCAGGAACATTGCCTCCCGGCTCAGTCGCACACAGAAACTGATTGATTAATATTTCAGTGTTGATTTTGAACAATGATTTCACTTCATAAACTTGTTTAAAATATTTTAACAAAGTTAATTTTATAATAGTAGAAAACAAAAAATGTCAAAAGGAAATTCACGTTTCATCGTCTTGTTAACTGATCTAGTACGCTTGGTGAGGATCAACAGTGGAAATCTAACTTGAGTGAGTATCAAAACCATGAGTTTGAGTTAAAAAATTCTTGTTGAAATTCTGGTTATATAAGTACTAAAAGGCCATCGAATCACTCCGCCTTGGTTTGTTTATTTTTTGCCGTTCAGCATCGAGCAAAACATTTTTCCTTCCCTATTTTGAAACAGACGGATTTTGAAGTTTAGTCCAGGAAGATCGTCTTAAACGTCGTCTTAAACTTTAGGACTCCGGAGGACGCCCAACTCATTAGCGAGCTGAAAAACACCTTTCATCGCCAGGCAGCACAATAACCTTTTTTCCCCTCGAACGCGTTAGGTTCGCTTCAACTGACATCAAGCAATTGAGACTCGGGAATATGAAAAAAAAAAAAAGGAGGAGGACGAAGGGAGTTTAATGGTTTTTGAAAACTTCGCCTTCTACAAACTTTGTGCACCTCGGAGGACTTTTCTCCTAAGTTGAATGAGGGCAGTTAGCGGGAGGAAGATCTGTGGAGGATGAAAATAATGATCTGAGCGCAGGTATTAACGAGATGGAAACGAAATGGATTTAATTATATATCAAGATGTTGATGAACATCGCTAATCACTCAAACTGGCACTCACTTTTAGCATTTTTACATTTTCGTGTCTTTGCTATGGCACATAAACAAAAAATCGTCATGAAAATTGTTCAAGAAAATTGTCAACTGTCCGTTACAGTCGCCGTAGATACACAAACACTAACGTAAACCAAAATTCTTGGTTAAAATTTGAGCTTCCATCATCATTATTCCTTGTCTTTGTTTCCAAGTTTTGCGAGTCGGTGGGACATTGTGATTTATAAGCCTACACCCTTCATGAAAATATGTCAATATGTTGCGGACTCGTTCGCAAGCGTTTCTTTCTAAAAACTCTGTGTTTTTCTTGAATTTTGAATGATTTAGTGCTTATTGATGTTCAATGATGGTTGGAAATATGTAGTTCTACAACATAGTAAAATCATGAATAAAAACAATATTTATATTCATGTTTATATTTATATATATAACTCGATGAAATCTTGAATAATAAATCCCAGAATCTTGCGTATTGAAAAGATTTTATGTATCCACGTGAAAATCAGTAAAGTAACTCGTTTCTATCTAACTTGCAGGCTATTGGCTGAAATTAGCTGTCAGATATAAAAGTTATTTTATTCAAAAATGGTTGCAACTTGTATATTAATCATGCCCTATGATGAACACCAATCGTGCCCTTGTAAAACAAAAGCTGATATAAAAGTACCTGTAATGGTGCAACATATTGTCATATATGAACTCGAAATAGAAATTCTTTAAATAAAACACTCGCCTGCACTTCACTTGAACACAATTATATGGGTCATCTCAAAATTTCGGTCACATTTGAGTATCGACTTTTCTTTAAAAAATGTGAAACTTGATCAATTTTCTTGTTCCTAATCAATCACTGCGGTTCTCTCGACATATTACCCAACTGAGCACAGATAATCTTGAACTAAACTGCTGATACGCCATTTTGAAAAGAAAAAAAATCATTTGTAGGGAGTGAGGTATATACTGCTATTTCTTCCCCTCTTGAGCCTCCGACCTCCATGGGAATCGCCGCTCAAGTCTTTCAGTTTAGGTGAGTGGAACAGCACAAATTAGTTTAATTTTGCTAAAGTAAATACTAAGGTTTCCTTGCCAAAATCTTACTTGCTACAAGCAGATCTCACTCCCTACAATTTAAGGGGCTATTGGCTGGATATTGTAGGGAGTGAGGTTATCGCCTTTCACCGCCTTTACAGGCCACAAATCAATTGAAACTGGTTGAAACCAAATTATGTCAACGAACTTCCAATAACTGCACTAATTTTCAACAAGTGCGATCAAGTTTCACTTGCCACAGTCAGAATGTTATTGGAGTAGGGAGTGAGAGGTAAAAAGCCTCCAGGGATGGTTTTCCCGGTAGAGCTGACTGGGAAGGTCTAGGCAAAGTCCAACCACCAGCGTTAGGGCTATCTTGAATAAGGGATGTCAACAAAACAGAAGCAACTTCATAAACACCCTTTCCTGTGAGTTGGGGGCTACTTTTTAAAACATTGTAGGGAGTGAGGAAAAACCATGTGACACTGAAATAATGGGCTGATAAGGCTACTTGATTTGTTCCAATTTTTTTTCCTGAGGCGGATATCTATTTTATATGGTATCGTGGGGTTCCGAGTAAAAGTGACCAAGTAACATTTGCAAAATTTTACAGGGGAGCGATCTGAAGTTTCACCTATTTTCTTCTTACGAACACTGGTTGTGTGATGTCTCATCCGACTATGTTTCGATTTTTCTTTATCCTGTAGGTAGTTAGCTGATGATATCGTGCTTCAAAATTCACTTCAGATTAAATAAGAGCTGTTTATCAAAACTCTATTTGATCATTTTTACCTGCCTGGAGTTTCAAGAGTTTGGTCAATTCAATTCTTCGAAAATGATAGTTACATGAAATTGAGGGATTGAATAGTTTTTTCGTTAATTTATCGTGTTGCCAAGCATCTAAACAACAATGACAAAAGGTTATCCATTACCTATCACTGTAATTGGTCATTTTCACCTGCCCACTATGCAATCTTACAAATCTTACTCAGTAAAAGTGATCAAATGGCAATTGATAACATTTACATGTACCAGCGAGAGTACATTTATAATCCATCTCGTGTTTTGAATAAGGGTCACATAAAACTTTTGGGTCAGGCAGGTAAAATTTATTTTCAAGTTTTTCTTACACATCTGTTTGAAGATAACGTTCTTAGCAACAACATAGACAACGTTCCTTAATACCGGAATGACAAAAAAAGCTCATTTTGAAAAAAATGTTACTGGTCACTTTTACCAGGAACCCCACGGTATGTTCATTCATTGTGTAAGTATAACAGCCCCAATAAATATTTCGCTGAGTAGTGACGATGGAAGTTGGATGCCTCTGGTTAGTGACAGCTGTAGGGAGTGAGAAATACGGACTTTGGTATTTCCTCTTGGGTCCTGTAGGCACAACTTTTACGTACTTTTCCATGGAACATGTACATCCACATAGGAGGAAATTTTAAAACACTTACAAAACTGTATTTAGTTGAGATTTGACGGCAATACTTAGTCCAATGAATCAGCCACATGAATGTGACCGAAATTTTAAAATGACCCATATAACATAAGCGTTGGAAAACCCTATTTCAAAAAGAACTCTCGACAACCAAATTCCTCTGTAATTACCTATGTCAGCTGATTCGATTCCCAAAATGTTACTTGGCGATTGTTACGTTCACGTTCATGTTTGACGTTTCTTGATCGATCAATGTTCTAGCCTGAACCCACCAAGGTTGTACTGCCCTTTCACCAGGTATCCGCTACTTAGCCCATTTCATCGTATTAACTTGGTATTCAACATGGAAATTGGTATGGGTGTAGGTAAGTACCAATTCTTACCACATACCAAAAAATTAGCTCTTCAAAAAAAAACATCGATAAGAAAGTTTGGCTGTTCTCTTGAAATTACCCACATGTTTACCAGTATGTGCAGTGTACAGTAGGAACAGCGTAGCCTTGAAAAGATACTCAGGCAGATTGGAAGGAGCGAGATTCCGCGGAAAACATCCTCATACGTTACGACGGTCATCTCCGGCGTTGTGAGGATCTCGGATGAGCGGGTGCGGAGCCGGCCGCTCTCGTTAGATGTTCGGACGCCGTTATTGCCTCACTAGAGAAGGGGAAAATCGTTTTTACTCCTCTCGGAGATTGCGTTTGTTATCTTTCGAAAAGAAAATTACTGGAACGCTGTAGAGGGTTTTCCTAGGATTACATTCCGCAGTACTCACACGACAAACAAACGCTTGAGTTGAAACTGAGTTTAAATACCATATGTACATCTGCCTGAAAGTTACCGGGAACGTCCAGTATATTACATTCCTTGGAAAAAATTATATGAGGAATCTACGTCAAAACGTCTTTTATGTGACTAATAAACAAAAAAAGAAGTAATGTCGCAATGATTGCATTGTGACACAGAGGAGGAACTCAAGCAAAGGACGTTAATAAACGTGAAATGTTTAGAAAAACGTTAATTCTAATTCCAACACAAGGGTTCATCATTTTTTGCATTACTCGTGTCATTTCTATTTCAGAAATTTCGATTATTTGCTGTAGGTACATTTCAAGAGTTTTGATACCTCTCTCAGTCGATTTTTCGTCCAAATTTACTCGAAAGTGAAACCCCACTTGCCTATGTGAGTAAAACTCCGGCCGGTTCTTATAGGACCCTTCTTTGATGTAGGGGGGACTTTTTGTTGCAATTTACATGTAGAATCGATCCCTGACATCTTACCTACTTAAGTTGAGACACCAAGTATATTCATATATGCTCAATGCATATATTACGTTATGTTCTCACGAATAAGCTCAAATTTGGAATCTGCACACTCATACAAAAAGTTGAAGCTGCTTACAAAAACAGGCCGACTGGTTGGTTCCTCGGTTTTTTGGACCATTTCTCCTAAACTCCACATTTCGGCCGCCTTGATTTTTTTTTTTTTTTTTTTTTTGAGGTTTTTAGAGATTTTACAAAACTTTGACAACCTTTAAAGGGCACTTTAACTTAAGTGAGAGAGCTGGCTAAAGAATTGGGGCGTTGTCGGACCAACACGGATTTTTCCTGAAAATTTCAGATTTTTTGCTCCAGCCGCTTGGGCGAAATCGTGCGTACGGCGTACGGCGGACTTACAGAAAAATTTTTATTGCAGATTTGGATTCTACACCCTTTGAAACGTAAACCATGAAATTTTCAGGGGGGTTAAAATTTTTGTTTCAAGAGCGAATACAATGGTTTATTATTGAATAATAAACCAAAAAACGGGTTCCACCACCTTCAAGCAGAGTGAAAATACTACATAAAAGGTCTAGTTCAGTTTTTTGATAGCTCGTACCGTATGGCTGTAATTCCTCAATGGGCTCATATAGATGGAACACCTTGTATGTATAATTGCGGTCAAGTGAAGCGTAGGCAGGTATTTTATTTCACTTCGTTACGTTTCAGTTGGACAGCATTTCCAAATCAAATGAAACCTTCACCAAACCAAATGAAACTTTTTCCAAATCAAATGAGAGAAATGAGGTACCTAGATAGGTAGGTGGGTACTCTCATTCAACGGTTAGACATTTCTCAAATTTACCTACCCTTATCGTACTCTACTAAGGTGAGATATACTTCGATAATCCTGTGCCTAAAATTCACAGATTTTCATTTTGTCAACTTCTTTCGACGATAAGTAAAATTGCATCTACCTGCAATTTGCAGGGTACCTAACTATCCAGGATTTGATTTGGAAAAGGTGTCATTTGACTTGGAAATAACGTGTTTCATGCTTCAATAAACATTTCTTCTATCTATCTGTAGGTTTGTTTTGACAAGAGGTTCAGAACCAGTTCAGAACCGAACACGCCCCTTTTTGGCTGTTTTGACTCGCCAGAACTAGTTCTGAAAAATCTCGAACCTCTTGGTTCACTGTTCGGACAAGGAGTCCAGAACCACTTAGAACTAGTTCAAGTGGTTCGAAGATTTTTGCCGGACGTTTTGGTCCGAGACATGCGCAGTACATTTATCGCGTTATCAACGGTTATCATCTATTCCCGCCCAAATACGGCCTACCTACACCGTTCAGGTTGTCTAAACAAACTTTGTTTCAAGTATAAATTCACACTTCTTACAAAAACGAGTGAGTCCATTGCGTTTTTTGGTCATGGCTAAAACATGTTCATGCTGAAAGTGTAGGGCAGAACTGAATAAAAAGCTTTCATTGAAACGGAGGAAACTAAAGACAAACAGTTTGTACATAAGTAGGTATGTACTCAATAATAGATAAGCGATTAATTCTTCCCAACTTACCTTCCATTGATGAGCAGAACTACAGATAGAGAATCTGTCGTCAGAATCAAAAATACAGTCACAGACAGAAACAGTCAGAAAATTAAAAAAATTAGGTTGTCAAGTTGTTTTGATTTTTGTAGGAATATTATTATGTGTTATTGTTGCTGTTGCCTCTTTTTTTGGTCTCGATGTCTGAGGGAACCATGCGGGAAGGGGACGTTCAGGTTTTTGGTTCCAAACTAGTTCGGGAAGCGTTCGGACCAGTAGAACGAATACCGAAAGTTCTCGGTGGTTCTATCCCTCATCTATCTAATAGGTAAATCTACCAATAGGTTGGACTCCTGATGTGCCTATTTCAACTCGTTTGAGGGACCCCTAGGTGAAGTACATGGATAACCGATATCGGGTCGTCGACTAGCGCATTCAGGCAATAATGACGTCCCTCAGCCCTCATCACAGTCACGAAGCGATGAAATGTCGTCAGGAGAACCCTCTGCGACATCGCGTAATGTGCATATACGCTCGTATCTCAAGCGGCGTTAAAACCTCCCGACCCCGCCACATACGCGTCTCTATGTCCGGCAATCGCGTCGTTCGAACCGGTCGGAACAGAGTTTGCAGTGTTCCGCTGACCCTGTTATCCGCCCGGTTATCGCCCGAAGTCTGCCCCGTTCGCCTCATTATCGTAAATTCTCTACCGAACGCCGTCATCGACCCGCTCGGTCGGATAATGTGAGCTGAACGGCTCGAGGTAACGGATGAAACAGTTTAGTACGCTGTAGAGGGCGAGCGGGTTACGCTTGAAACACTCAGAGTTTTGGTTGGTCGCTTATCGTTGCACTTGGCCAACATACCAGTGGATCTTGAAGTGAATCAAATCAGCGAGCCCGAATGAGGTTCTACGTAGAAAAAATTATTTTATGAACGATTCTTCCAGAAAATTTGGTAGTAATTCCGAATACACCACATGTTTTTATCCCTAAAATTAATCCTTTCCCGGGCTTTCCACATCAAACACAATTTTCAACTCATTTTTATATATCAAACATTTTTTTTCATCCACGTCTTCCACAAGTCTACAAAATCTTAAATTTATCATAGAGTAAGGGAAGTAACGTATGTCAGAAATGTATGTTCCCGACAGATTCTCTGAACCACCAATCCCATATTTGAGCTCTTCGCCTTAAATTCAGCATATCTATGAATCTCACAGTGAACCAAATGAACTGCAGCACATGGTCATACGATGGTCACAACCGAGAGAGGCCATCCCTGATAACTGCACACATAGCACTGATAATATAAACGGTGTTGTCGCACTCCTCTACCGTTGCTGGTGTCCTATTATTCTCCAACTCGACATAACTGAATTATATTCACTCTAAGCTTAAATGTAGTGAAAACTAAGTAGATCGTATTCTCTAAATCAATTAAATTCAATTCAGAATAACCTTTATTTTTATCATCATCTGATATAAAAGGTGGAGTTAGTAACTCCCAGTTACATAAGAGTAGAATAATTAAAATAATGATACCTAAATAGTACTAAAATTAACAAGGTATCTTTTGCTTTATGAGATACAAAATTGAGCAAACAAGAAGTAGAGGAAACAATTCAGCAATTCAGTAACAATAAAATTCTCTAAATCACCTACAAGAAAATCGATTAACTTCATGTCTGTGGGGTTGATGTGATGCATGACTTTTGTATCTGCACATGTCTTACTACAGAACATGTAAGTTCTAGGAGATACCTAGGAATAATTATTGATGAAGATCTAAAATGGGATTCACACATCTCGGCACTTACGACTAATTTTCGAAAATTCACCCATTCATTTTGTAATCTTCGCGGTTGCCTATCTATGGATAGTCTAATTTTAGTAAATTAGGCACTCGTGCAAGTGTAATTGGCTTTGGGATTATTGCATGAGGAAGAGCTGCGATAACAGTACTCGATCCCTTGAGTGTAATGCAGAAATCTATACTTAAAATAATATCGAAAAGAACCCTTAGATTTCCCACAGTTGATTTGTTCAACTGCGTCCGAGTATTCACACTGCACCAGCTTTATATGGCTTTTCCAAGTCGAGTTGAGAATTTTCCAAACCAAATTGAGATTTTTCCAAACCAATTTAAGAATTTTCCAAACCAATTTGAGAATTTTCCAATCTAAGAAACTTTCACGACTAAAAAGGAAGAGGGAGTTTTCCAAACCGAATTGGCAATTTTTTAGGGCAATCCAAGGCTTTTATTGAAAACAAAATTAGTGAAGCAAAATGAAAGAATAGCTCTTTCTGAACAAATTAACATTGAAATTAAAAAAACTTCGTTGGCGACTTCCTACGATCACGTCTTCATCACTCGAGGCACTTCTGCCACTCATCGTTCACTAAACAAAAGCACCATGATGTCCACCAGATCGGTGGCCTCAGATGACTGACCTTCTCCTCGCTTATTTTTCCTTTCGCGACTTCAGGCTCTTACAGGAGCTGATGCGACAGGCCTTATCGGTGGGTGCTTGTCTGGCGTGCTATCTTCCGCCCGGCCCTGATATTTGGACTCCGCATTTTTGTTTTTGTTGACTTCAATAGACCAGCCAAACGCAGAGTGGCCTCGATTTTTCTGTTCTTAACAAGAGCGTAATTTTTATGAAGTATTCTTCGTTCATTTTGTCTTTTTGATTTCAATGTTAATTTGTTCATAAAGTGCTATTCTTTCATTTTCCTTCACTAATTTTGTGTTCAATAAAAGTCTTGGATTGCCTTAAAAAATTGTCAATTCGGTTTGGAAAACTTTCTCTTCCTTTTTAATAATGAAAGTTTCTTCGATTGGGGAATTCTCAAACTGATTTGGAAAATTCTCAATTCGACTTGGAAAAGCTATATTAAGTGATCATATGCTTTCCGCCTAACTTCGCAAGCTGTGGTTACGGCGCCGAAAACGAGACTCTGGAGTACCTCCAAACACATTTATTTTGGTTTACCCTACTTGATTCGCCAATTGTCTGATAAATTGAGAGTTCCATAGAATTTTACTCGAAATAGCTATAAAAAAGAAATCTTTTTGTTGTTTGATAAAAGAATGGTGTAGATGAATGTCACAACTTTTTCAAAAGGATGTACGTTGCCTAGGTTATATTATTTAATTTTATTTTCCAAGGCATCAGTCCTTTGGCTGTTTACTTTCAGTGGGAGTACTGATTAGCCCGGTTCGAATCCGGCAGGCACCAATGATTAGGGCCAAAATCCTACCAATTGTATACCTGTCCTGCCGTTAGACAGTTCACCTCTGATCTCGATATCACGTGAATCCAAATCGCTCCAACCCAGGGGCGTGAGGCAATGGGAAGCCACGAGCGAAATCGTCAGACCTAGTTCCGATCCTCTCTAGAGGACGGCTGGCGACGTCCGCGACAGTTCCGGGTAGTCGGACGAAAATCCAAAGTGAAATTCCTTATTTACTTTACTTTTCACGTTACTCCATAGTCATCCTTGTTAACATTGGTACTTAAGAACATAGTTCGATCGTGGAGCGACTACAAGACTTTTCGTGAAAACTGGTAGCTTAGCCAACTGCCTCTCAACGCACATGGTTATCCCTATGGTTGGGGGTGAAATTCCAGGGACTAAATATCTATTCATGTAATATATAATATGTTTCATAAATATGTAAATCCTCTTCAAGATTGTATGGAATAAAGAATTCATTCATTCTCATAATCTGCAGCACCCGAAGCAGGTTGTCTCATAGTGCACTACCAATATAAACGGTGCTGGTTGCACTCCTCTACCGTTATTTATGTCGAATTAGACGAAGTGCGCCGATTCGCTATTATTATGAACCAAATCATCTACAGCACACGGTCGCACGATTGAAGGAAGAACAGCGTGTGAAGGGTGGGAAAACAGGGGTGGCCCCCGAACCAGATGGACAGCCCACTTCATATAACGCTACGCAGGAGGAAAAAAAATCCCCACCAGCCTTACGCAGCCGAATTATACACAAAACGACCCTCTTTTTGCGTCTACTTTTTTCTCTCTTGATATCTTAGTCAACAAAAACACCCAGACGCACTTGTACGGAAGATATTGATATTTGGGGTTGAGCTTGACCATCGGGGATCGCTCATCGATCCATCGTCTCCCTTGAAGAATATTTGCAATGGGTGGGGTGAATAATATTAGCTCTGACAATAAAGAATATTGTTTACTTCAAACGTATAGAAAAATAATCTTCGTGATTGAGCGTACAATACAGTACGTACTGCACGTGCTAGTCAGCAATAAATAAAACCCCGCCTAGATCACTGATTAAATCAGTAGTACATTACTGTATTTAGTGAGAAATTTAATTTAAAAATGGACAATACTTAATGGTTAAGTGATAGTTTATTCCATAGTGTCTGTCTGATATTTCACATGTCAAATTTCGAGACCAAAACAATAACCTCTGCCAAGTTATTTGTGGCAAAACACTTCGTCTTCTAGGTCACACGAATGGGTAGATAATTGAAATGTTTGAGATAACGTGTTGCCGTTGTTACTGCAACATGTTCTTGCAGATATCAGCCCCTTCAAAACGGTGTTGGACATGAATTGCGTGTCAGTTGTGTTAATTCTATATCGGATAGCATAATGATGCGATATATTGAAGTTGATATGGTATTATTACACAGTTCTTCTCCGACTACTGTAAAAATGTGATCGCATTCCACTTAGCGGACCACTCGGGTGGGTTTACCCACACGTGTTCGCATGGGCAGAAAGATTTATTGATTTGCGAGCGATGAAATTCATAGGGGACTATCTACGACATAATCTGCACATTCCTCGAAAATTTCTTCAAAATCGGATGAAAACTGTAGGAATTACGCTTGCCACTAGGATTCCACGTTTGCTCATGTGCACTAACCACTACGCATTCGCGTTGAAATTTGTATAAGATGATCACATAGTTTTTTTACAACAAACCTCGAACATTTGAGCGGGATCAGACCCATAGAACCAGTAGAATCTGTAAACGTTTTAACGTTGGTGAAACACGTTTTAATTACCTGTACGAGAAAGCTATGTGTATTTGTATCACACCCAGCTTAGCGGAATTATCGTTTTTCACTACACATCGCTTCAGCACTGCCAATTGTTGAAAAGTGTAGATGCCACTTTACCATTCCTAAAATAAACTATGTATTCCCAAGTTCATAAAACTATACTACAGTATACTTGTAGATCTCATGTATGAGCTGGGAGTGATAGATCTTCAATATCTTCTTCAAACCCGGGGTAGGAGTAGGCCGTTTCTCGACTGGCATGTTGAGGCCTGGAACCCTTCATTAAACCGTCTTGCTCTAATATTTCGCCAAGAAACCAAACGCTCATTAAAAGCATTGAAGAGGACGCGTTGAGCGTCTAAAGGGGGCTAAGACCCCTGTACTTCTAGAGGCGGTTTGCCACCTCATTACCATGGAATCCAAAGGACCGCTATAATGTCATCGCCTACGATGAGACTGACGGCAAAGGCAAATATTGCAAACTCTGGTGAACCCGAAGGAACTTTGGTTCTCATGACACGCAGAAATTCAATGGAATGGCTTGAGGAATCACAAACCACATAAGGCTAGACTAGATTAGATGAGTCCCAGGAACGCTTGAGTAAAATTACTTGAACTTCAGTTGAAGATATTTCTGATGGAACGACAAGGACCTGGATTGAGCGTATTGGGAATAATTATTTTAAGCATTTTACTTTAGGTTTTGCCAGTTGTTTGTCATGAGTAACAAACGTTGATAGGTATTATAAAATACCATAGAATCCAAAGGAGCGCCATAATAGAATTGCCAGCCATGGTGAGTTCAGAAGCAAATACGACTTTCTCTGGTGAAGTTAAATGAAATTGAGTTTTGAACACATGCAGAAATTCCTGGCGGAATGACATTAACCTAGATCAAACGTATTGTTAATATTTAGTAAAGGCATAATAGTTAAAACAAAAGTTTATGAAACTTTATTTTTTTATAGTAAGGTAGAAATGATAGGAAGATTGCGGCAGTTTGGCCATCATCAGTAACAAACATTGGTAGATATTGTAAAACTACAATGAATCCAAAGGAGCGCCGTAATACCATGGGAGTGGTGCCTGTCAAATGGTATTAACACATGCGGAAATTCCGTGTATGTGATGTCTGATGGAATGACAGGAACCTGGATTACAAGTGTTGGTAATACCGTTATTGTAGTATGACAAGGTTAAAGTTTCCATGAAACTGTCAACGAACTACCTTCTGCGGTTCCTTTGAATCGTTGAAAACAATCTAGAAGTGGACATCTTTAACAAACTAAATGAAAAAAATTATAGATGAGTGCTTTGGTCAGTGAGAAATTTTTTTTGTTATTATTTTCTTTATTTAATCATGTTTGTGACGGGTAAATAACTGGTTAATACATTATCTGATTATTTGGGCTAATAAGGTGTTATAAAAAAATAAAAATAAAAATAAAAAAATTAAAATGACAGCTTAAAGTTGATGAAACTGTCCGTATAGCTGAAATGATTGATTTACCGTTAGGTCAAATACTGGTAGGTATATGACAGGAATCAAGACAACATACTTATAATAGGTACATAGTGTGATAAAAATGCTATGTTGGAAAATATAGTATAAGCATGAAAATGTACATCTGTTGAAATTACAGACAGATTTCGGCAGTTGGATCATCATTAACAACAAACATTGGTAGTTGCTACAACAATCCATAAAATCCGAAGGAATGCTATGTTGACATTGCCAGCTATGGGAGTGACCCTAGAACCAAAAGTCAAGCTCTTTGGTTCTCATTTTCAGAAATTCCATGGAATGTCAGACGCAATCACGAGATAAGACTAATCTAAATATATTAGTCACAGGAGCCTTTGTCTAGGACTAATAACATTGCTGTTTTTGTATTATACAAAGGATTGATGTAGGTACTCACTCTCTAAATAATTGAAAGACCACGATTGTTGTCAACTGTCATCTTAAAACAGTTGGGAAACAAAAATCATCTCACAAAGATGGTGTAAACCGCACAATTTTTCATGAATACTCCTAAATTTCGGATAAAAACGTCGGTTTTTTTTAATGTGTTGTAACATTAAAAAACAAGCTATCAACTCTCTTCTAGAATTGGGGCTGGCAGGTAATGTAAAATCAGATTAATTTTGGATGAATCCTAGACAAACACAGTTCGACTTGACACTCTACCGGATGTTTTAGGATCCTTCGGATTATCATATGACGAGGATTATAATTGAAATTAACCATTTGCGGAGAGACATGAAAATGGAATAAACATTTTCCGACAGTTATGAGTTAATGGTTCAAGTGCTCAAGTTTCAGGTCCAGGCTCATTCACTATTTCATAAAATATACGTGGGGAACACAGAAACGATAAAAACATCCCTTGTCAGTCTGAAACTCACTCCTACACGCGGAGTGTCATTCCAAAAAGCCAAATCAAATCAGTTGAAAACAGTAACCAATTTTCTCCAACTATCTATAAGTAAAACCAAGTATATGTGTTATTCGCGCTCAAAAAGAGACGAGGTAGACAATAATTCTATAAGGTTACACAAATGTAGTGACCCCACTATGTGCTCGTGTCCTTCACTGGATCGTGTTCAGAGCATGAGGTACTTGGGAGTATGGTTGGACGATGGTCTGAGATGGGACGTACATGTTTCCTCCCTTGTCAAAAAGTTGAAAAGGTTTATTTATATCTTTGATGCTCTACGTCGTCATTTTCACACCCAGCTGAGAGTTAGTGTATACAGGTCGTTGGTACAAGGCATCCTCTCGTTTGGAATCATATCCTGGGGAGGAGCTTCGTCCTCTATCCTCTGTTCACTGAAAGTAATGCAGCGAACCATATTAAAAGTGCTTTTCCGGAAACCCCCCAGATTTCCTTCAGATCAGCTTTTCCGCGAGTTACCGGTGTTCTCCCTAGATCAGTTGTATCTAAAGGCTGCCCTATGCTTCTACCACAAACATACCACTATTTCAGTATTGATCAGCAATTCCAACATTACGCCCTGCGTCCGTCAGTTGTGTCCACCTTCCCTAGCATCGTCTCAAATTTAATAACCTGCCAGAGACACATTTACTTCAGCCTCCTCATTCTCTCAAGAAATGTAAACCTAAATTTGCAGTCTCCTACCCAGTACTCCCGAAGCCAATATAAAAAACTTATATTCACCTGGTTAATCCAAGTAGGGGCGTGTAATGTAGAACAACTATTCAAAAGCATGTACAAATGTTAAATTTATTTTGATTTAAATACATTGATCAGCATATGGGATAACATAATATATTATATTTCCTGTGAGAAAGGTTAATTTCAATTTTAATTTTCCGCGGTGTAATAGTTGATTTTTTTTCTTTGTACAATATTCCAATGATTTTTTACTCCCCCCGCAACACGGAACGTAGTTCCACAGCGTGGGGTGATCCCCAATATTTAAGAGCGTTTTAATTTATTTTTATTTATATATTTTTTTAATTTTCTAAGGTATATTTCTGTTGTTTTGTCATGCTTTAATTTTATGGAAATAAACTCCTATTCATTCATTCATATCTCAAGGCACAACCTGTAGAATCTTCAACCTGCATCCCGATCTGTGGAGGACTCCATGGTGTTCGCAAGTGTCGGTGTTTCCTCCGGATGAATGCTGAGCAAAAATCACAACAAGCAGTTATTTGAACTGTACAACAACTGTCTGGCTTGTAAGCCTGCTAAAAATTTCCAATCACAGAATGTGTGCACGCAGTGCAAAAAGCGCCATCACACATAACTACATGGCAGTGATTCCCATGAGAAGGCAACAGGCTTGTCATTAATCTTCATTGTCGTCTTGGTTTCCTTGTTCTTACAACTTCCTTACACAGAATTGAATTTCAAATTGGCCAGACAGCTGATCTACATCCAAGATCGTGCGAACTGCTTTAATCGATCATGAATAATCCTACCTTGCCCCTACCTATTAAGATGATTAATTACCAACGTGATCAACTTAAATCCTCTAATCCGTAACTCGTTCGCGGTCGGGTTTTCATTTTAAAAGTCGAGCCTTTGTTCACGGACGAAGTTCCGAACTTATTTATGAGATAAAACCCACTTACTTTTCCACCATTCCTTAAATTTAAACAGTTAACTTTTCGTGTGTCGTCGAAGGAACTTTCATAAAGTTTAATTGAGCGGAAGCGTTCCTAGGGCGGCGAAATTTAATTCTGGTGGCCCCTCGAGTGCGAAATTAATTAAGAAACTATGCGAAAGCGCTCTTTCTAGGTCGGGTGGACTCCACGCGTGAAACTAATGAAAAAAGGAAAGTTAGGTAAATTTAATTTTGTAACTTCGATTGTGATATTCACGTATTGACGCGTGTGAAACATAGTTACAGTTGCAAAAAATGTTAAAAAATCATTTTTGAATGAAAGAATACAAACGTTATAGTGAAAAACAATATAAAAATAATGTGAAGGTAAAATACGTGTATAGACTGTTGGAGTGTAGCTCACCACCGTAGGAAAATCCTGTGCGGTTATGGGGGAGTTAGGTGTTCAAGGATATATATTGCAAATTAGGTAGGCATTACAATTATATTACAATCAAGTATACATTACGATTAGATTGGAACGGATCTCTGAGTTCCCCGAATGGAAGAATACAATAGGAAAAGCGCTGCAAATTCTTTCAGTGGGGTTTATTATTCAATTACGTTCATTTGGCTTGCGTTAATGATTTGAATTTCTACTAAGCTTTGGAGTGTGCGTGTTTCACAGGTGATAGAGCGATTATTGAATATCAGGAGGCACACAAACATGATCAACTGATCAATCCAAATAGGTATTTTGGTTGAGAACCGATTTACGTGGTCTATGCATATCTCCTGAAATTCACAAAATCGCTCTATCACGTGTGATTTGAGTAGAAATTCAAATTATGAATGCAAGCCAAATGAATGAAATTGAATAATAAACCCCAGTGAAAGAATATGCAGCGTTTCATGCATATCAGAATGCTTCAACCCGTGTGTCGGCTATAAATCCTTTCAGGAGTTCACTCCAGTATCCGCATTCACTACATCACTAGGTTACTACGATCAAAACAAAAACAAACAAAAAACCGCTGTTGTTTTTGTTTTGATCGCAGTAACCTAGTGAATGTGGATGCAAATGTTTGCAACATAAGATCATGCCATACATCGGGAATAGTTTGAGCTACAGACCTGTAATAGTGACCCGATAAAATTCAAATTCTGTGGATAATTGTTCATCTTTTAATTTGGAAAACCGCATAACCTCCAAACCAAGTGCATAACCTAAAAATATAGATTTTTTCCTATTTTTTCTGAGATACTTATGATTTTACGCAAGCATCTAAAATTTGAAATTCAACATTTGTGACTTGGGTACTTTACCTCTAACCCCTCGATATGTTCGTTATGATTCTAAACAATTCATGTTTTTATTCATGTGGGCGTTTTACTGTTCTGTCGTTTATTGGCAACGTAGGCAATACAATACAATGGAGAAAGAAACAGAAAATGATTAAACGCTTCGACAATATAGTTGAACCAAAATTAACGAAATAAAAAGTTACTTACAAGTTGTTGCCCACTGAAGAATAAGTTCCAATGAGCTTGTGCTCTTTGGTGAAGTTGTAAGAGAAGCATTTTGGAATAGAGTCAAGCAAAGCACCAATAGTGTAATATAAAAATTAATCAGAAAAAAAATTACGCAGGGTGTCCAACGAGAACCAGCCCAGCTAAAATGTTTCAAACAGTTTCGAGAAAAAGATGATCAACGCTATTGCCCGATAATTCTCTGTCATAGGCTTATCAGTCTTTTTAGATGGAAAAGGGCGGTTATCGTCTCCGAAGAATTTTAACACGATCGTATCATTACAGAACACTCTAATGAATTATCGCCCGAGACCCGCAATGCACCTGCTTGAACGCGTTGTTGTTTGTGGGAACGTGAAGAACGATTTCTTTGCTCACAAACAATCGAAATTTGAAACGATTCAGCATTAATATACTAAGATATTTCAGGAGGATTCGCTCATACTCCGTGACTGGAAATTCCAATGCTCTAGTGACTTTTTCAAGCGCATTTTTTTAAACACCTAATTATTGTGCCCAAAAAGTATTGGAATGACACACCCACACATAATGTTATTAGGTGTATTTTGAAGAAAGTTCAGAGAAGATAGGACTAACACCTTCTAAGAATTCTTCCAACAATTGGAAGATTAGAACTGTAGGCGTGGAGCGGGTGATTATTGAAGATTAAGGGAATAAGATGTTAAAAAGAGATAGCGTTGACGTGGATGGATACCGTAACCCTCTCGCTTCCTACCAGCTCTCTCGCCGACCCTTTTCTTCAGGGCTGCGCAAAATTAATTAGCGAGTTCCAAGTGGGAAGCTCCCAACGCGTTAGTTTCCAAAGTTGAGGAATCAACGAGGGACCCGGAAGCCGTTGATTAAGTTAAGGAAGTCGGAACGGCCTGTCAAAGCCGAGTGGGCCCTCCGCGACCGGCAATTTCCCGTCTTTTCGCCTAATAAATAAACAGAGTCCGAATATACCGCTCCTGCCACTCTACTAAAGCACTCTAAACATACGGATAAACGCAAATCCCTAGGAAATGGATGGCTTCGGCACCAAAAAACCTCGGAAAACCAGATTTTTGGTACGTTTTTTAGTTTTAGTTCAGTAGGGACCACGTACACCGAATATGAAGTCCATGTGCACAAAAGAGAGGGCATCAATACAGACATTTAAACATCAGTTCTAAGGTTATGGACCGTACAGTGGACGGCATGTGGCGAACGAGGAGACGGTCGAAGCTGAAAAAATTAAAAACTATAGGTACCTTTTATGGGCAAAAACTTGTTCTAATACTTTGCTATTCAAACAATGATTCAAGACAGTAACGCATATTTTTGTTTTGTATTTTTATCAGTTATTAGCACATTGTGTTGATAAAAACGTCTGGAAAAAACCCCAAGTTCAGACTTTTAGCAGCTCTTAGTGGTTTTTTCAAATAAAACCTGTATAACCGACCAATAGAAAACCAATTTTCTCTTATGAGTTTTAATGCTTACGAACCAATACTTTTGTCTCCTCAGGTGCAAAAGGTAAATCCATCAATCATGATTTTCTCACACCTTGGATGTCCAATACCTTGCATGTACCGATTTATCTACAGGGCAAGGTTATACCGTATGCTAACAAAGCTAAATACCTCGGTATGACGCTCGATGCCACGCTCAGTTGGAGAGCCCGTGATAAGAAAAAGTAGGGAGAACTCCTACTGGAATTCAGGAAAATGTACTGGCTAATGGGGAGACGGTCGAAGCTGTCATTCCAGAACAAGGTAACCCTGTACAACCAGGTTCTAAAACCTGTTTGGAGCCCAGCTGTGGGGCTGTACGTTTCAATCAAACCGAGATATCATCCAACGTTTCCAGAATAATGTGCTACGAATTGTTGTGAATGCACCATGGTACTTTCGAAATGAAGGTCTCCATCATGAACTTCATGTCGAAACAGTTAGCGAGGCTATAAAGCGACAAGCTGTGAGTCATCTCCAACGGCTAAGATATACGGACTAAGTCACTCGCGACGAAGTTATGGAAACCCATTTCAATAAAAACGGAGTAAAATAGAACTTTGTCTATATTTCCACGAAAATAATGAGTACACAGTTAAATCGATTTCGACGGTTAGGTCATCATCATGTTAGGTTCATGTTTGTTATTGATGATGACCTAACCGTCGATTTAACTGCGTATTCATTATTTTCGTGGAAATATAACAACGTTCTATTTTACTCCGTTTTTATTGGCTAAGATATCAAGCTGTCCATCTCCTTGACGCAAGTGACATCACCAGAAGACTAAAGCGTACCAAACCACTTGATCTTGCCTATTTGTGAAGCAGTTGAGTAGAACCATCAGTCAGAAAGGACAAAACTCAGTGATGTATCTTAGTTTTGAATATTTATCCCTACTTTCAATATAATATTGTGAATAAGTTATTACTTGGAACAATAAAATTTCAAAAAATAATGTGGCGGACGGAAATTAGATATTTCGAATCTACGCATCTTAAAACGTGAAATGGCAATGTTAATGAGAAGGGGGGAGGGGTTCTTTTTGCTTTATAATCACAAAAGGTTGTTATAGAGAATAACACCCAAAAAAATTAGTCGTAATTTTCATCGAAACCTTTAATTTGGATGTCACTATTTTACATGGATCATAGCTAAATTGAAATATGCGCTGATTACTATAGTAATTGTCACGTGTGGAACCACGGTTGGCGGAGGACCTGACATGTCAGCAGCAGGCCGAGTATCAGCAAAGTGGCGTTGAATGTGGCGTCGTGGACTGGGGGAGAGTCGCCGCGGGCGATGAGGCCGGGAAAGAGGTGCGTGGAGTTCTTGATGTAGAAGGAGAGAATGTGCCGCTCCACGTTGGCCCAATACAGCTGAGCTTCGGCGATACTCTGCACCACGAACGGCAGTGGCTTTACGTTGCTGCATTCCTGCAAAGTGGCTCCCGTCATGACTACACCTATAACGTATCCCTCATACACGACTGGAGCCCCTCGATCGTGATCGCAGACGGCTCCCATGTTGTAATCTTGATCCCACAGTGTCATGCAGTATGTACCGTTTTCGAACACAAGATCATCATTCCATCGCGACCATCCAAACTTTTTCTTTTCTTTGATGCATTTTCTATTATCTACGATTCTGACTTCGTACTGCAATTTGTAATTGTACAGATCTCTATTGGGGTACTTGTCCGAAAGTTCTCTTCCCCACGCTCCCAATTCACCAGTGATATGCGGCTTCGTCTTGAAGAAATACCATCTTCTAATTAGATCAGCGCGGTCGAGCATAGCTGGGGCGTAATTGACAAAAAGTCGGAACGGCCTGATGGGCTCGGAGCCGATTTCTACGATGCCCCAGAAGTGTTGGAAGGACGTGGGGTTGCAGAAGGGGTGTGGCGACATCCTGGATATTGACCGCGTTCCGGTTTTCAACTCCGTGGCGTATCCCGGGCCTTCCGAGTTTCGAGTGATGTACCACCTCGGGCCGACGTAGGGGTAGTCAGGCGAGTACATGACTTTGTACTGGTGATACAGCTTGGGCACCACCGCGAAACGATCTTCGACCTGCGCGTACGTCTCGAAAGTTGCCACGGTGTTACAAGTCGTCAATACGTACTTGGGTCCGATGAGGTTGCCGACGGACCAATCTTCTTGGAATTCCCATTGTTCGCTTAGCACATGGCGGATGTCCACGACCCAGGAGAACTGCCCATATCCGGCGTACAATCGGCCCATGTACTTGTAATGCTCAGAAACGAATTCCTCGGACCTGCTACTGACTCCGACCACCAGTGACGAGACCATCAAAAATCTCATAATCCAGAAAGACATGAACGAATGCTGCCCAATGACATTTCCATGATTGCATTGCCTATCAAACGGCATATCTCTCATTGATTCAACGTCATTGTCTTCATCCACCATCGCGCGGTCCACTTTGCACTTGTGTGCGACTCGTGTAGATTAATAGGCGTGACGGAAAAAACCCGAAACAACAAAGTCTTGAGGAAACAACAAATGTCAACAATTCAAATGCAGGGAAATGACTGATTTCATTATTGACAACCAACTTCCAAAGTAAACAAAACAACAGGTGGACAAACATCAACAAATTATTAAAAAATATTTGTACATGTCGTTACAAACCTCTGTATGGCGTGGTGATAAACACCGAGTCGTGATTTGGAAACAGGAAACATTCATTTATGAACGCGATATGATATGTCATTTTATGATCATATGACTTACCTATAATTTAAGAATGATCCGCAGCGATCAATAAAAAATGATGTAATAGTTTTACGACTTAATGAATTTAAACATTTCATGATAAAATTCTGACAGGCTGTTGGTTTCCAATTCCCACGTACAAATATGATTCGACTATGATAGTTCTTAGTGAACCATAATGACTCCATGTGACTGATATGGACAGTTCTACATCTCCAGCCATCACAAGCTATAGATAAATTCGAAAACAAAATCCGAAATCTTTGTAAGAAAAAGGGAATATTTTTTGGAACATTGGTTTATTATTTTGAAATAATTTGCCTTGTATAGCAAACATATTTTATAACGCTCCCTAAAAATTTGTCGTTTTACCTTTCAGAAACTTGGTTTATTTTGGTGGAACCCAAACTTTTTCAAACTGAGATCAATCTGCCGTTCACATTGATCTTGGTTCCTTGAGTTCGCGTTTTTCGGTAAACGTAACGATTTATCGTTTGATAACCTCGTCCTGCGATAAACCGTTGAGATTTGAACTGCGCAGTTATTTCACGTACGCGTATCGATGAAAACATCCGATTCTGCCCATTCTCCTTTCTTGAGTTTAGTTATACCCTCATTATCATCAATGGACGATGACACTATTGCTTATATTGGGTTTTCGGGTGCCGAGGGAAGGAAGAAATCTAGAGTGTGGTGTAAAGAGTGGCTACTCAAAAGGAATCGATACACGCGTACCAAACGTCTGCAAGAGCTGACTACCGAGCAAGCTGAATTTCGCAACTATTTTCTTTGTTGTCTCCAACTGTAGGTACCAATATCCTTCCAAAACTGCACTTTGGTCTTTAATGACATGAAAGGTCGAAACCTGTGCCCGTTTGTTGAAACGCACAGACAATCTGAATGGAATTTTCATTCGATTCCGATGACCTGCACACTGTGCAGTGTACAGTTCTGGAGATCGTGCGATTTGGTCCACTCACACGCTTTGATTTGCCGTCAGGTCTTTTTGCTCATCTTACGATGAATGCAGGCCTTAGATACCTACCGTGTTTAGTCCAACACGGACTAGCCGGCCATTTTCGCTATTTCCTGAATTTTGCCTAGATTGCTTTTTGGCCGGTTTTGGAACTTGGCAACTCATCAATTGGCAAATTAAAATTTAATCGTTGTCTACTGTTAATGTCAGGCGTTACGCCAGATCTGATCCGAGGGGCTGGAGCCAGCTCGGCCGAACAATTTCGAAACGCTCCCGTGACGCAGGTCCTGGAGACGAGAGCTCGACAAAAGGTGAGCGGAACCCTCCAGCTTTGTCGGAAGGCGAAATTAATTACTCGGAAGCGGAAGATAATTAACTGAGGCAGAAGGGAATCAGCTCAAAGGGACGGGGGAAAGGTCAGGGGAAGAGCGGGGCTTATTTCCGGGGGTTAAAATCAAAATGAAGAGAAAACTGGATATTTTGATTGAGTTTGGGGAAACTTGTCAGGGGCATGCCCACCTTATCGATTTGTGCCGGATAAAATCCTGGCCTTTACCGCCTCTTTAAGGCGCAGATCAGAGGGGAGGGATTTTAATATCCGAATCGAAATCTGTTGATAGAAAAAAATAAACCTCATGGATGCACAGTTTGGTTTATCATTTATCAATAACAAGCGTTTGTAATTGGATTGACAAAATTGTTTTATGAACCCTTTCTACTAAACTTTGCCGGTTTACTTTTCAAGTTGCATATATTAAAAAATTTAAAAATTTGCCACTTCCGTGGTTAAAAATCCGTTCTTTCTCTCAGAGACTCCTTTTGGAGTCTAGCTGGTCCTACCTCCTAGCCATCCCGATTGCATTATAGACATCGATTTCTGCAGCCAGAAACTGTTCAAAATCATGCAGAAAAGAAAGCTTTTCCTAGCACAAACAGATTTTCACTTCTTGGTGAAAAAAGATGACCAATGTTCAAACTTTGAAAATTTCTTAAAAATCATCGTTTTTCTTTCGTTTTTTTCGCTATCTGTAGGAAGGTTTTTCGTCGGGCACCCCTTGGGAAAAACTTGCCCAGTCTCAGCTTTTCAACGGTATACTCGTTTTTATGTTTGAACGTCTTTTTCTAGGAGAAAAATGAGTTTGAATGAAAGAAAACGTGTTTTTTTTAAAGCAAAATCGAGTTTTTCATGATTTCAAAACTTGGTGGTTCGGGTCAAGTTAGTTTCGTATTCTACATGATTTTTCACGCTGAATCGAATGGTGATACTCCCAATCCTCTCAGGCAGTCCCAAGAGAACGTATCGGGTCTCGGGTTTCACAGAGGAGTTTTTCAATTTTTTTAGAAGATATCCCGCTGGATCGGAGGAATCAGCTATGGCTCCAGATGGACGGTTGCCCGGCCCATAACGCCCGAATCATACGACACTGGATTAATGACAATTTTTCCTGGCCAACCAGGAGCCCTGACCAGACCCCTCTAGTCTTTTACGTATGGGGTACGCTGAAGTCCTTAGTCTATTATTATATTAGGGTAATAGGAAATTTCATGCTCTTTCCAACGGTCACCTCATTTTCTCGTTTAAACCAAAATTAAGGGAGCTGTTTTAGTGAGACAACCTCTGAAAAGTAAAAAAATCTTAGGAATTAAATTGCGGGAAAACGAAGCCTCTAAACGAAAATTGCCAGGATACACTTTCGATTGAAAATTAAACGTGGAATTGATTCCCTGAGTTTGTCCCATAATTTTACTATACCACGACTACTGGAAAGGGTATATTTTCAGTATTCAAAAAGCTTATTGAATCTGAAAATATTCCTGTGAAGAAGTTGGTGTCCTTTGATGCGGATTGAGCTCCTGCAATTGTAAGCGCGGAGATAGGATTTATTGCCTTGTGTCGATTCATTGGTAGCTCACTAATAGGTTTATAGGTGCAAGAACAGATCACTGGCTCAAAAGCTTGGCGACTGATAGTAGACCTCCATACTGAGCGCCGAGTTTGATTCAGTGGAGGAAAATTTTTTTAATTGTCTATTTGACATTTACAATAAACGTGATTCATCAAGTTGCAGCCACAGTAGTAATACAAGTATTACTGCTCTGAACACTCGTTCCAAGATTCTCCTCCTACACATTCACCTTCTGACGGAATTAAGACTGGAGCGTTTAAAAAGCCGTGTCATCGAGGGTTCTTTTTTTTCTTCATTTTCTAAACGGGCTTTTATGCTGTTCGTCTGTTGGGATGTGACTGAAGTGGGCGATAATGATCCACGAGGGGAACGAAGAGTTTCGGTTGACTGAAGCTGTAAGGAATCTCGGTAGAGAATCAAGAGGGCTGAGAATATTCGCTCATTGAGAGCCAGTGAGACCTCAATCAATAAATTGATCCCAGTATAAAAAGTCACCTTGACAAAAAACTTTGGGATGCTTGCGTGGAGTGAAAAACAATCCAAATTATTACGAAGGTTTATTATTTATGTATTAAACTCTTTACTGCACATCAATAGTCTATGATTATTAACAGTAATCTTAGGATCATTGATTGAAATCGACGCTATTTGGGTATTTGAGATTGTTCCCATTTCCTACGTCCTAAAGAAGCTACATTTCTGCACGGAAGTTCCATTACAGATTTGTTCCTTTGGATTTCCAACTCCATTTCAAACTACAGCAAAGCAGGTAGGATCAAGAGGTTCAATTAGAAAATAAATTAGCTTCAAGGGTCCTCCATCTGATCAGTTAACCCTATGCCTTGTAATTGTATTCTAAACGTCCCAAAGGAGCTCCGTTCCAAATTTCAGTATCTTAGGTCGATTAGGATAGAAATTAGCTGGCAGGATCTCTCAGCTGATCAGTGCATCTCTACGCCTTCTAATAGCTAGAATTATTTTATTCTACACTTTCCAAATGAGCTCTATTTCAAACTTCAGCACTGTACATCATTTAGAATAGAAATTATTTCGAAGCGTCTTTCATCCGACCAGTACATCGCTCCCTGTAATTCTAAACGTCGCAAAGGAGCTCAATTTCAAATTCAGCATCATAGATCAATTAAGGTCAATTTCAGAATAGACAAGGAGAAATATTTTTATTGGCAGATAGCATGACGGTGTTGGAATCTGAATGAACTTCGTAGATAGCCTACTATCTTCTCGAGTCCTGGTTGGATTTTGGTGATTTTCTAATCCGCAAAATTGAATGTTGGCAAAAAGGGAATACAGTTTTGTTGAAAAGGCAGCCTGAAGAATCCTGCACACTTCCAACGCTTCAGAGTGTATCATTGACTGATATCTTCATCTGGACCACTTTTCATTCAGGTGTTTGGATTCTTACAATTTCGCCCTTCTCCGCCTTTCTGGTTCAGTTCCGTTGCCAGTTCTATGGGCTTGCTCTTCGGTTTGTTCTTGAAGAAAGTATCTTACATTGTGATTATGTGGCGCAGTTCGGGAGGTTTTCTCTATATATTCAGGAATATATTTTTCTATACATATTTCTATATATATATTTCTCTATATATTCTATATCTTTGGCCTTCATTTCAAAGAAAGCTGTAAAGGTTACTGTAAGAAATTGAATTCCTCAACAGTTCCCGCGTTGTTGTTATTGGAGTGATTAAAGTTTGTGAGAACTAAAATGACCTCAATTACTGATAGCCAACATCATCATAGCCTTAGTGTACGTTCGGCTAACCCTTTTGTCTGTCTTTTTGCGTCTCTAAGTAATTATCTCCTGTAAAATGGAATCCGTTTTTTTAATATACTACCCATTTTCTGCAATGTCTTACTGCTGAGGAGACATCCTGATGTCAAAAATGGAAAATAAAACGGGCACAATCGTTCAAAACCGAGCTCTCAGAATCATAACAAGAGCACCATGGTACATGAGGGACACTGCTATAGAGGTGTAGCCATCCCAGAAGTCATAGACGCTCTGTCCATAGCATACCATCAACTCCATAGCTTGATGACCAACCACCAAAACGAATTACAAGTTAAACCTTGTTAACCCGTATTGTTCACAATTCACTTGATATTGTTCTTTTATAATTCATAAAGTTAGCAAAGGCTGTCACTTGGCAGTAACTTGTATCTGCCTAATGTTCACTAATAAGCTAAACCATACTGTAATATATAATTACAATAATATTTAAAATAAACAAAAAAAACCTACCCCATTCCATAAAAAAATTACCGGACAAGGCTTTTTCCAGAAAATTGAAGTATGTTCTAGTTGAAGCCGATTTTTGTGACTTGTCTGATTTTTTCAATCTAAATTTACGTCTTAGTTTTATTCTATTTAAATGTTATGCGACTATTGTAAATTTAAATTTTGAACAACAACAATAAACAAATTTTTGATTTGGTCGTGTAACACACCCGCACGCCCTTCCCGCGTAACGGTTTTCGGGTAGTTAGTCCAATGCTTGAGCATGTTCGAAGCATCAGTTGACAGAGAGTGTTAATAACAGGGTACATTTGTGTTTTAGAGCACCCAATCGTTGACACTCCTGGAATTAGTTGTCATTATTAAAATTTATGAGTGAAAACAACATTCCAATAACATGGTAGTAACACTAAAGATGGGTGAAAAAGAACTAAATGCTCAAGTGTCAAAAATTGGGGCAGTGTCAACAGTGCATGTCGTCTTTACCTAAATCTTACTGTCAAAGTCTCAACGTTTGTACCAGTTGCTATCACTTTGCGAATTCCTCCATCGCTATGTTGTCTCATAAACATCAGACACCATGGATTTTGCAAGATCCATGGGCGTCAATTTTGTCCACAATCCATGACCTACGTGGATTTTCCATTATCATTCGTATTGAATTTTCCCTAATTTATCTCAATATATTTTGAGATTTATTATAATGTATGGTTCTTCTATTGTTTCTAAAATTATGAACTTGTAGTGTCGATTGTTACTCAAGTTATTGTGATTCTCACCGACTCAAAAGTCGCGTGTCAGCATCTCTCACAGATTCACCAAGGTCAATGCAAACATTATATAGCCTATGATATTGCCAAATTATTACGGAACGCAACAAGACCTGTTACTATCCAGTGGATTCCCTCACATATAGATCTACGAGGAAGCGACAGAGCTGATCAAGCAGCCAAACTTAGAGGCGCAGCAGGAGAAAGATGTGTTCAGGCTCCAATCCCTCTCACAGATGCATTACGTGATGTGGAAACGATTGCTCTCCATGAATGGCAAAACTGGTATGACGCATATTCAATAGATAAAGGCAGAAACTATTATGAAATAATGTCCCAGGCTCATAAAAAACCGAAATCGTTGAATATGCAACTATCCAGAAGTTCATGGTCCAGTTGGTCAGGGTTTTTGATGTGGCCACGGTCAGGTGAATCGTTGTACCTCATTGGCCTAAGCGATTTTCCTGAATGTGAGTTCTGCGAAGACCAATTAGAAGACATGACGCACAAATTACAAGAGTGCCTACTATACGAAGAAGAAAGAACTCTAGTATATCCCTTTGTACACCGAGACCTGACAGAATTTCTACGAAGGAACTCTTGTAGACCATAGAAGACTTATAAACTTCATGAAAGGTGCAGGAATTCGAGTGAGGTGTTGTGAAAGTTAAAAAATGTTTAATTAACAATCCGTTATTGTATTTTGTAAGTATGTAATTTATAGGACAAAATACTCTGTAACTTAACTGGTTTAAGTTTATTATTATTCCCTAACTGATTTACCTGGATGTGGCCATCTTACTTCAATCCTGTATCTCTGTTTTCAACCCAAATGGTCCCATCTTCTACCTCTTACGACGTTATCGTCGCTTTTGTAGCATATTTTGCTGAGTCAGATCGTCTCGAAACCATTTCGCCTCAAACTCCGCTTGTAGTGACGATAAAAACGAAGTGTTACGAATTGTCGTATTCATCTCACGAAGGAGTTGAATATCTCTCTCTGGAATCACCAGTTGCATTTCCTTATCTTGCCTTGAAGCATTGAACCATCTATAAGGCTTGTCGCAAGTTGACAATATTAACATCTTGATCCTTCATTATTTGGGAGTTCCCTTTAACCCGTTTCGGTTGATAACTACATCGGGATGATGAATGAAATTCCAAGTTGATGAGAAGAGACATCTCAGAAACGAGAAGTGTGAAGAGTCGCGAAACTCAAACTTTTCATTCCGAGAAGTACTCACCTCATTACTTTTGGACAGGCTCCGTTCGTCGCCAACATTTCAAGGGCGTTCCACAAAAAAGTCTCCTTCAAGAAAATTTTCGGTGGAGAGGGGAAGGAAAACTCCGGAAGCGCGACGGGTGGTTTCCTAATCTGAAAAGCTTGATTTGGAAATATTTTTTCCCCAAACTTTACCCCTGTAAAGTCCCTACTTGACGCTTTTTGAAGAACTTTGGTCGTTATTCTCGATTGGGAAGTTGGGGAAACCATCAAAGGAAGATGTGCAACGGGCTAACTGCCTCGCCATCTGGATACCCCGGGGGATTGCGCGTTGCTAATCTGGATTGGCCATTCTCTTTTATTGCTTACTATACCGCTGTGTATTTCATTTTGAGGGTGCTGACGCGTGGGGAGATATCTTCACGAGGGTTTGAGAAGATAATAGGAGAGTAAATCTTGGGATCGGTCCTATAACTGAGAAAGATTTCTTCATAAACTCTCAAGGGAAAGTGACAGTCAAAATTTAAATCGATAACGTCACATAGGGGAATTTTAGAACTCGAAACTTCAACAAGTCAACTTTGAAACAACAGCCTTACAAGATGGTTTAAGTTTTCTAGAAAAAAGTTTAATCTTTAAAAGATTAAAGCAGGAGTTCCTCAAGGCAGTGAGCTAGGACCAGTATTATACCTTCTATATACTAGTGACTTACCAGAAATAGAACAACGTACAACAGCTACATTTGCTGAGTGCTGGCAGTTGCTGATACTGTTGAATCAGTTTCGGACCTCAACAAATCTTTAGTGAAAATTCACAGATGGGAAAGGAAGTCAAGGGTCAATACATGTAGACTTTACCTATAAAACGGTTAATACATACCTGCCATATTGGACGGAAAGACCATCCCTTACTCTAACCAAGCAAAGCACCTTGGGATGACGCTTGAGTTCAAATCGAAATGGAAAGAGCATGTCAAGAAAAAGCGAATGGAGCTTGATATTAGGTTTCGAAAAAATGTACTGGCTTATGGGCAGACACTCTCAGCTGTCAACGTCAAATAAGCTTATGTTGTATTGTACTAGCTGGTCCTAAAACCTGTGTGGGCCTGTTGTGGGGCTGCACTGCTGAAGTAACATCAAGATTGCACAAACATTCCAGAACCAAGTGTTGAGGAACATCGTTGATGCACCGTGGTACATTCGGAACGACAACCTTCATAATGATATGAACATCGAGAGCGTCGCTGCCACAATTAGAAAATTCGCCGTTAAACATTCTGAACGGCTAAGGGGCTACGTCAACTCAGAGACTCAAAGGGAAAATACAATTAAAACTCAAATCGCAACATTAACAGGAAACGTTTGCTCTCTGTCGACCCCGTTAGGTTTCTAAGACATCTTGCGTGCGCTAGATAAATTTGCGCTTAGAATTGTACGCTAAACAATCCGGATTCGGTTCGGAATCGTCGACGCCCCTCAAAGGGAAGCTACAATTAAAACTCAAATCACAACATTCGCAGAAGACGTTTGGTCGCGAAACCCCGTTAGGTTTCTGAGACATCTTGCGTGCGTTAGATAAGGTCGGTCAGTCGTCTTTGGGCTCCCTCCTTAATCCAATTATACAATGCAAATCCTCAGCTGCCCCCGCTCACTGAGCCGTTACTGCCAACGACGGAGCGGACCAGGCCGCCGAACATTCAGAATAATCGCCTCCCCTATTAAGGGAGCCACCTAAGGCTGCTCGGGGTCGAACTTCGAGCCGCGGCGATGGCCCCTTTCTGATAACGACACTTTTTTTCATTGCTCCGGCCCCCCTCACACATTTTTTTTTTTTTTCCACGATAAAGTCATAAACTTCCCGACCGCTATCTTAACGTGAACTTCCGTGCTCGGCGTCAATTTCCCCGAGTTTTTCCCTCGATTAGTTTCCCAACGATGAACGTGACGGTAAGTTGTATATCAGGGAAATGTTTAAAAATACGTATATCTTTCGGTTGGAAATTCAATCAGACAAGTGGGGAAAACGTGATCCTGTGTTTCATTTAGCTGTAATGTACGTGGAGATATTAGAGTTGAAACACGCTTCAAACCCACACACATCTAAGAACATCTGGCTGATTCCACCTTGAAACCAATTTGCCATTGTCATGCTATAATAAGGTGTCCATCCGTCCCGCTTTAAATATTATTTAATATTACATGCTGAAATAAGATGTTCTTGACTGACTAAAATATAAATATAAAAGCAACAAGGAAATTGCATTCGTTTAAGACTTAAATGTATTGTTTATTTGGTTCCTTGTAAATTATACCTGCATCGGGTTTATTATTATATTTCATTCATTTGGCTTGCATTCATAATTTGAATTTCTACGAAGTTTTGGAGTGTGCGTGTTTCACAGGTGATAGAGCGATTTTTGAATTTCAGGAGATGAGCATAGAGCATCTAAGTCGGTTCTCAACCAAAATACCTATTTGGATTGATCAGTTGATCATATTTGTGTGCCTCCTGAAATCCAATAATCGCTCTATCACCTGTGAAACACGCATTGTCCAAAGCTTGGTAGAAATTTAAATTATGGAAAGTAAAAAAAGTAAACTAAAGTAAACAAGGAATTTCACCTTGGATTTTCGTCCGACTACCCGGAGGTGTCGCGGACGTCGCCAGCCGTGCTCTAGAGAGGATCGGAACTAGGTCTGACGATTTCGCTCGTGGCTTCCCATTACCTCACGCCCCTGGGTTGGGAGCGATTTGGATTCACGTGATAAGGAGATCAGAGGTGAACTGTCTAACGCCAGGACAGGTATACAACACTTGATAGGATTTTGGCCCTAATCATTGGTACCTGCCGGATTCGAACCGGGCTAATCAGTACTCCCACTGAAAGTAAACAGCCATAGGACTGATGCCTTAGCTCGCCCGGACAACCTGTCCCCTCAGGTTCATAATCCTCAGGAGTCATAATTCAAATCATGAATGCAAGCCAAATGAATGAAATTGAATAATAAACCCCAGTGAAAGAATTTGCAGCGTTTTTCTTTGGACTTGAAGATATTTATTATCCCTGGTAAATATCAACTCTGAGGTCATTTCGTACGATTCGCAATGAGATAACACATTTATCACAGGCTAATTTTTTGAGAAGTATTTTTGTCATACATTGAAGTCACGTAATTAGGATATAAGTGTAATTATACTTTTTACATTGAACTGGAGAACACATATCACCAACACGCTGGCCCAGAACCACTCATAAACCGAATTGGGTAGGTATCCCGATCCCAGTAAATTACAAAGATATTCAATTATGACCACTGTTTAGCGGTCCTGTCCCATAGTGTGGCGATTTGAAGTAGTGACTCTTTGCGAAGTTCCAAATTCCGAAATATAAGTTATTTATTCAAGAATTTGAAAAATGCATGGAACCTGCTTGACAAAACATTCATTTTATTGATTCTTTTCGTCATACTTGTGTGTTCAGATGTATCTGAAATGGTTTAGATCATGAAGAGATTTTCGGTGTTTGGGTCATTATCTCTTGAAAACCACACTTGACTCGTATTCAAGGCCCGCAGAAAACGGTGACCATACTCGCCATTGTTGATACCTCTTTGTCGGTGAAACCCGTTCATATGTGAAAATATTTAAAGCCTTTAATGGACTCCAAATTCCCCAAGCTGCTTTGCGCCGTGGGTTTTTCCCAAGCCACCCTTTTTTCTGGAAAACGGTCAGTCACCCGTAGTCTCCCCCCTAGCACCCTGGGGTTTCCTGGGGTAGTTGTAACCCCGTCCCTGATTGGTTTGTACTATCCCCCTCTCTCTGCTCCCCGCAATTCCCCACTCTAAATTTTCGTCACTTCCCCTCCAAACAAAATTTTCCCGTTTTTTGGTTAACAGAATCGGGGGTCAGTTCTCTCCTTCGTTTTTAGCTTGCTCTTACACCCTTGTTAACTTGACTGACTTCATACCATAGTTATCAAAGTGACTTCACTTTCCTAACTAAGTAGTGACGAAGCAGCATATTCTGTGACATTGTTGGCTTCCCGCGAAACCTCAACTTCGGCAGAAGCGCTCTAAGATTTTATTCAACAACACCTTTATTCATTTGATTGATTCAGTATATTGACGAATACGAATTGAATGATATATTTCCATACTCGTTCATTGAGCATGTTCGCATTGATTTGAAATACAGCCTCTATCAGACAACTGCACAACCGTTTATATCTTCCTTGAACCACCTCAACATTGTGTTTTGTTACTTTACCGAAGACCTGATTTGAAGTGATTCAGTTCTTTACAAGGAACCGTTCATATTCCTATGGCGACCAGAGGCCTCACCCTCCAATCTATGTTGAGGGTAGCATCCCGGATATTGCCTACCCAACCAAGAGACCACTCAGAAGGGACGAGCGGATCACTGAGAAGAGATGACGTTAAGCCTTCAACATGGGTGCATTACTTATGAGACCTCATCTTCTGGGGTTTCTCTCCCTCCATCAGGAGTTCTTACCTAAGATAGAACAAGCTACTTACGCATCCCAGTCCCTTTTTATAACCGCATAACCTACCCATAACCTTCCCTTCCGTTTTCTCAAAGTCAACCATTCCTTCACAATGGGCAACCTTTCTTCCGGGAGCCACTCAGGCGAACTGAATCTTTAATCAAGTCCTTACTTAGGAACCTCCCAGAGTTTTTCAAATATTCAGACATTCACTTTCACACCCCCAATCTAAACACTTTGCGACAGCGTCATTTTACAAGTTCATTTCAAAATATCATTCAAGAACAACGGAATTCAGCCACACAAAGCAAATGACCTCATCTATTCACTCGTTAACTCCGGTATGTAATACTGAACAACTGCTATCGACCAAATAAATCAATATTATTTAACACAATGATCCGGATGAAATGTATACAGGGTGATTAATCAGTCTTTTGACTGATTCTCTCCGATTATGAGGGAGACCAGATGACCAGGCCGTGAGAAATTGTGCTTGATGGAGATAACTTTAACGCTCACGCAGAATGAATAACACAACGCTGCATTTTAATTTTCTTTCACCGATGTCTCGAATAAATTAGGTGTTTCTGATGTGTTTTTACACGCTGATTTCGTATCTTCAATTCGTTTTTTTTCCGTCATGTACAGGTTTTTGGTAAGCCGCACTTAAAGTTTTGGAAAGAAGTGACCAGTTTGCTGTAGTATAAGTAGGATTTTCTTTGTTCATCGCCTTAACAATCTGCTCCATCAGCTCAAGTTTTATGTGCATCGGTGGGGACAACACCTTCTTTTGGTTCATCAAGGCTGGATTGATGGCGTTCTCTAATCGTGGTGAACTAATCTAATTGTGATCATTCTGGCCAAACTTTGATTCGTTGATCGTTGTCCCATCAATTTTATATTTTGATGGAATCGCTCACCTTGTTCTTCGCTGAAATTCTCCAAATATTCCAGAGGTGACCGAAGGAAATGGAGCTTCATGAGGCCCCCGAGTTTCTGGAAGTGTGTAAGCAAGCTCTCCACCAAACCAATATAGTTGCGATCCGAGAACTCCATTTACGACTGATTTAAAACTCACCCAACCATTCAACTCCTTAGTATCCATGGGTTTTTCAATTTCGGGGTTCTTCATGAGTTGGTGAATTTGAGGGCACACGAAAATTCCAACTGTGATCTTTTCATAAGGTATTTCGGGAAGCTTCTTACCCAAATACAGGAAGTAGGGGTTTTCTTTGTTCATCGTCTTAACAATCTGCTTCATCAGTTCAAGTTTTCTGCATCGGTGGGAGCAATATAATGAGCTGGGTTCATCAATATTGGGTTGATAGCGTTCTTTAATCCTGGTGTCTATTGTGATCATTCAGGCCAAACGTTGACATTCCAATGCCTATCCCTAGCTCCGCTGTCCCATTCACATAAGAAACATGGAAATTTGGTGAATCCTCCTTGCAGGCCTAGTGGTAGGGCGATGATTTTGAAGCAGGTGTACCAGTTTCATGCGACGGCCTCTAAATTTCCCTCCTATATCCTCATGAGTCACGTAGTATGTAGAACAGAAAAACCTTGCATGATAGGAAAAACTCCTACGGATTCGGATTCAGTGCCAAAATCATGCGAAAACCACATTAAATATTATACATCAAAACTGATGCATTCAGGCTTGAATCATTTGAAGAATTTCCGTGGGCGGGAAGCCCAGAGGTATTGCGAAAAACTGCTACGAATGATATGATTGGAGTTACTTTTCTTCAAGTTTTATTAGGGATTTAGCTGGTTTTTTCTCCTGTGTTTTAGGAGTCTTGATACTTGGCAGTGCTAAGAGTATAAATAACAATTTTTTCTCGGAGTTTAATACTTATTTCACATTTACCCATATTTCAACATGAGATGCACATTTTGTTTATTATTTTTGAATAGCCACAGCAGTGTAAATAGGGTTTTTGGCAGAAAATTAGCTTTTGTCGAAATGTGAAAAATGTAAGTTACCCGGTTTTTTCCCTGTACTCTTCAAATGTTGATCACTATTGAAAATGTTGAATCAATAATTGTTTGGAATGGTCTGTAATGAAGATGCAGGTGGAAACTTGAATTGTGATTCAAATTTTGTGTTCGTCTCTCGAGTGTGAATATAATAGAGCCGCTACGATGGATAGAATCGAAAGTAGTAATGAATTGTGTGGTAAAGTTTCCTCAGAATGCTAAATAATGAATTATGTCTGTTGCTAGAGGTGCAGAGCTAGTACAATAGAAAGCAGACTTTGTAGCGTATTCCGCCTGTTGAAAATACAACAATCATCCAGAGAGCGAAGCTGTGGTTGGTAGAACTCAACCGTTTTACAACTCGGGAAATTCATTATCCTCCCGAATTGCTGTATATTGTTTCGCGCACTTCTCCAAAACGCGAATGAAAGGTATCTTCTGGATGCCCTCGCAGTGGAGGAATGTGACGGCGAAAGTTCACAGAGTGAGAGATCCCGTTCAAAACGATGAATCCTACAGCTTCCACTTTATCAAACAGTCAAGCATGCCCGGATGGTCCGACATAATATGCTCGAGAGATGGACAAAAGCGAGCGGCCCTCTGAATCACAAAAGCAACGCCTCTCCTCCCCAGTTTAAGCTACTTACGACTCGGTGAAAACCCCTTCGCATTGTCTGCGCTAAATTCCATTCGACGAAGGCAAAGCCCTGAAACGGACGTGGGGTTTTGGTATATCAACTACCTGAACTGATTCAGCCAAGAGACTCTACCGTTTCTGAGCCGGAGGAGTGTACCAATCCAAACTTTCTAAATCACTTTTCCGCCAATTCCATCGGGGGGTTGAGGGTCGAGGGCCGCTCAGCAGGGAAATAAGTTGGTCCCATCACTTTTTGTTGTTTCAAGTCTCAAACTTTTGTTTCTTCTCCTTTATCCCTCACCCAGCTGTCAGCTCTCGCCTATTCCCCTCAGTATAAGGTGAACAACTCCTGATAATCAAAAAGTAGGTTCCCAAACGTCTTGAGATTTACAGTATATCATTCTCCAATAATGAACCTTGGCAGTTGAACGAGAAAAACAACTTTGTGACTTTTAAAAATCGGTTCATTTATGTTTCAAAATACATAAACTCCTACAATCGGATATTAGAAAAACAGTAAGTAAAGAGCTTTTCATTCCACACGAAATATTATTGCGTTATTATTCAATATTGAACCGTTGTAATTAACCAACAATACCCATTTAAACCCCCCCCCCCCCCATCCCCTCGAAATCTGATGTTTTATGGGGGCTAACCGCCTGAGACGCACAGAAAGTACGAGCAAAAACGTTCCAAAATGAGATTTTCCGACGTATTTGTTGAAATAGGCAATTAGGGTGTCATTTTCCCATTAATTTTGGAATTCTGCAATTGGAATTCATTCCCAATTCTTTATTTATTTATTCATTTAATACGGGCAAGCCCAATACAACGAATACATTTACAAATAATATGTGTATATACTATCACACTATATAAAGACGAACATATCAGAGTATATCCGCTTTTCAGGGGGTGGTAACGCTTGGCGGAAGGCGTCTCTCAGGGCAACCGACCTGCTCGAGTCGAGACGAGAGATGACAGTCTAGAATCACACCCAATTCTGCACTTACCACAAGAACCTGTTTCCACTAACCGGTCAATTGAACCGCGCTCGCGAAAAACATTGATGGATTGTTTTCTTTCTCACTGTCCTTTGAGCTTTGCGATTGAGAATATATGCGTACAAACAATTGCAACGACGAGGCTCCTGCTAGGAATATGAGGAAGCTGCCTGATTTAACCCTAGTGATCTTATTTGATTCATTTGGAAGAATATCTTATCGCCCCGAAGAACATCGTTTTCTTCTACCATTTAGTGATGAAAGAGATAATTTCTCTCATGAAAAACTGCAGGGAGCCAGACGGAAAAGTTACATTTTTTTTCGTTTACGCTCAATATTGTTCTTGGAAAGTTACTTGTTTGAGTTTACGGTAAGCCGGGGTTGAAAGGGGTTGGAAATCGGACGTTGCCGGAATATTTCCGAGCGTTATAATAAGCGGGTGATGTAGGGCGACACGTGGGCGGTTCAAGGCGACCGGCGCCGGTGTCGGGTGTTTGGCGACTCCGGTCACGTTCCCCGCCGGACCAACTGAGTTCGGTTTTAGTTAAAGTCAATCAGATTCCCGATGTTAGTTTCACCTCCTGAGGGACCAAAGGGCTTAAGACTCGACCGGGGGATCTTCCACGTTTCTCCACCTTTCTCCGTGGGTTTCGAATCCAACCCCCATATTTATAGATTTATATGGGTCTTCTGTGGACGAGTGGTCTTAGAGACCGTCCTGGGCATCTTGATTGACCAGGGAATCCAGGGTTCAATCGAAATTGCCCCTAGTTTTGGAATCACCCATAACAAGGATTGACATTTTTTAAACTGATAATGATAAGAATTCGGTCGGTAAATTATGGTAAACTACATGACATTATTTTAGGAATACAGTGAGTAACAGTTATGAATAGTGTAAAATACTAAGTAAAAGAGATGGAATATGATGCAACAATTGTTTTTAATTTGGTCACTCATCATCAGGGTTTAAGGAAAGCAAAAGGGAAAATTTCACCAGCAGCGTGTTTGCTAAAAAGTTTGTGGTGCACAAAGGCACTTTGAAGCACATCGATGATTTTGAATTGGGGTATTCCCTCCAGTAATGCAGTATCAGTTTAATGTGTATTTGATAGGTTTTTTGAGCATTGTGAGTTCAGCGAGGCAACGTCCACAACAATCCACAGGTAATGGGGAACGATTGGTAGTCTACTTCACATTGTGGTGTCCCCTGCTTGAAAGCAATATATCATGGAAACTAGTTTTGAACCCTTCCAAGACCTCTGTACCATAGAAGGGAGACCATATCTCGGAAACATACTAAGCTTTGGGCGAATGATCAAGGTTAAGGCACGGATGTCTGTGAAGTCCCTCGTATGTCGCTTCAGGAACCCAAGACCTATTGGGTCTCCGGGTGGTGTGGCTGATATGGCTTGAGAACGACAGCTTGGAATCACGAAGAACTCCCAAGTCGGTAGCTTCTGATACCCTCCTCAAAGAAGCACCGTATAAGGGGTACCTTATACCTGTGATACAGGCCAGAAAGGTTAAGGGTTCACGAAAAGACTATTTTCGTAGCCCCACCGCTCAAGATGCAATATTGCTTGCTATAACAAAGTGCAGATCTTGGAAGAATTTTCGAATGATCGTACATTGACAAAAGCGGAAATTTTTCGAGATTAAGATTCTTTGACAGAAAACTCCTTGAATATAATCCCTTAGGGTTGACTGATCAAGATGTTGAGATTATTGGGTCATTCCAGATCTTTCGGTTGGATTTTTGAGCCGAATTTGTAAACCTTGCTCGAGTCGTTTTAGAGAAACGCTTCGGAAGGCAGATTTTAAAATCTGCGTATCTTAAAACATCGTTTTTGACCGTTTTTGGGTGTGGAAGGTTACAATTTTGTTTCTTGGTCGATTGTAGAGTTTCATTTTTGGAAAGAATAAACCAAAATAACCTCCCGAAAGGGAAAAACTGCTTCTACTACGCATCTTCGAAGCAATAAAACCTTGACTAATTTGTAGACACCCGTCTTAATTGTGCATTACTTTCTGAATGTAGTACATCGAATGTAATACGAACACACTTTCTGAATGTTGTACGAAGAGCGACATGTAGGGAGCGCCTGTCAAATCAAAACCTCTCTCCACGTCCAACGTTTGATGACACCGTGTTACCCTCAACATCAACTCACGATCGCGTGTGAGTAACGCACAATAAAACTCGGCCGTATAAATGAGAGGCACGAGCGGAGTGGGGGTTTCATTCCAGTGAAAGAACGAAAATGTGACACGTAAAGTGATTCATGTCCTCGTCAGAAGACACTTTGGGGGCGGAGGAATCTCAAAGGGTGGAACCGAAGTGCCGGAGAAAAATGTTGTGGCGGCTAAACCCCGAGGGCGGGGGATAAGTTGTTTATTGCATGAAGCCCCGTGAGATGCGTATTTATTATGTTCATATCTCAGGCGGGGAAATTCGGGGGTGTTATGCACCTTTCCATCCCTCATTTTTTTTCTTTGCCTACTTCTTGTCACGTTAAGTCGATCTTAACTCCAGTTGAAACCGCATCGTCAATCAAAATCATGTTTTTACAGTACATTACTAATTAACCCCTATAAACTATAGCGGCTCTGTCATCGAAAATTGGAGAAGCCTTGACGATAATTTCATATCTCGTGGGAAGCATGAGACGGAAAATCGAACCTAAACCTAATGCTTTCCTTTTTCGTCATATGGAACTGATATTCGGTGTGTAGCCTCCTTATGACTGATACCTGAAGGTACTAGGTCTGGAATCAGCTGAGTGGCTCCTAAACCGAATTTCTGTCTTATTAACCGTTTGGAGCCGAACCTCTGGTTTTAACATCCTTATGACTGACACCTGAAGATACTTAGGACTGGTATCAGCTGAGTGGCTCCTAAACCGAATTTCTGCCATATTACCCAATAGGCATCAATGATCCAAAAGCCTGAAGGTGTCTTAACAATAAGGTCTGGCCTATACCCTTTTCCGCGTATTCTCAAATGCGTCTCACTTCGAACATCCAAACGCTTTAAACATTCCTGAAAATTGTATCAACATCGTTTAAAAACTTTAAGAATTAGGCTTATTTCAGATTCTTGGGCCTTTCATTTAATAGTTGCCACAGCCATTCGACAGCCACAGTGTGTTTTCAACACCCTTAGCCCTAGTATGAGCAGAACGAATCTTTGTGCTACCATATTTCATCTACCTTCCCTGATATTCATCGGGGCCTTCCAGAGCCCCATTGTGTTTACAACAAGATCTGTATTCGTTCGACTATTCTCAAATCCATTCCACTCGAATATCCCAATGCCAATGAAAATTGTAACTGTAATTAGCCTTGTTTTAGGGATTGCCGATTCTTGGGCAGACCCAGCCATGATCCAATGGCCTGAAGGGTTCTTAACAATAAGGCCTGGCCTATATCCTCTTCCACATGTTCTCATAAGCATTTCGCTTCGAACAAACAAATGCTTCAAACATTCCAGAAAAGTTCATCATCATCGGATGAAACTGTAAGAATGATTCATGTTTCAGGGATTTCAGATTCTTGGACAGACTGCTTATGCGAGATTCCCATCCATTTAATAGTTGCCGCAGCCACTTAAACGGATTTGTTTGAACATCCATAGCCACAGCAGAACGAATATCTGTGGTATCATATTTCATCTTCTTTCTCTGATGCACGCAACTCAGTACGTGAATTTCTGAACCTGGGCATCAATGATCCAATATGATGGTGTTGTTACAATAAGGTCTGTTGTGTATCCCCTTAACTATTCCCAATTCTGCTCCACTCAATCACGCCAATGCATCACACATTGCCTGCAAATTTCATTATACTGTAAAACTGTAAGCATTGTCTGCTACAGGGATTCTAGATTCTTAGGCAGATCGCTTATGCCAGATTCCCTTCCATTTCGTATTTTACCCGGCCACTTGAATGAATTTGGTTTCAACCCCATACCCTCAGCAACAGCAGAACCAAATAACAATGAGGCCTGCATTCTCAAATGCATCTTTATTCAAACATCCAAATGCTTCATACATTCCCTGAAAATGTCGTCAAAACCCGATGAAAGCTGCAGATATTATGCTTGTAAGAGAGATTTCAGTTAGGCCTATCCTCAGTTGCAACTGCGAATACGATCTTGTAGTAGTTTGTACGTGACAATTCATTTTTTCCGACTACCCTCCAAATTTATGTGAAATCAGACCGCTGCGACTTACACACGACACCCATCGACGGATGAAATGTGAAGAAGTTTTCTCCGCAGGGAACTGGTATTCGATTGAACTACCACACAAATACCGATTAAAACTCTCGTCAAAGTTGTGATCACGTTTCGTGGGACGTCAGTGACTGTTGATATCCACATATCTAGTTTAAGATTAATGTGAGTATTCACTATTTTATGTTCAATCGATTATTAAACTCAAATACCGCTTCTCTTATACCCTGATAACATTTCAGTTCCCCCACGGAAGTTTTCCAATATAATGTAGAGAACTTGAGCCATGAATCACTACCAACGGGACAATCCGTTTTATCTGGCGGGCTAAATTATTGCCATTGTGATTTGGCGCATCGCCAAAAACTATCGGAAACTACGATTGGGCGTTATTCCGCTTCGAATTGAAAAAACCTGTTTCCCTCCAGAGACTTGATATTCCATTTTACTGCTCCAGTTCGCCTATTTCCACAAAGGGGGACACTCAACTTCTAAAACTGACCTACAAAAAATACAAGGAGACTGTCAGACTGGACGGTCAGAATGGGTTTCTCTCTTATCCCAACATGTACTTGCAGAAATTAATTACCAGTCAAATGACTGACAGCCAAATGAAGCGGTGATAAAAATAAAACGCTAGTACTTGGGTTTAGTACTATTTTATTTATACGTGATTGCTGGTGTCATTGTGAGGTTTCTGGGGTCGCTTTTAGGTTCAAAAATGGTGACTATTTGCTTTGGGTGAATCCCTACCGGCGTGGAACCTTTTCCAATCAACTTTACGGCGGACGACATTGTAAATTCGGAATCTAAGCTCCTTGATCCGTGAAATGACAGAAGTTTGAGGGTAGGGCTTGTAAACAAACCCACCTGTAAGCCCTTTCGGACTGTCGCAGCTGGTGATCATTTGCTGACTCTCTCATTTTGCACAGCGATTACAAGCTTTTTTTTACCCTGAAGCATTCATCAAATGTTGTAAAATGTTAAACGTGCATGCTCTCTAACCGGAATGTTAAACGTGCATGCCCTCTAACTCTGTTTTGAGGCACTGAGGCTCTGTGATAGTTAACTGTCAGATTAAATTTTGCAGTTTTTCCCACATGAAAAGCCGAACTATTTTCACATTTCCTGCAAATCAGTTGCTACAAACAGTTCTTTGACGTATTTCTGGTGATCCTTTACATTTGGAAGAGTGCGTTTTGTTGGGAAAAGTGAAGTTAAGCTCTTCAATTACCAAATTTCACAACATGCACCTAGAACCTTCTACATGGATGGAAATCTTGCTGGCGTAGCTGTGAAGTCTGAGAGTGGATGGCGATGAGATAACAAGTTCCTAGTACAGAGATACACAAGAACCAAATCAACATTACTTTCCATTGCCTTAGCTAAAACAGGTGTTTTGTGATATTTCCTAAATGTTACAGCTAAAACCTAAATGCATATTGTAACTGTAATAGGACCAGAGATTCGATTGATCTACAGACTCCGTTATAATCATGGTTTGTACGAGCCGTCCCTGCATCAGATTGGCCTAGGAATTGTTCGGATTGTGATGATTACAAATTGGAGGAGACACTGAAGCATATCATCATGGAGTGTCGAAGACAAAGCCAAGACCGGTTATGCTGGGCCCAGTGGTTCACCACCTCGATCGTCTCCATGGATGCAAACCTTGCTGGCGTGGCTGTGAAGTCTGAGATTGGGGATGGCGCTTAGTACAGAGATACACAAAAACCAAATCAACATTACTTTCCATTGCCTTTACTAAAACAGGGGTTTTGTGGTATTTCCTAAATGTTATAGGTAATACCTAAATGCATATTGTAACCGTAATGCCTGCATGGCATTCCAATGTGCTGACGTAGGACCAGAGATTCGATTGATCTGCAGACTCCGTTGTAATCATGGTTTGGATGAGCCGTACCAGCAACCGATTGCATCAGTGTGCATCAGAAATTCTCCGTATTGTGATGATTACGGGTCGGAGGAGACACTGAAGCATATCTTCATGGAGTGCCCAAGACAAAGCCAAGACCTCTGTGGTTCACCACTTGGTCAACCCAATTCATTTTGCGCACTCTGCATCTTTACCAGTTTATAAAAAAACCATGTATTTTTATTTGAAAAATAGAAGCAAAAATTTCATTCTCTCATAATACTTTGATTTAGTTAATTAATTTCATGTCTATTATTCAATTTTTTTAATTCAATTATTTCAAAAACTGAAGTAGAATGTTTATTTTTATTTATATATTTCTTAGTAAAATTGTAGAAATAAAAGCTCCATTTCTGTGGCTACCGGCTAATACCAAATGAAGGGAAAAATTTTAAACCTAAAATAATGTATTTTATAACCTGAATTTAAAAAAAAAAAAATGTTCTTTAATTGACAGTGGGTTTGTGCTTAACCCATATAGCCACATAAATATATACAATAGTTTTTGCTTCTTCATTGCATTAGTACGTCAAAATAATTATCACAAAAATATAAACGAAGTTAAATTAATTAAATTAAAATTTGATTCCTGCTTGTTCTTTCATGTTAAGTAGCGATTTCAGTCGACTATTTGTTGCATTTTTGAAAAATTCATAAAAATCTTCTTCGACTGACGTCCTCCATTCTCTTCTTTCTTCGTCACAGAACGGGCATGCCATTAGCCTGTGCCTACGTCTTCTTCGGTATCTGGGCAGTGGTCGCAATACGGGGTATCTTCAACTCGGGTCATGTGGAGGCAGTGATTCACCATACCGTGTCCTGTTCTCATACGGATCAACTGCACAATTTGCTTTCTTGAGAACGGTTTTCCCGAGAACCACGGTGTTAACCGTTATCTTTGGCTGGATTATGAAGTGATTGTAACCCTTATCTAGCGACTCACTCTCATAGATTGTCTGCCATTCCTTGAACATTTCGTACTTTGTCAAGCGTATCGTTTTCTGATGATGTAAAATTGGTTCCATATTTGGCCGCCGCATCCGCAATATCATTTCCTCTCACTGCCACATGCCCATGAATCCATTGAATTACTACTCTGTACTCTGCTCTGATATGTTAGGAGGGATTGGGCTATGTGGTATGGCAGATAATTCTTGCTTGTCCCTCTATGAATGTACTCAAACGCCAAGCAGGCGGCTTTTGAGTCTGTCAGTATCACCAGTGGTCTCAGAGTCTCAATGTTGATTCCTATGTGAATTCCAATAATTATGGCAAGCAGCTCAGCGCTGCAGATTTGGAAAGGGGAGGGTACTTTTTTCGAGAATGTTTCATTGGTTTGTGGGTCGAATATCCCAATGCCAACGCCAGATGGTGACTTTGACGCATCTGTGTATATTTTATAGTGCGAGCTGTAGCTGTCATTGATGAGTTCGTGCGTAAGTGCTTTCAGTTCCCTCGTCCCACAAACACTTTTGTTTGTGTTTTTCCCTGGCAGGTTGCTTTTTACTTTTATTTCGATCATGCTCAACGGTACGTTTAATGAATAAGGGAGGGGGCAGGTTGAGGTGTATATCCTCGCATCGTTTAAGAGTTGTCTTATTTTTGCCACATTATAATACTCAATTTATGGTACGGTAAATTCTCCCAATTCGAACCATTCTTATGTTTTCTCGTGATGAGGGTGCGACCCATCCGCTAGAGTTTTAATTAAATCTCTTCTGATGAGCATCTTTCGACGTAGTGGTAATGAATTTTAAACTTGCCTGGTTGTTGTCAAACATACTTTGAATCATCGAAACTAATATTGATTTTGTGTACCCTGTACTGCCGCCCTGAGGAAGACTAATGAATTTGACGAAACGTCGTTCTAGGGAAAATACTGTATTAATTTGAGCAAAACTCGAAATTCTCAACACTAACTAATATACTGAGCGGTAAAAAAGTCATAAAACCTGTATGCATGTATTTGCCTCTCTTGCTTTTCATTGTGAAATGAAATCGACAATAAGCTGTCACATTTCAATTCATTAATGCGATATCCCATCCAATAAGCCGACTACAAAGAGGCCAGCGCCATTGTGCTCCGCTCGTTCCTTTCAACTCTGCTGCTCTCCATCGCTCCTCCTTCCTTTTCTCGATTTATCCTCTTTGATTCACCTGACTACTCCCCTTGTTGAGGGACTTTTCAAGTTTGAACCTCTGCTTGGTGTATAGATATTTTTCTAAAGGGTGGACTGAAACTTTTTCGTTTTCAACAATTACTTTCGGAGTTCTTTGTGAAGGATGTGGTTAGTTCACCCTTACCGTTTCTTGAAACTGCTAAGCCCCTTTCTCTTGTATCGGCCACCAAGGCAAAATGGGCAATACTTTTAAAATACGGATTATAAAGTTACCTTGCTTTGCCTATTGCGAGCCTCCAACACCCCCCTCTCCCCATCCACCTGTTTCTGCTTCAAAATAGTACACCATGTTTTTCGGATTTAAAATGTGAATTTCTCTACGAAATTGAACCAAAATCATAAATGTGACTATATCATTCGAAAGCTGGTTAAATGCGCTACTTTTTATGGAATTACTTTTGCAGTTTTGTGGGCGGTCTTTTAGTAAATTGATGACCGATAATGAAAAATAAGAAAATGTAACTTTCCTACATAAGTTAAAGTTTGAGCTGTTCATTCGATGTAAAGTTAGTGACTTTTATAGTAACCTGTACTACCATCTTATTAGAAATTTAATGCTGAATCCGAAAATGTACTAAAAAATGGAAAAACTTTGGAGCAAAGTGCACATAACATAGCTTTTAATGAAAAAAACGTGGTTTCCTCGGAAAAATCTTTGAAAAATAATATCTCTGGAACGGGTTGAGATAGAACAGAGCGGTGGGCGGCGTTTTGCACCATTTTCAATCTAGTACTAGCCAAAAAAATGTCGTACACTACGAGGGAATCACCCTGTATATACGATTTCTATTCAATTGAATATTGTAACATGTAGAGGGAATTATATAAATAAACTATCTATCTATATAATAACGTTACCTCTGCCTTGCCTGTTTCAAGCCCCCCCCCCCCTATCCACCAACATTCAACCCCCTTACCCCTCCTCTTCCCTGTTTTCTGAAATCCCTGTTAGTGTGATGGATATGGTTAGTTCCCCATCTAGTTTTTCGAAACTACTAAGTTGCTTTTTATCGTCGATAGTATCATAAGGGTGCCGCAGGCGTATCGCCCCAGCCCTTGGAAATTACAATGCACCCTTTTATTCTTATGAACTTAAATATGTACGTTTCATTCCCATTATGGAAGTGTACAAACTAAGTACAGAATTATTCATTAATGTTATTTTGACATTTATATCACACTCTCTCACTCCCAAACGTTTTACTCACTGCGGTTTCACCTTACGCAGTCTCCTTCAAATTCCATTCTTATTCGGTTCCTGGTAATTATTATAAGTACCCAACAAGACAAATGAAGTGCTGAATCGGATGGATAGGTAGGTGAGTTATTCAGTCAAATAAACGCTGCAAATTCTTTCACTGGGGTTTATTATTCAATTGGCTTGCGTTCATGATTTGAATCTTACTAAGCTTCAGTGTGCGTGTTTCACAGGATAGGGCGATTATTGAATTTCAGGAGATATGCATAGAGCATGTAAATCTGTTCTCGACCAAAATACCTATTTGAATTGATCAGTTGATCATATTTGTGTGCCTCCTTAAATTCAATAATCGCCCTATCACCTGTGAAACACGTACACTAAAGTTTAGTAGAAATTCAAATCATGAACGCAAGCCAATTGAATAATAAACCCCAGTGAAATAATTTGCAGCGTTTTTTTATTGAACCTCAATACCCCCCCCCCCCCCCCCCAAATAAAAACATCTATAATTTATCAAGTCCTTTAGCACTCTTATTGCGTTAAAACTTCCCCGAATCCAAATTTAAACGATGTAGCCAAAGGTAGACAGATGTAGAGGAGGCACACAAATATCATCAACTAATCAATCCAAATAGGTGTTTTGGATGAGAACCGATTTACGTGGTCTATGCTTATCTCCTGAAATTCAATAATCGCTCTATCACCTGTAAAACACGCAGAATACTTATTTACCCCAGTAATAATATTGAATAATAAACCCCAGTAATAATATTGAATAATATTTACCTATATATTATCAGCGTTTCATGCATATCAGAATGCTTCAACCCGTGTATCGGCTACTAACTACACTACAAGTATTCACATCGGCTATCACTCCAGTATCCACATTCACTACAACTCGACGCTATCGGCCGGACATCACTAGGTTACAAACAAACAATAATAAACGAAAAAACGCAAATGTTGGCACCATAAATCGGGCCATACATCGGGATTCCTAAGGACCTGGGGAGGGGCTCATTCGATTCCTGACGGTATGTTCTTGAAATAAGTTTACACTCATGCCGCTTGGACTTGTTTTGAGGTTTCTAGGGATTTTACAAAAGTTCGACAGCCCTTAAAGGGCACTTTAAATTGAGTGAGAGAGCTGGCTCAAGAATTGGGGCGTCGTCGGACCAAATGGATTTTTCCTGAAAATTTCAGATTTTTTGCTCCAGCCGTTTGGGAGGAATCGTGCGTACGGCGTACGGCGGACAGACGGAAAAATTTTTATTGCAGATTCGGATTCTACACCCTTTGAAACGTAAACCATGAAATTTTCAGGAGGGGTTAGAATTTTTTTTCCAGAGCGAATACAATGGTTTATTATTGAATAATAAACCAAAAGTGATGCAAATGCGTACATGTAGATGATACGATTTGGAATATGAGCTACTCGCTTTAGAATACTTTCGCGACGATAGGAACGTCTTGGTGATTGACTCATGGATTAAACTTCAAGGCATTCGAAAAACTTACGCGTGTACCAATTATACGTTGTGTGTACCAAATACGATACTATAGTTATGCAATGTTATGGCTAAAATGATGGAATGTGGTCGAGTTCGTCGTAGCTCGTCTGACTTAGAACATCCCATTTTAAGGGTGAGTCGCAAAACATTTTAACGGTGAAGTATACCAACTCTGAAAGGAACGTGAATTCGGCTTATCCTCAAACTGAAACGTCAGGTCGTAGGAGGTTCTTAAGGGAAAGGGTCATGAGGAGAGCTAATCAAGGCATATCAAAGGGAGGCCGGGCTAATTGCGACGCCGCGCCCGAGCCCAACATTCCTCTCCCCTTTGGAGCGGTGGCGGGTTGAACCTCAGAAGGCCTCGCGGATTTATCTGAAGAGGGTTTTTTTCGCGATCCTCACAATGGGCGACCCCTTTCAGACGGTGCCTGGATGCGCGTCTCCATAGAAATACAAAAGGAGGGAAATAGAGAGACTTATCAAGGGAATGGGAAGGTCTGTTTCTTTTGAAACCGTTTCGCGAGACGATTGTAATTTAAAAGATTGGACGACGGCCGGAGGAGAAACTCGGTGCTCATCAGACTCGTACGTTACTGCAATTGCGCTTAAGGCATCTTTAAAATTTAGTTGGAAATCACGGGTGTTTACATTCCAACCATAAAGTCACAGAGTTGGGTCTAACACAGCTGTGTTAGATTACACCCCCCCCCCCCCCCACAAAAAGAAAAAATTTCAAGATCCGTAAAGTAGACTAGAATATCGCTATGTATGCTGAATTCGAATCCAAGGTCCAAACAATCCCCTGACCCCCAAAATGTTGAGCTATGGCCAAAAAACTACCCTCAAATTGATGTCAGAACCTTTTTTGAGATTAGGATGAACTACGACATCTTTTTAAGTGAATTTCTACATTTTTTTTCAAACTTCAGACAAGGAGAGTACTTGGGGAAACTACCTCCCCCTCAATCACCCCCCACCACCCTTTCTTAAGGGTTGAAATTTGAGTTCTCACGCCTAGTCGAGTGGGGTATGGATTTCTATGTTTTTGGGGTTCCTGAGATCGAATCTGAACTTCCAAGAGTTCGTAGACACCTCTTCTTCGCTTAATCGCCCCCTCCTAGGGGTTGAAATTTGATTTTTCGCGCCAAGTCGAATAAGGTAAGAATTTCCGTGTTCCCAGGATCGCTGAAAATATGGTTATTGAAAAGGCTTTAATATGATTTTTCCTCCAATGAAAAGGCTTTCAAATCACAGAGACATCACAAGAAAGGAGAATCAAATCCGAAAGAATTAAAAGTCATCAGGAGACTTGAAAAAATGAGAAATTCACTTAAAAAGCGTCGTAGTTCATCACAATCTCATGACTCAAAAAGAAGGTTCTGACTTCAATTTAAGGTTAGGTTTTTGGCCGTAGCTCAAAATTTTGGGGGTCAGGGGATTTTTCGGACCTTGGATTCGAATTCAGCGTCAAAAAATACATAGGGATCTACTTTACGGATCTTGACTTTTTTGTGGGGCTGTATTATTGGTCAAAAATGGAAATTGTGCAAAAAGAATTGTCCCCATCTTGCAATTTAAGTTCAAATTGAATCCATTTCAAGCATTTATCTACAGTACGACTCCCAAAACTCAAATTTTAATCGTTAACCAAAACGTCGTGGAGTTACTTGTACAGTACCTTGATCTTGGTTTAAGGTTGGATCCATCGCTTTATCCAACTTCATCAAACGATTAAGTTGTTGCATTAAATGCCTTCAATAATAAGCGTACTGAATTGAGAGAACTGGAGTGGGAATCAGTTAGCTGAGCCAACAGTACATTCAAATAAGGAAAGCTCCCTAATTGCAGCCCTAGGAGTCTGGGATCGGAAGAGAATGGTGCCCTTTGATAGGTACACGCATTGTAATGCTGACTCCTTTTCAGACCTATCCCAGAGCAGGGAATTACTAGCTCACAATTCCGCTGTCCCAAAACACTTGAGAGTCATTTGTTCTGTGATTAAGGCCTTCATCGGAAGTTCCACATTTACGAAACGGTCAAGGAACGTTTATCAGAGAAATTTAATTAACATTTTTACCGAATAATGGGGTAGACAGTGATTAGAATCCATTATGCTATCAGCCGAGCCACTATCTCGAGATTGCTTGGAAGTTAAAAAAGTTGAGGAGATGGAGCAGCAATACCAATTCAGTGAGAGTAATGCAAGACTGAGATACGATTCATATAAGATCCAACGCGTTATCCAACCTTACCATAGAGATATAATACTTGTATTTAAGAACTAACGCTACGGTGAAAGCTATTATTGTAAATTTATAACATTTATTAATATGGTCCAACAAATTTAATACATCATTCATTGTTCCTTTGTTGCAGCTTGGGTGGAAGACATTGGGGAGGAGCACAGCAGCGTGATTTTGCCTCATTACGAACTGGATGACTACGAAGATTCGGGCAACTGGTGAGTTCATTTTCACAGTTAACTGTTTATATTTTATAAAAAGAAGGTGGAATTTTACAGTTTCGCTAAATTGAAAACTTGATCTTCTAAAAGTAAAAAACTATACCTACTGTAGGCAGACTCGGGAGCGATCATTTTGGGATAAGTTGATATTATAATCGCTTAATGCAGTCAACAAAGCAATGTTTAATTTTAAGGCTGTAATTATTATAGGAACGTTTATTATTTCTGTATTAGATCACCCTCCTACAAGGATCACCGGACAACTAGACCTGGAAACACACGTAGAATTCAACTGAAATTTAATTAGATAATATAAAAATACAGGCAAAATGAATACTTCCCATTTTTCTTCTCAATTGATGCGAGCCGTCGTTTATAGGCCCGCAGCCCAACATGAAGGAAAATAAATTGCGGGCTTACCTTTTTTCTTGTAAGAGCTTCACAATTTAGGAAATCTAATCTCTTTCCCTCTTGATTGGATCCGTTACTCGTAGCTGGTACCTTTTCTTTGTAAACTAAACTTTACACCTTTATGGGTTTTGAAGGTCTGATAAATCATAAAAGCGTGAAATTATTTTTTGGGACTACTCCTCGTTTGGTTTGTTTAATCGTTGACAAAAATAATTTTTTTTTTTTTTTTCATTTATTTATTGTTACGAGTGATTTAATATACAAACCATCTAGCAACTTAATTTATAATGAAGTAATGTCACTTTTTTTGGTTCAGTAGTTCATTATCTAGGACCACTACAAGTCACAAACACTAACCAACGTCTGGTCACAACTAGGTCCAGCGGCTAGGTCCTCTTGAGTCGCCGTACCTCTTCTCTGTTGTCCAAGGTATACAGAGTATTTCGAGATTTTGGTGTCCGTGCAGCCGAATTTCGTGATCCGCTGCAATTCTTCTTATCGCGTCTCTCACCATTTCCACTTTGAGGTCGCGGTGGCGATCAGTTGTCCTGATATACCAGGGTGCGTTGACAATACTCCTTAAGATTTTATTTTGGAGTGTCTGGATAGTCTTGGCATTTCAATTGCTTGTGCAGCCCCATAGTTGGCAGCCATAGGCCCAGACGGGCTTAATCATTTGCTGATACAACAGCAATTTGTTATTGGTGGATAGTTGAGATTTCCTACCCAGCAACCAGTTCAGCTTCCTGAGCTTAGCGTTGACCTCTTCTTTTTTCTTTTTGACGTGTTCTTTCCAGCGTAGCTTGGCGTCCAGCGTCATGCCCAGATATTTAGCAGTATTTGAATACGGAATTTCTTGTGAATTTATGGTGATTGGAATGTTTTGAATTTTGCGATAAGTGAAGTTTATATGCGTACTTTTTGTTTCATTAAGTTTGATTCGCCATTTGGAGGTCCATTGATAAACTCGGTTCACCGAATCTTGCAGTTTGCTTGACGATTCCTCGACTGTCCTGCCCGTCGTCAGAATTGCACTATCATCAGCAAACGTTGCTACGACAGCTTTTGGGGCTTTTGGTTTGTTTAATCGTTGACAAAAGTTATAAACGTATTCAATCTATTCATAGTACTTAATTCCTAACTCCTAAATCTAATTATTCCTACCTACCTATCCCCACTCAAAGAATAAAAATCAAAAATGGTGTTGCAATAAATCCTAACCTTGCGAAAGACTTGCGGTATGCAGCACCCGGTAGCTATCCTTTGGCGCTTGTAGCGAAGTCTCGTCGTTGCTCGCTCCACCAGTCCGGAAGAGAATCAAACAGAGTCCGAAATTCCTGAATTCCTCGGCCCGTCTCGCGGCTTTGCACTAAAGTCTGAGATCCGGACAGTCAATCTGGAAATTCTCGTCGATTGTCTTTCCCACAAGAGCGGATCAAGTTAATTTTCCTTCGCCTTTTACTGCGATATCAGCATGATGCGCCGCATCTCGGGTGTGCTCTCGGGTTCCGTCATCCTGTCGCCGTTAAACGGGTAGGACAGCCCGAATTTTTTGATATCTACGTATTTTGAAAAGTGAACCAGCACATTTTGAAGGAGGGTGGAAAAGTGTTCCTTGGTCGATTACAAAGGTTCATGTTTGAAAATAATAAACCAAAACTATTCAATAGAATCCGAAACGTTTTGGGATAATTAGATATTACAATCTCTTAAAGCAGTCAGAAAAGCAAAATCTAATGTAAAAAAAAAGAAGGTTGTCACTTTCTTCTTGTCCAAAAACCAAACCATAAGATGGAGATCAAAATCCAACGTATCAACTACAATGTTAGGTTGCATTCAAAGAATAACAGAATGAAAGCCAAGCGCTGGTACACTTTCGTGCCGCTGTTCCGACACCTTCCGAAGTAAAGACCATTACTGCCTTGAAACTAAGAGAGGTAACGTGCCTCCTAGAGAGGGGGAACAATTTCAAAAGAAAGTGATAAAGCAGGGACAAAAGAGAAAGGCGAAAAGTCGCCTACAGGAGAATAAGTGTCAACGGAGGGCTCGAGCCATATATCAGAAAGTGGGAGCGCTCCAGCTGATGGCTTGAAGGTGCGGTGGTTGTATTCGCCGGCCTGACCCCATTTCTCACCAGACGAAATAACAGTGAACTGTACCAGCGCGGTAGCACTTGTTCCAAATGGGGTTCCCGACTTGAACCTTTTTAATGGATGCTCAAGGAGCGGAATGAATTCAGTGGACGTGTTATAAGGTAGAAAGATGGATTTTTCTTCTTCAATTGGGATTAGTTATTAACCACAGCCATGAAGTTGTTTATTCATACAGCTCTAACATAATTCTGTCTATGTGATTGTTACTACAACGTAATTATACGATTCCACCATAAAATTAAGAAATGAAAGAACCAAAGTGAAAGAATTGAATCCTAATGTAATTCTTCGAATCCTCGAATAAATGAACATATCACTCTGTAAACTGGAAAGCCGCAGGAATGAATAAGGTGCTGGAAGTTGGTAGGGTTGTCTACATGTTCAATTGGGATATCCAACTTTCGCTTCCTAGCTTGGGTGAGCACTGGACAAACCATGAATACTTGTTCCACGGAATCGTTCTCATTGAAACAACTTTTGCACGTTGCATCGCTAACGCCTCCGACACGGTGCAAGTAGACACCACACAATCCATTATTGGGAAGCAGGTGCGGAACAACTCTGATCTCTGATCTGGTCAGTTCCAATCGGTCGAACCAAGGTTTGGATTAACTGAATTAACCTTTTCGCAATTGGAGTTAAACCTTTCGCAATTAGAATTTGCCCTTTTGCAATTAGAATGAACCCTTTCGCAATTAGAATTGATCTTTTCGCAAACTGAGTTAAACCTTTCGCAAATCCTAGTAAACCTTTCATTAAATTGATTCTCTGCACCCATGATCAGAGGACATCGAGTCGAGTCCCCAAAACAATACCTCCCCGTGGGCTGCCAAACTTTCTTTGGCCTTCTCCGAGTAGCGTCACCCTTCTCTACCCGTCATTAAAGTCATACCAGTGTTGGTAGGTTTTTTTTTCGGTTTTGTGAGGAACATTGTTGTGGTGATGAGCGACAGCGATTCAAATAGTTCGGTCAGATAAGCTTTAAAACGATTTGATGGGACACTAAACCACCCTTGTAAACAGTTTTTTGGGTTTCCTCCGCAATATCTCCCTTTTTATTCGTGAAAGTTAACGTTTTCAAGGTTTGTTAATGTACTACACTTCAAATCAGATCGAACAAGATGAGGATCATGCTAATTGGGTGAGAATTGTGGCCAGAGAAGCTTAAAAACGATTTGATGGGACACTAAACCACCCTTTAAAACAGTTTTTCGGCTTTCCTCTGCAATATCTCCCTTTTTCTTCGTGAAAGTCAACGTTTTCACAATGGAGGGATGGTCGAATTAGTAGTGATAGTGACTCACCTCCTGTTATTAGGAACACAACTCGAAGAAGGCGCGGAAGGTTTAATTGTAATTGTGAAGGTTTAATTCTAATTGCGGAAAGTTTAATTCAGTTTGCGAAAGGTTTAATTCTAATTGCGAAAAGTTCAATTTAATTTGCGAAAAGTTTAATTCCAATTGCGAAAAGTTTAATTCAGTTTGCTAATGCTATATATCTGTATAAGGCAGACATATCTTCAAGGCTGAACCATTTTGTCGAGCAAAGTTGGGAATGGAGGCAGCTCTTTCATTCCCGTTTACCCCAGCATGAGACCTCCTCCACACAAAATGAACGTGCCGGTCAACTTCTCTCAACAACACCATATATTTACATGATTTCCATGAGAATGTTGTTGAAATTTAATTTTATGCCGAAATTTGCCAATTTTACTATGGCGCTACGGCAGTCAGTCACCTCAACTATTAATTGTACTGCAACGCTTGTCAAATTGTAATAGCTTCACATGTGAATATAGAGGCTAAATTACAGAGCTTTAAGGATTGGTCGATCACAACTTGTGGATCGTAACAGGCGCAGCGACAACCGTCCACTGCCTTTGAACCGTCTGTGTATAACGCGAAGCCGCCCGGAGATCTGGATACTTTTTCATTTGGAACGATTGATATTTTTTTGTTTCCCATCACACATAGTGCCTAAACGATTGTCCCAACGGTTGGTTAAACAGTGTATTAAACATCAATGTCAAATCAAACTCACTCTTATAACAAAACAATAAAATCTACATTGAACAATAAAAGATAAAAACTGAACGCAGACAGCACGGAATAAAATAATAACCTACGAGTACTTGCAGCACAGGCGATTCGGCATGGGGTATCCCGGCCTTGCCCGGAGCCGACCCACCATGGCGGCTCCCGATGCCTAACCAACATTCTTTTTAAAATCTGCATTGTTTCCTTTTTTCGTTGCCTCCTCGACCGATTTTGATATTTTAGGCTGCAATCTAATGAGTTTCAAAACTTAAAAATCAATAAATGACTCTGCGCATGAGCATGTGAAGTCTTTTTAGGTCATGTGCTTACAGCCTGGCAGTCCGATCTCGATTGTTGATACGAACGTTGAGAGGAACCAATTACGACAACGTGCAGGCCAATGTTAACATGAATGATCCCAGTGAAAATCCCCTAACAAACTAAAAATCTAAAATTTGAGAAAGGTTTAACAATTTACAGTAGTGCTCATTAGATAGTGCTAATACTCTATCTCAAACCAAATGTTGCTAATTTTATGTTATCGCGGTATCGTATTTCATAACTTTCGACATTTAGCACCTTTACCAAGATAAATTGAGAAGATTCTCAATAGAATCTGACAGCGAATCTGAATCTGTAACTCAAATCTGCAATTTGCAGGGGAGTTGGTTACCAATAAAAATCAAAACCATTCTTTGCCAGAGGCTGTCTCCGTTAGCATTATTCAATAATAACGTTAATTAGAGATCTGTGATTCTTAGAGATCCAGTACATTTTAGACTGTTCACCATGAGTCATCTCACAGGCTCAACATGCTTAGTGATGATTCTGGTCTCTATGGCTGTACATGCAGACAAGGTGAGATGACGTTTATACATACTGAGTATGTGATACGGAGGTCCAACGTATTAAGGTATTAATTTAAAGTATGGAATCAGTGTCACAACGGTAGTATTATCACAGAATCCTGTCAATTTGTCCACCTAATGTAGGAGTATAGATTACTAAAAAGATATATTTGGGGTAGCTTTCTATTTTTGTTCATTATTTTTAATAATGAACCTTTGTAACCGACAGAGAGAAAAAAAATTGAACTCCTCCTCAGAATTTGTCGTGTGTAGAATCCGATAACCAAATGAAAAATGTGATTTTTGACTTGGATTAAATTCAAATATTTCAATCGAAAAGTAATATTATTTTCATGTTTGTTATTGATTGATTGTCTCTTCAATGAATCCAATGACCCCACTCAGAGTGCTTTACGTCCATCGGTTCGCTGTTCCTAACGGCTAGAACTTTGACAGAAAAAAACTTACACCCGAATGTAAAGGTGAATGCGCTTGGACTTAGTATAAATTTAGGTTATCCAAATCAGATTGAGAATTTTCCTAATCAAATTGAGGATTTTCCAATTGAAAACTCAGCGCTCTCGTCCACCATCACACAACCATGTCTGACAGCAAAGACTGTGACAACTTTAATTCTTCCAGCCTCAAACACAGTGCAGCTCAGGAGAGCAACTTTGTATCCCACCTCCCAATTAATTTTTATGTTAAACCCAGCTCTTCTAGAAATCATTTCTTTCAGCGATTGATAGTCGAAGGCCTTTACTATCTTTGCATCATCAATTCAGTTCATTTTACACTCCAGTAGCAATTATTCATCCTTTGCAGCATTTTATCAGGTCAGATTTTTTCTTGTTACTTTATATTTTTTAGCTCAACACTAAACACTATTTCAATTTCGATTCATTTTATTGTAGCTTTCCATTTCCTTCCAAACAATTGTATTCTTTATATCTCCTTGTGTTAGTATTTCAAGATGTTGACACTTTTATTCGTGGGTAAAACCAGCTGGTAGCAGAAACGACTCTCTTTTGTATATTCCCTTCGCAGGGGATTCAAAATACTCCGATCCACCATGTAAACCAAACGCGTGACCAATGATTGATACATGTAGATGAGAAGATTATTAAAATCCGAGTTTTCCCTCGATGAAGATATTTGTCCGTCTTTAAGGTTACAGTAGGACATCGAAAAGCCTCACAGAGGAGTTCAACGCTTCCCAGTCCACCGAAATGGGAAATGGGTGATCCGGAGAGCGACGAAGTGAGATTTTGGCTGCGTACAGCGATTTCGAAAAGTCACACTAAGTTTCCCAATAGTGATTTTATTCGTGACGGAAAGATACAATCAGTTGAAATTCAAAAGGTGAGTCTCAAATTGATTGTAGAATAGTATTGTAATTAATTTAGATAAGTATTAGGAAAGAGAATGAAGAATAGGAAAGATAAATAAAACAGGACACTAATAATGTTGGCTAATCTAGAGTCCAGCCGATTACTAAGTTCTTGTAATGGATATTCCATGCTGCAAGTGCCTTGTACACAACAATTAACGACCAAAATCAAGAGCTAAAGTACGTAAGAGGTACGTAACATCGACTGTGGTTACCCTCGAAGAGAAAATGTCAGGAAATTCCCGAGATAAATCGTTAAGAGGAGTTGATGAGGATGTAATTCTTCAAGGATTACCCCAAGATTGATCAATGTTAAAGGTGATCCTTAAAAACGAGGTAACAAGTTTGAAGAATGAGCTAAACGAAATAATAGACCAACTAGGATGTAAAGTGTAATCTATATCAGGCGAATTCGAACGACTAAGCAAGAAACCTAATTTTAGGGACGGAAAGCGGATATCACAAACCGTAATGAAAAAGAGATAACCACGCAAAAAATGAGGCTGAGGAAACAGGCTCACCGCTCGGCTGCATCTATCAGGCATAGCTGAAACAACGGAAGGTGCCGACACTGACGAGGGTTCATTCACAAGATTATTAAGAAAAAGAAAGCAGCTGGAAACCATCAAACGAGAATCACATCCAGCTTTTAGAGTTCCTTGTAGAAGCGCCTTCGGCATTGCCCTTATTCATTTACTAGACATGCAAGTCTCCTAAGAATCTCTCTCACAAAACGCCTCAAAGCAGCATCTGATTGCTTCTTCATCACGAATGTTTAAGAACCTGTGTATCGGTATAGGGTGAAGCAGTTCTTGGTAAAGCTGTAATGGATAAACCACGAGATTTTAGCTGCGGCAGCAATCCGAAGAATCACTTGTTTGTAAATATGATCCAAGCTTTTATTTTCGTAGAGCAATTTTTGCGTTCTGTTCATCAGAGCCTAGACAGGCACAGGTACCCACCCTCTTGAATTACTATGAGCCAAGAAGAAAGTATGATGTCACGATTTCATTCTGATTTTCATTGGAAATCATGTATTTGGATTTTTCTTCATTGATGGTTAGCTTCGAATCTGCTGCCAATACCAGTCTGCAGGAGGCTCCTTCCGTAACCCTCACAGTTCTGGACATTACATTGATGCCTTCTGCATACGACGGTAACCGTATGGATCTGAAGAGTATTGTATTACATGAAGGATACTCTTGACTATTGAGAGGCAAGCTTGTAGTCATCGAGACCACTGAATCATACAGAGTTTGTCATAGTCTTGCTATATTAGCGCTTTTACAACATATTGAGATTGGGTTTTTCGAGGCTGTCAGTCTCTTGTCCATTATAATTTTAAGAATATTAAAACAGACCTTTGTTTCTCCATATCAGCCGTTGTATTTAATAGTACGCAGTTTTAACCAGGGAGATACAATATAATTATAATAATTAATAAAGATCTTTGCCTAAAAAATAATTACTTGAGCAAATGCATGGTAGTAAACTAGATTTTTGACGAAATGTTCCACCGCGTAAGACAACGAATCAATCCAGAGTTAATCCAGTTATCTCAGTCATGTTTTTGTGGGCCAGCTCCTGATTCTGGATCAACTTCGTATTACAGAACGAGCTCTTGGACAATTTCCTGGAATACATTCCTGGGGAAATAATATTATAGATTTTTATAATGCATTGGTAAATCTTTTCATTTTTCACCAGACTGCTTTCTTTCGCAGTCAAATTTTATTCATATCATATACAATAATGTACTTAATATAACCGATTTAACAGTGTTTTGTTCTTCGATTCGCAGTTACCTGGTGAGAAAAATGTACGGATAATGTTCAAAGGGCTGCCGCCTCACATCTCGGATTGGAAATACGCCAATTTATGTCAAACAGATTTTAAAATCAATGAAAAAGGGGTTCATGGTGTCCTTATGCGAAATTTGGAAGTATCGGTACTCCAGTGCATTGCAAGTCTCTGATTATTTTTTAAAAAATCCATAAATGTAAGCCAAAACTGCACGTGTAACGGTATTTTAATAAATTCATCCAATTCAAAGACAATTGTTAACTCACCTGATCTTTGCAGTGTCTTGTTGTACTTCCACCATCACACCTCTTCACGTTTCTGCTGCTTCTTGTGTAAGGGCCCAACGAATTATTGATACCATGATAGAATTCTTGCCTTTCTCTGACTGAGTCCAGGGAAAGACTGACGGCAAGATCCACTCAACTACCGAAACTGATTTTAATCAATAATTTCCGACTGCAGGAATTGTTTCCAACGACAAAGGGTTCATTTATAATACCACATTCTCCCTCGTATACTAATTTACTAAATAATGTAAATCTCACACTATTAAATAAGAAACGAAAACAAGAAAAAGGGAACATCCTGTAGCATCACTCACTGTTATCTTATAATGAAGTATTACTCTTATCTTATATGACTCCCTTGCTACTCCTGCGTGTTTTCTCTCCCCTACACAACAAACAAATTGTAGAAAGTCACTCTTTGTAGGCAGTCTTTGTACAGGCCCCTTTATACTGTTGTGGAACTTTATGCTGCCCATTCTGTAATGGCCACAAATTAAAGTAACGTCTCCGATGGACGCGGTGGACATACCACAAAGCACTCCTGACGAGTTGTCCAACTTGAGTAGCTCCTTGGTACTTTTCCCGCAAAACACTCTGCGGCATGGCACTTGATATTATCAGGCACCTCTTTTTTTAGCATAGATATTGTTTGATGCTGGACATTCTTACTTATTTCATACTTACTTATTTTAGCTCTCCAGGTCTGCTCCATATCTACTTTGTCACTTACATCCTGAATGTCCATATATAGCAGATCAATCGGGCTTGACAGCTGCGATATTTGTCTTCTTGCCTCAGTGACTCGGCATGTATGGTCTCTCCGTTTCCACATAAAAGCAGCTGGATGGCAAAGCACCTGCTACCTGCTAGGCAACCACGTCATGTCGTACAATTTAACCACTGTGAGTTTGTAGACACTGCTGGACCACATGGTAAATTTTTCCATTTTCACGCTCAGTTTTCTCATTTTCTCCAATGACAACCTGGACACCCAGGATTATGGCAGACCCATCGGGCTTGATAATGCGATATCTGGCTTCTTACCCCGATTACAGCCACGGAACCCCCAGGTACGTCCCAGCCGCTGGATGACGAAGCACCTCCAGTGTGCATGGCGACCGCGTTATGTCGTAGAATGCGCCCACCGTGAGTTCGTGGATATTGCTGCACCAAATTAAGCAGGTTCTCATTTTCACCCCTACAGTCAAGGCTAACGGTGTCTTCTGTCCCAGGACACGTCTAGAACACCTCACCCCGATGGCTAATGTAACCACCAGGATGGCATGAAAATGTCGGTCGTCGATGCTCTCTGAAGCCCACGTGTTCTTTACCACCGACTGAATCATGCAGAGCCGCTGGGAACTGAGTATCATGACCTGTAATGCGGCCATGTGGCCGCCGTGAGTTCGTGAACAGTATTGCCTTCAAAACAAGATGAAGTTTCTTGATTTTACCAGGTACGGTGAACGGTATCTACTGTACCACGTCCATTCAACGCCCAGGATACGGAGAATAACTTGGCTTTTCTGCAGGATAGGCGTACCCATAATGGTACCACGGGAGGATGGAGACCCAGCTGCTAAAGATGTACTGCCGCAAAGGTAGGCATCGCTGGCCTGCCCTCTGCTAGAGGTTGGATTCTTCGGGGAAGTAAACTCTTTTGATAGTCCGTAGGTAGCCGTCCTGTTTCCCATAACTTGTGTTGTGGCACCTCCGGGTAGAAAGCGGAAGCTAGTGAACGTGGAGGTCAAACACATGAACTTTACATTTGTCCATGTATCACGCCTACGTTTAGAACACCCCACCACAGTGGCAACCAAAACTATCGGGACAGCATGAAACGAAACGAACATTTACTTGAAATTTTACTAAGCTAATTCGATATTTGAATGGCCAGCCCTGGTTAATAATCAACGGCATCAAGTTTCAACCTCATTACTGTCGAAATGAATAATTCTGGTAATCTCGATGGCCGGGATGAGTTTCCTTAGGGGCGGTCAGATTCTTCTCCCTCGGGAGTCCGTAACCTCCCCCACGTCTAAGAAAGAGGATTTTCCGGATGCCCCCCACAAATCCAGTTGCCAAACTGACCCTTCTCTGACCGCTATAAATAAACTTGATGACCCGCTCATTATGACCGCCTTAATGCCTCCGGGCTTTCCACTCGACTTTCCCACTCTACTCGGACTATCAGGTGGTAATGTCTTTAAATTTAGGGGCCAGCTTCTCCCGGTTTATTTTATTTTTGGAAGGTTTCATGTGGTTGGTGCGGTACCATCACGAACTCTACCGAAATCAGGCACGATGTAATTCATTACTTAGCCAGAATTGAATTGTAGTATAAGTTGTTTGTAGACACCAAGTCATCGTAAAATTTACCCAAACTAATATTACAAATGTACATATGTATATTTCGGTATTTACTACCCTTAAATTAATATTCCTTTACATTTTCCGCCTGACGCTTCGTGGTACCTACTACTTCAAGAACCGTATACACCCCGGCGTCACCTTCAAGAGGGGGTTGGTACTGTCCACCTCCACTTCCCTTATATTTGGGTGGTTCACAACGGAGGCGAGGTAGTTCACAGTTAACGCTTGTTACGAAAGCAATTATTAAAAACGTCCTGACTTACTATATTTCCGTTTTCGGTATTTCATACCCTCAAACCGAAATATATATATTTTTTAAATTTTAATTACAATCAAATCAGTTTTAATAACTTATTAGTAACTTATTTCTAGTATCATAATGTAATATGCAGTCCTCTTGTAAATAACAGGAGTTTCTTTTTTTCTAAAAATTGTTAGTTCGCACTTCACTCGCGATAAGTTACTTTATAAGTCTAGTGTCAGTTTGAACGGCTTTTTTCTCTTTAGTCTTCGAAAAAGGTTGTCAACGTCAAGGAGATGGACGGCCTCTGCGTTGACGTGACCCCTTAGCCGTTCAGAGTGTTTAACGGCGAATATCCTTATTGTGGCAGCGACGCTCTCGATGTTCATATCATTATGAAGGTTGTCGTTCCGAATGTACCAAGGTGCATCGACGATGTTCCTCAATACCTGGTTCTGGAATGTTTGTGCAATCTTGATGTTGCTATTAGCAGTGCAGCCCCACAACTGCACACCATGGGTCCACACGGGTTTTAGGACCTGCTTGTACAACATAAGCTTATTTGAAGTTGACAGCTGAGAGTGTCTGCCAGCCAGTACATTTTTCGATACCTAATATTAAGCTCCTTTCGCGTTTTCTTGACATGCTCTTTCCATTTCAATTTGGCATCAAGCGTCATCCCAAGGTACTTTGCTTGGTTAGAGTAAGGGATGGTCTTTCAGCCCAATATGGCAGATATGTATTTAACCTTTTTATAGGTAAAGTCTATGTGTAATGACTTTGCCTCGTTCATTTTAATTTTCCACTTCCTTGCCCATCTGGGAATTCTTACTAAAGATTTGTTGAGCTTAGAAACTGATTCACCGACTGTCCACACTGCAGTGTCATCAGCAAATGTAGCTGTTGTATTTTGTTCTATTTCTAGCTGGAACTCCAGCTTTAATCTCTTGCAAATCAGAGTGGGCATCCTCTTGTCTACTGCAGAAGTGTCGATCAGTTAATAGAAAGCTAAAACCCGTAAATAACGTGATGGCAACCATTTTCTTAATTTGAATTTAAGTCCTTCGTGTCATACTCTATCGAATCCTTTTAATATATAAATATCATTCAGATATCTCTGTGGTTTTGTTTGTGACAAGTCCAGTAATATTATTTAGGAGGAGAAATGACCAATCTAGTCTGGGTTTTGTTTTTTATATTTAACCTGCGACGTTCTGTCCTGGAGCAAGACCCTATTCATGCAGTATCTACTATCACAAAACAAGTACGATAGTAATTTTTTTCCTATAGTTAGGTGCACATTTACATACTAGATGGCTAGTAACTTATGGTTATAACTTAAGGTTTCTACTTACAATAGTGTTCATAGTTTCAGAGGTTTTTTCACGTAACATAAACTGATACATGAGTGGGAAATGGATGTTGAACAGAAAAGAGGGTACGAGACTAACTTTTTAAAGCTTCACAAGCAAAAACTTTTGTCGGAGTAGTACCTAATAGAGTTCTTATGGATATTGATAGCAATATTGTAGCATGGAGTATTTATTTATTCAGAAGATCCTCCTGGGGATTTACAGAGGTTCGTTCTTGAAATTTAAAAAAACTTGTTCCCAACGTTTCGGAGTTTTATTTCTACAATGTCATGGGGAATCTACAAATAGACAGAAAAAATGGAATTACCTATCATTGATAAACTTATGGAGGTTTTAATTGAGAATGGGATTTCCTACGTATTTAGAAGTAAAAAGGGAGGGATAAAAAAGTTTCAGAATTATGATGTTTGTATTAAAATTACTCGCAAAAGATAATAGGGAACAAAATCAACGTGAGAACAGTTTTAATTTACGCTTAACGAACAGAAAATGATGATGATAAACAATTTGCGGGGGGAGGGGGGACCCCACAGCCTTGGGTGTGTCATGGGTGAAAAACTACCCCACCACTACAACTGGGTTTCTTTTCCAAAATACACTTCTCTCACCGGTCCAAATTCAGAATCCGACTGCTGACTTGACTTGAACTGGGAATCTTTCCCATCGTGTAAGTTTAAATTGTCTACCATATCATTTTTTTTTGTTCATTAAGTGTAAGTTAAAACTGTTCACGTGGTAATTTTTGTACCTCATGTAGAAAAAGTTATCGAACGTACTTTTAAGAGCACAAATTCATGAACATGTGGAAATAGGTTAGTTAAATGTTGACGAAAAGCAATGTAAATGTGTACACTTTGAGTGGAGTGAATGTTTAAAACTCTTCTACTGGAGGTTCTGCTTCAGAAGTGGCCGGCAAATGTAATATAAATTCGCTAAATTTTCGAACGTAACGTCTTCTGCAGGTCCTCCATCTTGAGATCATTAATTATTAGCTTTCCAGAAAACAAACCCCTTTGGTTTTTGACAAAAAAATATTTCCTAATTGATCGTGTTGTCAAGGATGGTCTAGCCAATCCTTCTGAGTTTCCCGAGTAGAAATCCAAATGATGGTATCATTTTGACTTGTACCCAGAAAGTTTCCAAATTTTATTAAGTTGAAATGTGACCTTCTGTCGTTTTTCCCAGAACTTTTCGCTGGTAGAGGTTTTTCTCGAAGTTCAATTTAGAGAATTCCAAGCCATGAATTTCAAAATGTATGCATCATTGACTTCAACCACGTGGAATTCTTCATTCTCAGAAGACTTGACAATGAGATCTTTGTACTGTTGGTGGATGAAAGTTCTGTCTACTTTTTGTATCTTTCTCTTCACAGTTGCAATGTCCTTGTTATTGTCAATAAAAGAGTGCCCACGTTGAGAATAGAGGATGTCCATTTTTCTACTTACTGATAAAGCTAAAAGAAATGTTATTAGAATACTGTTTCTATTCTGGCCAGAACAGCTGTCGCAAAATAAGTGCAGTTCTTTGACAGTAGCCAGGATGTTGTCATCGGCCTTCATAAGAGTAGTAGTGCAGAGCTGAACTAATCAATAAGATTGATTAAGAGTGATTCTCGAACCCATAACAATGTGAAGTATGAAACGTTCATACTTGTTTTAGAAATGGCTAACTTCATTTTTGAGCCTCAACAGTATGCCCTCATTTGGGAGAGCTACGATGATTTCCTTCAAACCCATGACAATGAGACGGACTGTTTGGGACAAACTTCGAGTACTTGATTCGTACAGACTATCTAAAAGTTAGTCCCACTTGTAAGCGCACTAACATCCAGTGACTAATTCTAAAAAAGAGTCAATTAGAGTTGAGCAATAGATGGTGTCCTTCATCAAAAATTCTTTACAATCACCTAATAATATTAGACGTGCGGACATATTATGTTTAAATTAGAATCCTTTATAATAACCTTTAATTTGTTCATAATTATGCATCAGATATATTCAAAATATATGTAGTTTGTGAGTTGAGCGACAAATTGTCTCACGCTGGACTTGGTTTTTCAATAACTACCGGACCATTTTACGCCTGACGTTATTTAAATCAAAGTTTAATGGATTTCGTTAAACGTCACAAAGATCTTGCGTCGCTCTACCTCGAAAACAAACGCAAGTCGGTGGATGCTGTAGCAGTGAGGGCGCCCTCGGGCAAGACAAATCGGCTCATAATACAAACTTGCGAAGTAGTTAGCTTCATCCAGCTTATGAGGGGGCTTTAGCAATTTATGCCGGCAATGGACCGCAGTCATTTATTGTCTGAGAGGGGGATTGTCCCGGCCCCAACTTTGTAGCACCGGCTTCCGAGGCTGAAATATCGAGGAGTCAAAAATATTTCAGGTGCATCAACATCGTAATTTAAAACGCAGCAAACTATTACTTAGTGGTTTATTATTTCTGTTTTCCCTTCTACGTAAATCACTGATCTATGTATATCAAACGTCGTCTGTGGTACATCATCTAAATATGGAGCCTTTAGTGATCTCATATCCTGTCTGGCCCACTCAAGATGACATAAACAGAGCTCAATTTATGTTGAAGCACTTTAGATCGATTAGGAACGAAATTAATCACAAGGGCTATCAGCTGATCACTGATCTCCATAGTTGTAAATGATTCCTAGATGCCCAAAGACAATTGGATGACTTCATCTTGAAAATAACTCTGTGAACTGGTCCATATTCCAGTCCCTTTGTACGAAACAGAAGCTGGGATCAAAACGTACAGCTCACAAAGCTCTGCACGAGACACCATGGGTCATTCCATATCCTTCAACATGTGACGTTGGAAAGCCCTCAATGCATCTCAAACAATTTTTCTATCATTTATATGTGTGCTTTCTAGACTGATTAGCATGGAAAACAGCCCTTGGGCTCACTAGAACGACCCTATCTTAAGGGTTGTTTTGAATTATGCAGAGGAGTCGGTGCAGTTGCTGTTAATTAGGAAATTGTTCCATCTTCCTTACTTTGCACCGAACTGTTTGATGTATATGGAGACCGAGCTTAATCAAATATCAGTTTACATTCTCAAACTCCACTTTGAATACCTGCTGAGGGTTTCAAAAATGTCAGATTCTCGTCTCCCCTCAGGGTGTTCTATAGCCGTGCCCCCCATTTTCAATGCCAGAATTCTCCACGAAAAAACATCCTTTCTGAAAATTTTAGGAGTGATTTGGAAACGTTGAAACCTCCTCTGTAGCATCGTACAACGAAAAAGTACCCAAAATTAATCCATCATTTGGTAAAACCTTTCTAAAAAAATTGGGGGGCACGGCTATAGTTTTACACTAGTGAAAAACTACAGCGGTGCCCCCCACGCCTTTAATCGCTGTCCAAGCACTCACCTTCCGATCCCAGGGTTTATTAGTTGTTCTACGACTTTTATCGATGGATTTTGTACCCAAACAGTCAATGTTATTGTCGTAGATTGCCAGTTTCAGACCCGAGAAACCCGTTGAATCATGTCGAACAGAACCAGATAATAATGTAAATAGATGCATCGAAGAGGAACAACGGAAAGACCAGTCTTGAGTTACAACGCGACGATGAAGGTTGAACAATTGTACGAAGTGCTTCGGAGCAATGAAACGGCTGTGAGGTGGTTTCAACAGCAAGGACTCGTTATGAGTACTCCCAATTGTCCTGTATGCGGGGAAGCGATGGTTACTCGCTTTCGAGAAGACTTAAATCGTAAGTCCTTCCGAATTCAGATGCCACAAATGAGGTGAGAACCCCCACGACAAAACCATTGCTGGGTTTAAGGGTTCTTTTTTTTCGAAACACTTATTTTAGAAAGGTTTTACCAAATGATGGATTAATTTTGGGTACTTTTTCGTTGTACGGTGCTATAGAGGAGGTTTCGACGTTTCCAAATCACTCCTAAAATTTTCAGAAAGGATGTTTTTTCGAGGAGAAATCTTTTGTCGAAAATGGGGGGCACGGCTATAGAACACCCTCCCCTCAATTGTAGCGGTTGAGCTCCGTAGGGTTGGAGATGCCTATGCGGTAACATATGTTCACATGTGTGTTCTCTGTACCAGAAAATGGATTCTCATTTGAATATAACACCCTCAAGTTGGACAAGGAAAGCCTTTAATCGGCGTTCGCAGTGCACAGGAGGGCATGCTTCGAGGAGCGGGCTGCTACGTCTGACATATCCACTCTGTATCGGAGACTGGATCAATCAGTGAGGTGTTAAAGTTTGAGTGGAGAGATCATCATGTTCCCACACACGACAAATGAGCAAGTGCTTCGAATGATGGGAAAGGAAAGAGAGCTGTTGGCTGGGGTCAAGCGCCGCAAGGTGGCTTATTTTGGGCATATTGTGCGCGCTCCAAAGTACCAACTTCACAAATTTATAATACAGGGGAAAATTGAGGGATGGATAGGATGAAAAAAGATGTCATGGCTTCAAAATGTTATTCAGTGGATTGGGTTGAGTGTGGAGGAGTTGGTCCGTGCGGCGGCTGACAGAGAAACTTTTGAAGAGATGGTTGATTCAATGAGATAGCGATTCGCCTACGCTTGGATTCGAGTTTGTCACTGATAGAAGAAGAAGAAGCCCTGTGTCCCAATGCAAAGCCTCACAGGGCAGACGAGTCTGAGGAGTGCTCAATGTGTAACTTCCACAAGCGGGAGGATGTACACCACTTTCTTTGTAGACGCCCAGTTTTTGGTGAATTTAGCCGCATTGCATTTAACTGCATCGTGATGTCGCCAGCGGAAGCAATTGGATTGGAAGAATCTCGAGATATATTGCAAGTTGGCTTGGAAATATAAGAAAATGATGGTAGCAGAATTTAATTTTTGATTAAAAACGTGATAGTGAAGTTAAGGTGTACTTCATTAATTGCACCAATAAGTATAACTGCAATAAATTGCAATTAAAAGATGCTAGTTTCAATGACACTAGTTGGTTTACAAGCACTATGCTATGCCATAGCCCTACTTCCGGCAGACAAATTATTGCCATATTGTTTTTTTCTAGTATTTTGACTAGTCTGTTCATGCGCCTTGTCATAGTATCTCTTAGTTTTGATTGATCAAAATGTCGATATTATTGCCACATAACGGATCATGTAGGATTCGGGAGCCGAAATCGTCAACTTTGGTTTTTTGATGTTTTTCCATTTTTATTTAGTTTTGGAAAAAAGCTTCGGACATCAAAAGCGAGAGGATTTTTATTCGATTTTTGAAATCTATATGTCTTGAAAGGTAAATAACAATTTTTGAGGGTTGGGAGGTTTGTTATTAAAAAAAATAAACCAAAAAAACTACCAAAATCAGTTGAGCATTGTGTCTGTAAATGAAAAGTACACTTTTTAATGTTGTGAAAATAGTGTGAAGCCTCGTTCAAGAGATTTACTGCTTCACCAAGTGTAGGTGTCGCACAAGTTTCATGCGCTTAGAGCGGAAAATAGGGTGAAACAATCGGGTTGAAGGAAAGGGATAACGACAGCGGGAAGAGCTCAAGCCTTAAGCCGTCGGAGTAATTGGACTTAACAAATTGCCTTAAGATACACTCAAGCTTCCCTTCCTCGTCCTCCTTCTCAGTCCGAGGGCTTTAGAGCGAATCGGGCTACAGAGGAGCTGTAGCGGACCCGCCGTCCAAAGTCAGGGGCTCTGACCTGGTACTTTATTCCTACGACCTCTGCCCGCCCTTTCCCCTTTAAAAGGCCGGGAAATCTACAGGATTGCTTCAAATCGGATTTATGACGTAGTAAATTTTAAAGGTTTCCTCCCCGCCCGCCGGCTCCACTCTTCGCGTTTCACGACCTCCTGGGGGTTTTTCGGGTGGGTTTTCCGCCGAAGGTCTTTCCGTAGTGTAACAAACAAATCCCGGACAGTAAACTCCTTTGAGCCTGGAATACAAAACGTCCAACCTTCGAAAAGTCGTCAACAGAGGATGGTCTTAAATAAATCGAAGTATTGATCCGAAATTCTTTTACATTGACGATTAGTTGCCCTGCAGTTGTAGATCATCGAAAAGTCTCGTCTTAGATAACATCAACAGGGTGGTTACCCATAAATCGATGGGTGACCTTCACCAAAAATTAAAAAACCGGCTACAGGGTGTCCCACGAGTTGTCCCACCCCCTCCCTCTCTTTAAACCGTCCAAATGGGAGTAAAAAAAATTATTTTTCTTAGAATCCTCATATTTTTTTGAGAGGATTTCAAATATTATTTTTATATACGCAACCATGCGCAAGTGACACTTTCTTAGTTTTAATGGGAACACCATTCATAATCCTCCTATTTTTACATTTTTCAACCAGACCTCAAAAACTATTCCCCGTATTCATTCATAAAAAATCAGATGCTGGGGATGTTCAAACCAGGGTTTTGAACCCGGTTAAAACCCCTTATTTTTCGATCATTGTTAGGTTTCCAATATTGAGTAGCGTGTCAACTGTTAAGGCTATTCCTTCTAAGTTCCGGCCAGAATCCTACACTGTCGGGACTGGTTTAATAAAGTTCCGTGGTGGCTGTCTGAACAGCGAACTAGAAATCCCGAACTCGTTCTGTCGCATACGGCCGAAAAGGGGCGTGATCAGTTTAGAACCATTCCGAACTAACATAATATGCCCACAGAATAACGAACCAATATTCTCTGCAAACCTTCCCTCGTAGAATATTGAAGTTTAGATCGGCTGTCAGAAGAGGCGGGTCCTGGGTAGATCCGCTTCCACGAGCTACTGCAGACTGCTAGGGGGCTTTCCGGGCGGCCTGCCAAGTTATTACGGCGCGCCGTATCTCCGACGTTCGGTGGCTCTTCTTATCTGCCCCGGACCTTCTGTCTTCACAAACCACAACTCATCTCCGCCCTTTGGCTCACGCTAGGTGTCCAACCTCTCACTTTCTCCCAACAACTGAAACAAAGGTTTAAGGCTCATCTTTTTGATCACCCCAATAACGCAATATTCCTATAATTTTTTCTTCTTTATTACATTTCGTGGCTTGTACTATGCGTTGTAACATCATAAATACCAGTCAAAATGTTTGCAAGACTAGAAAAATTACGGACTTATTTGTGTGTAATTGTTTAATACTTGTCGCCAGTTCTTATATATATATAGAGAGAGAGTCCCATTCTTCAAAGGGCTTATGGTTACTTTTCATTGAAGTTCAAGCAAACTTTCAGGTAACTAAGTTAAGAGATGGGAGGGCTTGAGCGGATGTTTGAAGAAATTGACTGTCAGCTACGGCCTTTCCTTGTTACTACCTCCCCTGTCAAAATAGAGAGTTTTTCCTCTCCGCGGTCGGCGACCGAACGGTGCATTTACCCGGTGTGATACTAGCGAACCTGGCGGTAGTCTAGTGACCTAGACCTTACACACCGGGAACTCAGAGCTTGAAGCGGTGTGGAAGCGAAGCCGGGCCCAGGCCGTGTGGTCTCAATTAAGGTTTTACTGATAACAGTGTCATAGAGTTATCAACTCTTTCAGGAGATTCTTCGGCAAGGAGGGCGGTGACGGTTTTGAGACACGTCGCTTGTTATTGCTGACGTGAAGCGGGATGGAGCCACAATTAATGCAATGATGAGTTCTTTGTTTGTTGAGGTGGCAGGTCCCAGCCGTCCAGGTTAGTCTGGTGTTTTCCACCGTAGGACCGAAAAATACAAGATTAATTTATATTTTCCAAATTTCGGGGGGTCTCGGGCCCCCTTTGCCCCCCCCCCCCCTTATATACTCCCCTGTTTACTAGTGACGTTTTATTCTCAAATAAAATTGACTCACTACAATCAGAGTTCGATCCAAAAGCTTAGGAAATTTTCCTGTGTCCTGTTTGGAATCAAATAACTATCACACGAACTAAAGATCAATATTCGTCAGGCGCTGTTTGAGTCAGTTTCACAATAATAATAGCATGGAGAAGTTGCTATTTGCTATTTGAAAATAGCGACTTCACCAACTTCTCAATAATAATAGCAGCCAATCTAGTACCTAATTGATACAATATTCAAGTTTCAAAAAATGACATCAAGGACATAGTTCAATAAGCCTAGTCGCCATCCGACCGATACACTATCTCATGATTTGAATTTGTTAGTTGTCCAACTGTCGTGCACATTGATTTTACCAATAACTAATTACTTAAATACTAAACTAATTCTTAAATACAAAAGTGTATAGGCTTGGCTGTAAATACATTGAGAATAGTGAGCAAACGAATTCTTGGCCAGTTTGATTATTTGAATCTTGTCGACAGTCTATGACGTCACGAGGAACACACCACATTGATGACAGTGGTAGCATTGATTTTGATTATAAGGCCTTTTGAATAGCTTTCGTTTTCTAGTCTGTGTGCCTGAACGTTATTATGTGAATATGAATACCACTGCTCAAAAATTTATGAAACTAGCTGAATTTAGTACTTCTACAATTGGTGGATTGATGAATTAACGGATGTGAGGTTGTTAAATAGACTGACACATGAATAAATACAATTAAGGTAAATAGAGAAGTAAAGCTCAAATCGCGAGTCACCATATTTGATTAAATTTAAAAGAAATATACGCTGTATGGATTTAGCTAACAACAAAGAAAAATAAATGCATTCTCCATTGACTAAATGAAAAATGCAGAACTTGGAATTGTCTGTTTGTCAGGCTCTCGAAGGGCATCCGATTCGATGACTAATCAATGAAATGAACGGGCACTGGCTCGTTGAAAACGGTTTGAACAGACAAAGATATTTTCTCTCATGAAGGAATAAAAAGGGAACGGGGTCGCGAAGCTGGTCAACCCAGTTTTTACTTTGTTCGATTCGCACTCCAACAGTCACTTTCAGGAATATGAAACTCATCGAATCAATCTCTTCTGTTTTCTCTATTTATTCAAAATAATATCAATAATATAACAACTGAGATAATAATAATACAACAACTTAATTTACACTCGTACACTCACTAACTGTTTATAGAGTTGACAGCTATACCCTACTTTTTTTTTTAATAGAGCGTTTATTTGTTAATTTATCAACTAGTTACAACTGATGTAATATACAGGCAACTATCTAGATATTTACACCACATTTCAGCATCACATCAGCATCCAAGGTCCAATGGCTTGGTCCTTTTCAGGCGTCGGTTTACTTGGGAGTTGTCGAGAAGCCTAATGGCTTCTGGGTTGGTATGAGCAAGAAGCCTTTTTTCGTAGTTCCTTGCGTATCTTTTAATGACATCGGTGACTCTTTCGATTTTGAGGTCCTTGTGGAGGTCATCATTACGAATGTACCATGGAGCATTCACAATACTCCTTAGTACCTTATTTTGGAATGTTTGAACCATTTTCAAGTTACTTTTAGCTGTGCATCCCCATAGCTGAATACCGTAGGTCCAGATAGGCATAAGTACTGTTTTGTATAACAGCAATCTATTGTGCAAACTGAGCTGTGAATGTCGGCCCAACAGCCAATAAAGCTTTCTATACCTGATTGATAGCTCTTCCTTTTTTTTCTTGACATGTTCTTAAGGTCATTCCTAGGTACTTAGCTGAGTTGGAATATGGGACTGTGCACTGATTCAGATACAAAGGAGGGTTTGTAATTTTTTTATTCGTGAAGTTCACATGAGTAGGCTTAGTTTCGTTTAGTTTGAGGGGCCATTTTCGAGTCCACTCTCCAATGGCATCTGTAGCTTCTTGTAATTTTTCTATTGATTCTTCAACCGTGTCTGCTATTGCCAGAATTGCTGTATCGTCCGCAAATGTGGCTATAGTTGTTCCTAAGGTGCAAGGTATACCATTTGTATATAATAAGTAGAGTAGGGGTCCTAGCACGCTTCCCTGCGGTACCCCTGCTTTAATTTTGTTGAGATGTGAGTATTCATCTTCATTTTTAATTCTGAAGTATCTGTTGCTAAGATAAGATTCTAGTATTTGGCAATATTGGTGGGGTAACATCCCTTGCAATTTGTTAATTAACCCAACATGCCACACTTTAATACCCTACATAGCACCCATTCCCTACACTACACCGTTCACATCACCAATCACGTGACATCACAGCATCCCAGGATTTTGCTCTACCCAGCCACATGATGACGTCCCTGTTGTTTAGTAGGTGAAACTCTTCAGGGTGAGCATGAAGTTGCTGTTCGTGATTGATTCCTTGCTGCTTCATCACTTAGCTCACTGTTTCCGTATTAAGGTCACGATGGAGGTCGTCATTACGAATGTACCAGGGGGCACTGATAATAGATCTTGGCAGTTTATTCTGAAAAGACTGAACCGTCTTGATATTAGTATTTTTCTAACAGCCCCAGATCTGTCATTTGTCAGTTCTACCTTTTTCTTGTTAGCACGCTCTTTTCATTTTTGTTAGGTGTCAACAATCATTCCCAAGTATTTGGTAGTGTTAACTGTGGGGATTGCATTCAATCAGCACTATAGGCAAAGCGGTTATTCGTTGGTTTGTGAAGTTGATGTTTGGGTGTACGTTTACAGAAGGCCCGGGTACTTAACACTGACTCTACACTTACCTACTAGTGACATGAAAAGAGGAGGAACTGGGAGATGAGAAAGGTGAAAGACCGAAGTTGGCGTATAGTGTTGAGATCGCTTCCATATCTTTGAAATCGCTTCCATATCTTTGAAATCGCACATTGGAGATCAAAAGTACCCTGAAATTTCATATACGAGAAACACATATCTCGTACAACTAGTTTTTTTTTCGGTAGACAGGTGAGGAAATCTTTAAGATCCTAAGGTGAAAATCGGATCTCATAAGATATCCAGAAGGGACCGCTCTTCTGGTTATGTAGGATTCAAACCCACTGAAACCTCACCTTCCTTTCCCACGTTGGAACTCGGCCTGGAACTGTTCAACACATTACTTCAGGCCAAGTCCTTGGGAGGTATTCATTCCTCTAGGTCTAGCCTCCTCTGTTTCTCCAGTTCTTGAGCGATTTTCCTCAGCAGGATGCCTTCGACATAGACAGCTACAGAGGTCCAATACTCCTCTCTTTCATTTTTTTAGCAATAATCTCATCTGCTATCGCTAGGTATCTCATCTCTCTAGCTTTCAAAACACATAGCCGAGCTATCGCTTCATTTCGAGCAGTTTGGCCCATTTCAAATCCTCATGAAAAACCCGGGGCTTACTTCAGCAAGCCCTGTTAGTTTCGGGGCCCATTTCGGTTATTTTCTTTCGAATTCAACTCTAAAGTCACCTCTGCTGGGTACCACTCGATGATGACAGTGCCTTATTGTGCCTTGTGCTTATCCCAGTACGTGTCTTTCGTTCTTGGTGGACTGGTTATTGTGTACTATAGTTAGGCACTACCTGTTTCCCTCTTGTGATTGGGCTCATTCCGTATCTAAAAAAAATTAATAAAAATAAATTGCCCCTCCCTTCCATCGTGATTTGTCCAATTCCCCCAAACGGTGCTCGAAAACCGCTTGCTCCACTCTCCTAAGGGTTCGGGAAATTGGTTGGTTGATGACATGGGGATCCTTCCCACCCATCCCCCCACCTGGACCCCTTGATAACATAATTTCGTCAGGATACCTCCCCACCCCTCCACTTTACATCCCCACCACTTCCCCTCCACAGTTCCCCTCCACACCATCTCATTACCCTCCCTCCACCCCCACTCCTACAACTCACGGGGGGAAGGGGCTTGAACGCTCCCCACCGCATCAAAGTTGCCCTTTAAGTGGCAATCACCTCCGTTAATGCGGTCTTCAACTATGTTGATAATAAAATTAGCGAAGGGGTCCCTGCAGAGATTGACATACAATGGAGAGTATGCCCACTTCACATGGGGAAATCAAAGGGGAAATATTCGCCAACAATAACATTATGTGATTACGAGACAACTCATTTGAGATAATGTAACGAACATATTGGTACGTAATGCATCCATTACGGGACGTGCCTATGTCCAGTTTCTACGTTATCACACTTTAAAATATAATTATAAACACATGATGAGTATTTACTTCTCCAATAATCGGAGAGGAGGTGAGCTGCCAAACTCGCTCGTTCCACTCGGATTTCCCGAAATGACGGAAAACTTCGTACATCCTTCAAACTGACCAAACGAGTCCAGTCGCTTTTCAGGACCCTTGCAACCTGGATAAAGTAAGAGAGGAACAAATAAAATGCATTCAAGTATAGCTGAGAAAATAAAGATTAAAGTCGGTGGGAACTGAAGAGTTTTGCAACGAAATAATGCTAACAACCAGTTTTGCTTCACACAATCTAGGAACGAGCAAGTTGTGCTTCACACTTTCAAGAGTAACGCATATATAGAGGTGAGCGGTTAAATAATCAAGTACACTGGGTTTCTTAAATAAAAATTATTTTTATAAATGAGTGTTCCAATTTTCATGAAAATTAATTTCAGTTCGGGTAAAGTATTAATGAATTTTCAGTTTGGTAACACTAATAATAAACAACAGTAACTCAACTGTGTCAACTTTTATGTCATTAATAACCAATTTTCAATCAAATAACATTGTATATTGGGAAAATCGTTGCCGTCAAGAGTTTGAAGACATAGCATTGTTAAAATTGCGTCAAGTACTTGAAAGTGCTCCCCCATATTACAATGGCATACTGTAAGATTGACTCAAACAGCGCCTGATAAATATTGATTTTCAGTTCTTCTGGTAGAAATTTGATTCTATTCAGGGTATTAGCACATTTCCTAAGCTTTCGACACAAACTTCGAATGTGGTGGGTTCATTTCATTTGAGAATCAATCGTCACTCTTGAATAAATTAAGCTATTAACTTTTTTGATTTTCGAACAGTCACACGGTAAGTCATTGCAGCTGTTTAATGTCAAAGGGTCACTCGATATTGATTGTGATTCTGTTTTTCTTGCTGTCAATGAAAACCGATTTCGTAGCATTGATGGTAAGCTTGTTGGTGTTCATCCATTGTCTTAATAATACTGTTGCAATACTTACAATAGTGTGATATTTCAAAAAGAGTATTCTTAAGTGTGTGTTTTTGAAAGTGTTGTTTTCTACTGCAGGCCCACCGACAAGGCGTAGACAGAATAGTTGAAATTAACCAAGTTTAACTCCTCCAAATTAGTTCACCTGTTCAACATTTCCCAACTCAACGCCAAATTTTCATCCGTTCAAATTGATGTCCCCATATATTCATAACACATTTCATAAGATTTGCACATTCATGTTACCTATGCAAGGTAGCGTAGATGTGCCACACCCAATTTGTCAAACGTTTTTCTCTTTATCTCTACTACGATTAGAAAACCAAATCAATGTTTGGAATCATAAATTTGGAAAAAATCTAGAATAACGTTACACCGTTCATAATTTACTAAAGCCAGTTTTTCTGTTACAGGTCCGAAGAGTTGACGGACGTAGCTGCCAATGCGACGGGTAAGATTGTGTATTGTTTTGCTGAATTATCATTTGTTCCTTTTGTTTATTTGATAATTACCAAGCCCAATTTATGAAATTGAGCAAGACAATATTCATATATCAAGCAGAAGTAAAAATGATAGTTGAAGATAATGATCAAGCTAAGTATAAGAGCAAATCAAGCACTATACACTGAATAAGGGGGATGATAATACTATAGATCTCAGTAGGGCGGGGGAGTCACAAAAAAAGTCATAAGATTGGTTAGTCTGAAGGCAAAAATTAGCCAGACTAGGAAGATGATGAAGGGGCCGATTAAGTTGGTAGTTCGTTGGGGAAAAGGGTATTTCAAAGAGAGGAGATGAACGCGCCGAGATCCTGGGAATTCGAAGATTCACCTTAGCCAAGAGAGCCAGGCAGTCAAGTTGGTTTCTGAGCAGTTTGTGGAATAGTCTTAGATCTGCCAGGCATCTGCGAGTCTCGAAGGGGAGCAGTTGGCACAACTCAAGCATAGACACATAATCAACATCGCCTGTCCAAGATACCAATCTTATTAGCGATGTACCTCAGAAATTTTCTTTGTACTCTCTCCAGGGGATACTTATGGATGGAGTAACTGGGCGACCAGACTGGAGAGGCGTATTCAAGAAGTGGTAACACCAGGGACATATAGGAGTATGATTGCCTCAACGTTGGAGAAATCACGAGTGGTCCAGCAATACCATCAATGTGTCCAGAAAAATTAAGCTGGCCATCGCAGTGACCAGATCAATGGCCAAGATCAATCATATTATGAGTCCTGTGAAGCGCAGATCCACCCAAAGCATAATCATATAAAATGGGCTGAGCAATTCGGTGAAAGGTGGTGACTGAGCATTTAGATGGGTTCAAGGAGAAGGAGCTCGAGGTACACCAACCCTCCAGAGCCCGAACAGCCCCTTGCAACGCAACACAGTCTTCAAATATCAGTATGTCATATCAAATACACAGTATATCATATCCAATATCGAAACTTCAGGAATCGATTCAGCAACTAATTTGCAACAACTTTCACCTCATAGCAATTTTGGTTTATTACTCAGTAATAAACCATTGTAATTGCTCTTGAAAAAAAAATCTAACCCCCCTGAAAATTTCATGGTTTACGTTTCAAAGGGTGTATAATCCGAATCTGCAATAAAAAATTTTCCGTCCGTCGCCGTACGCACGATTTCTCCCAAACGGCTGAAAAATCCATTTTCTGTTGGTCCGGCGACGCCCCAATTCTTGAGCCAGCTCTCTCACTTAATTTAAAGTGCCCTTTAAGGGTTGTCAAAGTTTTGTAAAATCCGTAAAAACCTCAAAAAAGTCAAGGTAGGCCTAAAACTCTTTTTGAAGAATACTCCACGAGGAATCGAATGAACCCTTCCCCAGGCCCGTAGGTCAAACCATTCTCGATCTATGGCCCGATTTATGGTATGATTTATGTGTATGGTGATACACGGGTTGAAGCATTCTAATAACCATAAAAAAACGCTGCAAATTCTTTCACTGGGGTTTATTATTCAATTGGCTAGCGTTCATGATTTGAATTTATACTAAGCTTTGGAATGTGCTTGTTTCACAGGTGATAGAGCGATTATTGAATTTAAGGAGATATGCATAGAGCACGTAAATCTGTTCTCGACCAAAATACCTATTTGGATTGATCAGTTGATCATATTTGTGTGCCTCCTGAAATTCAATAATCACTCTATCACCTGTGAAACACGCACACTCCAAAGCTTAGTAGAAATTCAAATCATGAACGCAAGCCAATTGAATAATAAACCCCAGTGAAAGAATTTGCAGCGTTTTTTTAGTCCGCTCCTTTTTTGCCTATTGTACAATTCATCTGCTTTTTGAACTATTTTCAATGTTGATTTACCGCCATATCACCTAGTGGGAAAAAAGATGAGCTCTACTGTAAAAACATTAACATTTCATCAGCTTTCTATCGGTTTATTAAATTTTTATCTTAGAGCAATTTTTAACAGAGAAATTGGTGTTTGATTGTGTAAAAACTTGATTTTTTTACACGGAATCAGTGTTGCAAATTGGTTGGTTAATCGATCTCTGTTGTTCTTGTACCGATTAAACTGTATAGCAAATATAGTTTGTTATAGTTGGTTCACGAGTAACTGTACCAAACTCGAATTTCCTCCTAGACCTGTTGACCAATACTTCACTTAGTAACTTACCAGTTACTTAGTGAGTTAATTTATTATTGGTAGTAACTTAAGTACGGTGTACTACCACTCAATCCTCCTTTTCCGCCTCTTCCAAGTGTACAAAGTTCCATGTTTCCATTCCTCCTGCATCCATCCTTCTAATTAAAAATAATGGCGCCAACCCCCCCAACGCCATATAGTCAAAAGAGAAACTTCCCGTTGACATTTTTGTTCAATTCATCCGTTTTCAACGAACCCTCGCTATTTAATTTATCTTGATCAACCTCCGAGTAAGAGATGTAAAGAGATTGGATTCGTCATTTCCTACGAAAAAAAAGTGCAGTTGTTTTCCCAACTTGTCAGTCGTGAACCCCAAAAGCGTAAACAATGTTCGTTGCGTCGCATTACCTAATTATAATCAAGTTGAAAGCCTAATTTTATATTTAATCAAAATTACGATCACAATTTGTTGGCCTACGCTTCATTCTGGGGTATAGTCCTGAAAACAAATACACAGCTTTCCTCCGAGTTCTCCATCTCGTACTGTAAATTCATCTACTCTATCAAATTTAATGGTAATTGCGGCAAAATGGCGAAATTCATGCATCAGACCAGAAAGGTCCATCATACTGCATTAGACATAATGTCAACGTGTGTCAGTTTCAATAGGGTTCTCCAACAATAATCAATTTTTATTTGATCTAAGGGTGATTTATGAAAGTTCTATAGCACTTTCCAGTTTAATTGAACCTTTTTTCCTAAAGAATTAGACCTTTTCCTAATGCAATTAAGCCTCTAGCGGCAAAATAAGGAATTGCAAGTTCACTCACAGCAGTTTGCAGTTTTGCTCACTGGGAATCGAATCATTCGCGAATTGGGTCGAACTTACCGCTATTTGAATTAAACATTCCGCAAATTTAATTAAACCGTATAAAAAACTGTTGTTTTAGTCAATACAAGATGTACAATTTCAACAATACATAACCAGGGCAGGTCCAATGCTACCACTCAAATTAGAACCATACACCCCCCCGTAATGATAGAAAATTAGGATTAGAATGTCAACATTGTTAAAAAGCTCCAATGAGAAATCGATATGACTTTTGGTTTATCGACCAAAGATGATGTTTCATTTGACACAAAAATGAATTCTCTAAAGATGATGTTTGAGTTGTTTTACACTCAGAATAACGATTTACTAACAATATCACGAATAAGGTTAAACGTAAGGTTCATGCATGAATTACAGGGATGATGAGGGGCTTGAATGGATCGACCAATTTTTTACTGAGCGGTTTCTTTTCTATAAAATCTGGAAGTGAGGTAGAGAATATCGGAGCCACCCTATATTCATTTTGTTGAAATTGTACATTTTGGTCGACCAAACTAACAGATTTTCCCTCGTTTTCATTCGATTTGTGGAATGTTTAATCCTGTTTGGGAAAATTTTAATTAATTTTGCTGAACATCTAGTTCAATTTGCGGAGAGTTTGATTCAATTCTGGAAAGGTTTGATACAAACTTCGAATGCTACATATGAATGGCGAACCAGTTTAACTGTATTGCAGAAAGGTTTAATTATTTTGGAAAATGATGTATAAACATTTGATTATAAAGCACCCTATTTATATTGCTTTACCTATATGACATACAAAGGAGGATATATTTTTTCCAATAGTGTTTTTTTTTTTTTGCTTCCTATATGACATGCAAAGGAGGAAAGAAGGTCAATTTTACCATGAAAGAATATTTTTAGAGTTTTTATGGTTATTAGGGTTATTACGTAATGGTTATTATTATACATTAGTGTTATTTGATATTGAAATAATTATTTCAATTGTAGTCATTCTCTCAATTAAGGATTTAATCATTTTCATGGAGGAGGTTTTGATTCAAATGTTTGTTTTTTTAATCGATTAGAATGATAGATTAGATTCAAAGCTTAATCGTAATCGTGGAATTGATTTGTGCCCAAGACTGTGTGGAAGTAGTCGACGTGGTTTAGGTCGGTGACATTAATGTCGATAGCTTCGCGGAGAAGTGGGAGGTTAAGTGACTAAGAGGAAAATGAATTGGAAGAGGGAAAACTGAGTACCTGTCACCCGCAGGGCTGCCACCTGCAATCAAAGCGGTGACAGCTCTTGTTTGGTCGAATCTCATTAATGCCCCTCCCTTCCATCCCCTCCACTACTCGCTGCAGTTGGCCCAGGGGACTTGATTAATTCGTGACCCGCTCGGTTAGCACGACTGAAGTTTATATGTGAATGTGACTCGATCCGAACTTCTATGTGAAAATTAATCAACTACCCCGACCCTCCGCCGCCTCTTCGCATAAGCTTGGCTCAAGTTTTGGCTGTAGATTCTGTACCCTGTATAAATTCATGATAACGGATGATCATTAAACTGATGGGAGTGATGGAACATCTGTATACGCACCTGCGCCTATTCAATGATAGAGGGGTGGGGTGATGAGGGTGTGTGGCCGGTCAACAAAATTATCAAATTAGGTTAATTTTTTCGAAGTCCCTCTGAAGAAAGGCTTCGTCTATAAGGAGACTCCTATTAGCATTGATTGAGTGTGGAAAAATCGAACTTGAGAGTAAAGTATCTGAATACAAAACCCGTTTCAGACCATTCCAAGACCACACCTTAAAAAACTATAAGTGTGTATGTTTCGATGTCATCCTACTTGCAGAAACCCGTGATTGCCTGCAGATTGCCCTCAATGCATTTGCTGAGCAGCTTTTCAGGTGTGGTTAGCTAAATACGAGTCGGTCTCCTTGGTCCCTTCAGACAGCCAGCAAAAGGTGAAGATAGTGAATGAGGAATGTTTTGTCCTTGGTGAAACTTCCATCCCTGCCCAGTCTGTGCTGGAGATCTGGCGGTGCGCTGGGGTCGACTTCATGGGTGTTGCCATTGTAGCCACAAGCCATGTGGACCTTGGTGGAGCACTACCTCCTGTAACCAAGGCTCCATTGAGGCCACAACAGAAGCTGCTCCTCCTTTGCACGTATTTACTGCCAAAGCTAACCTATGGGCTAGTCTTTGGTAATCGTACTACAGGGAGGCTGCTTGAGTTAGACCGTGAAGTTTAGTCTGCTGTGTACTCTTGACTAGGCTTTCCTCCTGGCGTCCCAAGTGCCTAAATCCATGCACTGGTAAAGGCCGGTGGACTTGGCATTGTCTCTCTCCCAGCCAGCATCTTGTTGGCATGCTAGCCCTTAGGCACTCTAGCTGGGAGGTCGCCCACACTGGTGCTGACGTTGATTTTGTCAGGCGATCGAGCAACACCAACTGCTCCAAACCCCAGCTCATCTGCTGAGTTTGCTGCTGCTCTGCATGATTCAGTGGATGGTAAAGAACTGCAGTTCTCTGAATCCTCAATTTCCTCCCAGACGAGTGGGCTTCTGAAGGCATTGGGGCAACAAACTGGGGTTGGGGACATCTACCAACATTTTCATCACAGTCCATAGTATTCTAGATTAATAGAGATAATGTTCTTGTACTTGAAGAAAAAATGCAACTACTTGTAATTGAAAACTGGTCATGTACAAGTCCTGATGTACTCGTACTTTCAACTACTTGCACTATTACTTAAAACTTCAATTACACGTAATTGCACTTGAACCTTCGATTTTAGGGGACTGCACCCATACATTGTACTGGTAAGTTTTGTTCAACTCTGTACAATAATTTGCGGTTTTTTTTTGTTTCTTTCAAAAATTTCCGTAGATAGATCAGTGGTAATAGTTAATTATTCGTAAAAGTCTCGTTGCAGAGGGAAAACACCAATGAGTTTCGCATTAGCGGAGCAAATATTTTTCGACGTCGCGGAGACCGATAGCTGAGGGGCGAACCTCATTAGGCTGCATCGGGCTACCAAGCGTAAAAACGGCAATCGAGCTTTGAGCAGGAGGGGAGGGTTGGGGGTTGGTAGAGTGGGGGTAATCCAGTATTTTAGAGGCGATGAGTTATCAGCGGAAAAGACCTCCCCTTTTCCCCCTCCTCCGAAACCAAATTAACCGTCATTCTGTTTATATTTGGTTCAAAAACAGCGTTGACGGTGGAGTGGGGGAAATGAGGGGCTTAAATGAAACTTTGCACGCACGCACGGCGAACCTTCAAAGGAAAACGCGGTCCTCTGCATACAAAGTGCGAAATTACGTCCGACTTTAGCGAGCTATCTGACGCAGCGGTGGAGGCGCGTTGAAGTTGGTGAAGACCCGCAGACACCTTTTTGACGCTTTGACACAAGTTGATATCTATGATAATTAAAATCGCTCGTACATCAGGCTGTATGATGGGTAAATTGTATTTTCTACGTCCGAAGCTATGCCTACCAGAATTGAGATACCCAAGTACATTGGGTACTTGAAGTACTTGAAGGGACGAGACACCGAGTTTAGATAACACAACTCTGAAAACGATAACTTTTTATATGATAAATAAAAATCCCATTTTTTAGCGCATTTCACTGACATTTGAATACAGTTTTACGCATGAATTTGAGCTCCAATTTCCAAATTACCTGTTTCATGGTTGATAAACTTTTTTTGAGTAGTATTCTGCTAAAAAATATGAATTCAACGACTTTTAGAATTTTTTTTTGTCATTTTTTTAATACTACTTTTGAAAATTGGCTAAGGTAATGTGCTCAAAAAGTATTGTCCAGCAAACTTATCCTTTCGTTTAGAATTCTTGATTTTTTGGCGCAAGAACGAAGTTTTTATCTCAATCATATCAAGAGTTATCGTCTGGAGTGACACATACACAAAAACACAGATAAATGAGTCATTACAAAATGTCAGTCACATTTATGTCACTGATCAGTATTGCTGTCAAATCTCAACTGAATACAGTTTTGTAAGTGCTTTAAAACGTTCTCCTATGTACATGTACATGTTCCATGAAAAAGTGTGTAAAAGTTGAAAATACCAGAGTCCGTATTTCTCACTCCCTACAGCTGTCACTACTCAGCGAAATATTTATTGGGGCTGTTATATCCACTTACACTATGAAAGAACATACCATCTACAATGGATATCCGCCTCAGGAAAAAAAATTGGATCAAATCAAGTAGCCTTATCAGCCCATTATTTCAGTGTCACACGGTTTTTCCTCACTCCCTACAATGTTTTGAAGAGTAGCCCCCAACTGGCAGGAAATGGTGTTTATGAAGTTGCTTCTGTTTTTTGGCCATCCCTTATTCAAGTTAGTCCCAACGCTCGTGGTTAGATTTTGCCTTGACCTTCCCAGTTAGTTCTACCGGGAAAACTATCCCTGAAGGCAGCAGTGTAGGTTTTTTAATTCTCACTCCCTACTTCAATAACATTCTGACTGTGGCAAGTGAAACTTGATCGCACTTGTTGACAATTAGTGTAGTTGTTGGAAGTTCGTTGACAACATTTTGGTTCAACCTGTTTCAATTGATTTGTGGCCTGTAAAGGCAGTGAAAGAAATAAAAGTTGAAACTTGATCAATTTTCTTGTTCCTAATCAATCACTGCGGTTCTCTCGGCATATTAACCAAGTGAGCACACATAATCTTGAACCGTACTGTTGATAAACCATTTGGAAAAAATAAACTTTTGTAGGGAGGGAAAAATGTACTACTATTTTTTCCCCTCATGCCTTGGGAATAGCCGCTCAAGTCTTTCAATTTAGGTGAGTGGAACAGCACAAAGTAGCTTAATTTTAGCTTCAGTAAATACTAAGGTTTCTTTCCAATATCTCACTTGCTACAAGCAGATCTCACTCCCTACAATATCCAGCCAATAGCCCCTCAAATTGTCTGCCTGTGAAACCAAGGTGTGGCCACAACAAGACAAGGTCTTTGCAATCAGCTATCGGTAAAACCCACGTTATGCACATAGCATCGGGATATATCCGAACTTCGTCAGGTAAAAATAAATTCTGATTCGACAGTTACGTTTTTGTATTTTTCGTTAATAGCATAAATGAGTCGGTTCCTACCTCCGTGTCCAGTTGAGAGATGTTCTTCAAGAATAATTCTTTGTAACATGCTAAAAAAATTCCCCCATCAGATTGTCCTGGAGCCACGGGACAATTCAAGTTGTCCATGGCACTAACACTGCGGATGTCCAATCTTCTTAACCGACGATATTGTCGCCAAGTTTTTGAAATCGTGTCATTCGCTTCCTTCACTTTACTTAAAAACGCCTAGTACATTCCTTTCGTAACATACGAAGTATTTTCGGTCGTTTTCGCGTCGAAAACTGTCTTTATCGCCTCATGGAAGCTATTACGTTCCACCGACATGGTTGACTATCAACGACAGACTGAATCACACGTAGGTAAGCAGGTTTTTCTGTTTGCACTTGGCACTGCTCGGGCCTCAGCAGGATCGCAGACAATTGCTGACACCCTCAAGTTTCTGCAATCGGTTCGGGAGTATGGCGGGGACTGTCACCTCCAGTGGATACCCAGTCATTGTGGGGTCGAGCGAAACGAAAAAACAGACCGGCTGGCAAAAGAGAATGCCAGAAAAGAACAGCCGGATCCGCCTCGTACCTTTCATGCAGTTAGGCGTGATATAGCAGCTGCTATACAACGCCGCAGCAGGGAGGCCATGGAGGGAGCTAGCGTTGGGAAGGACTGGGAGGTTCTTGTAATTGAAGAGGGACACATTCCCTCTGTCCTCCCACGGCGAATGTCGGTTTCCCTGTTCAGAATGGTCACCGGCCACGACTACCTCCAAAAGCATTTATACGGAATAGGGGTAGTCGACTCGCCAACATGTCCTCTCTGCATTCTGAGGGAAATGGACGCCCGCCATCTCATGGAGTGCCCTGCACTGGATGAGATTGGCGGATCAACGCTGGAGGAATCGGCGTGTGAAAGATATTGGGCAGCGAGACGTCACATAAACGCAACGGGCGTAGGATTAAAAATAAAAAAAATAAAAAATTCAGAAAAACCAGAAAACAGGACGCGGGGTCACCAGGAAACGGAAATCCGTTTATATAAGCTTACTAACAGATGCTAATTCTTGCAAATCTGCGAAATACATTAGCGTTAAAATCCAAGAACCATTTCGGAATGCTCCAAAACGGATTTCGATGGAAAAGTCTTTCGAAAATGTTTATTCTAAAATTTCTGGAGCCATCGCGATAGCTTCATTTTCCATGAAAATTCGCTAAAATGATAATTTTGATCTGTAGAAAGGTTCATGTATAGGTGACTCTAGATCCCAGGACGAGATTTTGAATTATGCAGTCACCCGGTGTTGAAACATCCCTGAGGGTAACATCATACCCCGCCAGCGTAATTGTTTCAGAGAGAATTCGTTAGCGGAAATACAATTTGCTCCGAAGCACTTTCCGTAAGGCGGGGGAAGAGAAAGCCTTCAAGGTACAAATGGCTAAAGACAATGTGATTAGGCTACAAATGGGAGTGCATTTAAATTCAGCGTAGATAAGTAGGGGATTCTCCAGTTGGGAGACAACACCTTTTCAACGGCGTGGTGGGATGGGGGGGATATGCTAATGAAGGGTTGCGGATATACCGGCAATTCCCGATTGTCCTTTACACGCAGGGCCCGTCGCTTAGCAGCCGCGATAATCCAGAGATCGCTAACAACCAGATTACCTAACCCCGGCTCTAACCAGCATATGAAGCCGATAATGTGTGAAGGAGAATTGAAAACTTGTTAACTATGCGGGTATATTCAGTACGTGATTCTTCGGCTTTCTGGTCGTTCTTACTCTAGTTGCCGATGTACGACACTAAATATACCTACTGCACATCAGATATCTGGCAACCACAGATATTGGGACCACAATATTTTCCTCCAGTGGAACAACATACTCTCTTAACCCTTCTCTACTACGGTGGTTCTAGGTCACACATGCACTACTGTTGGGTCGGATCCGACCAACCTCCTTTCGGTTTATTATTCAATAATAAACCATTGTAATCGCTCTTGAAAAAAAAAAATCTAACCCCCCTGAAACTTTCATGGTTTACGTTTCAAAGGGTAGAATCCGAATCTGCAATAGAAATTTTTTCGTCCGTACGCCGTACGCACGATTTCTCCTAAACGGCTGGAGCAAAAGATCTGAAATTTTCAGGAAAAATCCATCTTGGTCCGACGACGCCCCAATTCTTGAGCCAGCTCTCTCACTTAATTTAAAGTACCCTTTAAAGGTTGTCAAAGTTTTGTAAAATCCCTAAAACCCTTTAAAAAAGTCATGGCGGCCTAAATTTGTACTCTTTTTGAAGAACACTCCACGAGGAATCGAATGAGCCCTTCCCCAGGTCCGTAGGTCAAACCATTCTCGATCTATGGCCCGATTTATGGTGCCAACATTCGCGTTATTTTGGTTTATTATTGTTTTTGTGTTGATATAGTGTGATGTAGTGATGTAGTAATGTGGATACTGGAGTGAACTCCTAAAACGTTGTGTAGCCTTTACAACGGTTGAAGCAGAATACCATAAAAAACACAACCATAAAAAACGCTGCAAATTCTTTCTCTGGGGTTTATTATTCAATTGGCTTGCGTTCATGATTTGAATTTCTACTAAGCTTTGGAGTGTGCGTGTTTCACAGGTGATAGAGCGATTATTGAATTTCAGGAGATATGCATAGAGCACGTAAATCTGTTCTCAACCAAAATACTTATTTGGATTGTTCAGTTGATCATATTTGTGTGCCTCCTGAATGCACACACACTCCCAAGCTTAGTAGAAATTCAAATCATGAACGCAAGCCAATTGAATAATAAACCTCAGTGAAAGAATTTGCAGCGTTTTATCAATCACTGTTCTCAAAAAACGCTTGAAACCTCTAGAAAATGTATATTAATGACTCTCCGAATGAAGAAGATAGAAAAATACAAACAAGTTTTTCAATGAAATGTATTATTATAGGTATTTCGCAGCTTATAAGCTCTTGCGTTTAACTCAGTACTGCTAATTCAATCATAGTTTCAGACTCGAAAAATATCGTAGTTCTGTTAAGAAAACAAACATAATTTAAATTTAAAGAATATAATCAACCACAAACTTCACAAATTGACGAGAAAATAATCACATATTTTGTAAAGTACCACAAACTTTCTTCATCTTTGGTCGAGGAACACCCAGGGAAAATTTATGTTCTCCACCCATTGATCTATCGCAGTAAGTACAATATGAGTTCCCTTTTCGGTCGCTGACGAAAAAGTCGCATCGTCTCCTTTTTTGTCGTACCATCGCTGGATGCTGTAGGTCTCTCAAGCCTCTTGCCCAGCTGTTCACCTATCATCCCTCTTAGATACCTCGGAAGACGTTCGTTAGCGAATCTTTTCTCCATCCACGGCTTAGCCAATGCATAAGCTAAATTTTTGAGAATCGTCGAGCGGATCGTGTTTGGATATGACTCGTTGTTGACATTCCATTTGTACAGGACATTCGAATCTACTATGGTTGGGTCGAATCCAACCAAAGGGGGATAGGCGAAGAATGGTACGTACCTCATCGGTGTGAACAAGCCAACAGCTTCCCATCAACTGGGTAGGAGGTGCCCTTGAACGACAGCTTCTAGCACACTCTATGTTGATCTTGACAGGAAAAAAAAAATTTCACTTGGGTCAGATCCGACGGACCGTAGTAGAGAAAGGTTAATTATTTAAACATGCGGATGTTTGCATTTCTTACGATTATATTGTATTATCAAATGTACTTATATCGTTGTTGTGTTGGACTTCGCCCGAGTAATAAATAAATGAATAAGAAGAAGAAATGATGTTTATTAGAGCAAACAAAGGATATACAATTACAAAAGCAACTTTTATGAGTAGGTATGTGCCAACTGTCCGAGTGACATTACACACTTGGCAAACCCGAACCCGACTTGTTAGTGACAGTCAGAAACCGCACACAACAGAGACATAACGCATTGGATTCTTTCTAGAAGTGTGTAACCCAGGTCACATGAGGGAGTGGACTCCCTGCAGTTCAGTCAGTCCAAAGACAAGGTCAGTGGGAGAAGTTCACCAGTTCACTCCGTGGATGAATGCGACCTGAAGGTCGCTTCGAAGTTCGTCAGTTTACTCCGTGGATGAATGAGATTTACAGTTTGCTCCGCAATTCACTGTGTGAATGAATGTGACTCTATTACCTTCGTGTACAGTCGGGGTTCGGTAGATGACAGACGTCTACTGTACTCCTTACATGAGTACCTCTGAGTAAAACAATGATAGGTACCAAAACGAGGTCATTTTCCTAGTCCTCATGAATAAATTTTATTTGAATAGTAGAATCAGCTGTAAAGGAACGGCGACCTGCCTAGGTTGTTAGGGGGGGAGAGTGAACGGTTATCTTGAGCCAAGACTCCTCAGCAAGAGACGTTCGCGACCTGCAGGTCTCGAACTTCACTTGCCACGAAAAGTTCGTGACCGTCGGAGTAGTCACGAATGTCGGCAGCCATGCTGTCGCAAACGTCTTGCAGGTCTTCCTTCCGCAGGTCATTTGGGACAAGTTCACTTGAAAGAGAAGTTCTTTGAGACAACCGTGAAGGAAGTCTACGAGGTGCAGACTGACAACCGTGAAGAATTGGTTGAGTAGAAACACTTGAGCAGTATCAGCAATGGTGAAAAAGTAAGGGAGCTTCAGGATGCAGTGGATAGTTAAGGAAGACATGGGGCTTGAGCCCAAGGATGACCATGTGGTTGTATGCCGCAGTAGGCCGGCCAATGATGACCTTCGGGGGCTCTGCTCTGGTGGACAATGGTTAGCCAGTCGACGGCTGTGAGTCAGCATGACAGGATACAGAAGATGGCGTGCTTCTGGGATGATTGTAATTAAAATAAGTCTCCATAAGACCCCATTCCGCATGCGCGGTAGTGAACGGCGCAGATGCGGAACGAAAAATATTTGAAAAATCTGATGGGTACAATTTGTTTCAAAACTGCCTATCCGGAAAAAATATTCCCTCTCCCCAGCTGATGTCCAACCAATCAGCTGCTCCTAAGAACTTTCCGAATGGATCTGAACCCTGCTTAACCGGACTTATTTATGGCCCACCGGTCATTAACTGGATATGGGGCCCTGCCCTACAGCAGTCCCCTTCAATCTCTCTAATATCAATGACGTAACCGCTCGAGAAACCTCATGCCATGTTATTTTCACTGAGCCTCGGTTCCATTCTGAGCAGAACTCAACCATTTGGGGTTTTTACAAATTTTCACTCCTTTTCTCCAAGGTGTTTGGCGAAAAAAAGGTAAAACATGGCACAAACATGGCAGAATATGCCGTTTTGTGTGGTGCCATGGCAATAAAGCATTTGAATGGCTTTGGTGATGAGTGACAAACGGTCACAGTTCGTAAACGTAAAGCAACAAATTTCGAATAAAGAATAAACACAAGATTCGCGGCTTGTCACGAATCTACGATAAATCTCGTGTCCCTTCTTTGGCTAACGGTGACCTTTTATATTCGCTAACGGTGACCTTTTATATTCGCTCACGGTGACTTAAGCAACGGTGAAAGTACAGAAACGCTAACACCGTTGGTCGATTCATTGGACGTGAGTAACCAGGGCAACGTTAAGGTCGGAACAGTGATTACGATCCTCGCCGAAAAAAAAAAGAAGAGAGAGCAAACAGGTGGCGGAAACGCGGAGGAAATTCCACTCGCGGAAATAATGCCAATGGAAAAGAGAAAAAAAATGGGGAAAACTCTAACCGGCGTTCCGGCAAATGAAATCCTATTCAGCGGAGAGGCCTCGAAGTTTTTCACAATTTCGTTCGACCCCTCGCGCGTTCGTGGGGGATTTTAATCCGTCTATCGCTACAACGGCTATCCGAATGTTAAACGCGCAATCACAGAGATCCCTAACGCTAGAGAGGAGAGAAACAATTCGTCGTGGAAAAACACAGCAAAAAACTCTAAACAACGTAGTAGTGACGAATTTGATTGTATTGCGGAATTTGCAATCCGCGAAGCGGCGTTGGTAGCTTTGAGTTCATCGTTTGTTTTCTAGCTTCGTTTGAACAAGCATGGAGGCGTACAGTGATTGTTATTTTTCACTTTCCCATCGGCCCTAAACATTTATTTATTCAATAGCTTACACCCAATTTACGAGTGATACGAGAGTTCGGATTAGTATGAAATGAATTTGGAATGCTGATCAGGAAATCCTGACGTGACGTGGCCCCAGAAACTTACAAAGTTGCTCAATGTACCTTGGTAAAATTGTTCACTTTGTACCTAGTTTAAATAATCAATTGTTGACACCACCGACGACAAGGCTAATAACCGGCTGTTAGTCGTTCTCAAGATATGGTTGTCCTCATCAATGAAGATCTCGTTTTCAAGTTCATCCTTAAGGGCAAAGCCATGGGAGAGGTTGGTTTCTTCAAGAGAAACACTAGGAAAATCACTTTCACTGAAGCAGTCATCACAGAATCAGAGGCCTTGAGCATTCCAATCCTTGCTGTTGACCTGGGTATGCTCGTTGATGAACACATCAGTCTTACTGAATTCTAGGCTACAAACATTGGATTCATCGAGAGAAACTCAAGGGAAATCACAAGCATTCAAGTTATGGCAACCCAGAACAAGAACTTGACAGTTCCCCCTCTTGCAGTTTGACTGGGTGTGACCTTTGGTGACCTCCTATGTTTTTCTGGATCTTTACCAGCATAATCATTGAAGCTCTTGGTTTCTTGATGAGTAACACTGGACGAATCGCAAGAATGCCAAATATCATCGCCCTGTAAAAGGCCCGTCCTTGATCCTTCCCATTTCGGAAGGGGTGCTCCCATGACCTGAGGGTGCTCATTGATAAACACCCCTATCTTTCTGGACTCTTTGAAGTTCTGGCGAGAAAAGCCATGGGAGCGCTTGGATTCGTCAAGAGAAACTCAAGAGAAATCACAAGCATTACAGTTTTGGCAACCCAGAACAAGTCCTTGATAATACCCTTTTTCCGGTTGACTTGAGTGTGACCTTTGATGACCAATTCTGTTTTTCTGGACTAATTAAAATCTTTACGAGCAGAACCATGGGATCACTTGGTTTCTTCAAGAGGAACGATGTACAAATCACTAGAATTCCAGCTAGTATAAGGCCTACCCTTGATCCTTCCCATCCTGGAAGATGGCCTGAGTGATCCCTCGTTTGTGAACACCTCTTTCTTTCTGAATCCTTCAAAGTCCTTGCAAGTAGGTAATTAGGAGCGTTTGACCCAAGGGAAATCACAAGCTTCCGGCTTATGCTACCCTGTACAAGGCTTTTGGTCCTTCCCATCTTGGAAGTTGACCTGGGCTTGCTCATTGATGAACACCTCTGTCTTTCTGGATTCTTTGAAGTCCTTGCAAGTGAAGACGTGGGAGTGCTTTGATCTGAAATGACTCATTCAAAGTCTGGTCATTTCAACAATCTATTTATGCTTTGTTATTCGATACGCAGTACGCAATCTGGCTATTTTTTAGAGCAGAAGTATTCTTTGAATCTCACGTTCCCCTATAAACTGGTGAAAAACAAAATCAACTGGGCATCGCTTCTCTTAAAAATACCTGTTCACACTTCTTGCGCCTTCTTCGCTATTTCATACCCCGTACTCTTCAAATATACTGTCAAATGAATCAACACTTCACAGAACACCACGTAATACTGACCTCATGTTGACTCTTGCCCTAACGTGGGTTTCCTCAACGCACCATCACGGATCGATCCAAAGTTAATCAAGTTCTCTCAATGCTGCTTTTGATGTATAATTTCCGGTTGTGGATGAACTCCCCATGTACGAAAGGACAATCCAAAATTACCATTAGCCATAATCAAAATTACAAATTTCAACTGTAACGGAATTTAAATTGCGTTTTATTGCAGAATTGTTATTAATAAGGTACCACAGCTTTGTTTAATCATTATAATCTTCCAAGAGGAAATGCACACAAAAAAACTACTTAATATGGAAATAATTCGAATTTTCTTTGTATTCTACACATTCTGAAAAGTAACCAGCAATTGCAAAGGTTACTCTTGACAATACCAGTGAAACTGCTTCTTTATGAAATGTCTAACCTGAATAAGTTAATTTCAGTGCAATGACTGGTGAATGAAACGTTATGATTTCAGGTGCCCTGAGGTGGATCAGGGAGTTGGGAAATCTGAGCAGAGAAGAGGGAGAAAGCGTGAGACTGAGATGCGAAGCTGAAGGGGAACCAGGTCCAATAACCATCAAGTGGCTGAGGAATGAAGCGCCAATCGACTCAGGTAGACAAGCTCTCTCAAACTCCTTCAACCCTGTTCGTTACACTCTTACTGTAAATCCCAAGTAAATTGAATTGTTTAACTCGTTTAATGGGTTTTCGAACATGAAATGAAATCCTTGTACAATCTAATTACATGACACTAGATACACAACTTGAACCCTCCTTGCCTCCGAACGAGCAGTTTTTTGTTTTTGTTTGATCGCAGTAACCTAGTGATGCAGTGAATGTGGATACTGGAGTGAACTCCTAAAAGGGTTTATAGCCGATACACGGGTTGAAGCATTCTGATATTCATGAAACTAACAAGAACTGCACAGGTGCTTTATGTTTCACAAACCGAGACGTGGTCTGTTTTTCGATTTCAGCTTTCCAGGTAAGGAACTAAAACGACTTCTTGTGCATATTAAAACAGACCACGTCTCGGTTTGTGAAACATAAAGCACCTTTGCAGTTCTTGTTAGTTTCATGAATAGCAGAATGCTTCAACCCGTGTATCGGCTATAAACCCTTTTAGGAGTTCACTCCAGTATCCACATTCACTGCATCACTAGGTTACTGCGATCAGAACAAAAACAAAAATACTGCTCTTTCAGAGGAAAGGTGGGGGTGCAAGTTGTGTATCTAGTGTCATGTCAATTTAGTTGGCTTTGTCCCGCAAAGATTAGATAGCTCTAATCACTAGAGTTTGTATTCGGTCAACATTGCATATTTTTTCCTGATATGCATAGGTTTTTGGAAGCGATTTCTGACCGATTTGTCGGCCTTAGGTGCCTCCAATGTTAAATTTATGCAGCATATTTCATTTTTCGTTCTAATAACATAACATTTTGGTGATTAAGTCTTATTCGGCATCATATTTTTAAATTTTGCTAATCTTTAACTTGTCCTTTTTTCCAAGTTTTCTCAAGAAATTCGGGACAAATAAGAATATTTTCGTCAACTTCGGTATTTCACCTTTCAACGTTGCATGTTAACTTATTAAATAGTTGCGTTATTGAGGGATTTGTGGCAGGGTCTACCGCAATAGTGCTGATTGAATTGAAGAAGACTGGACAGCCAAAATGAGACAAATTAGGTACAATACAGAAGACAAGATAAGCAACAAAATGGCTCAGCCTCTGTGTTGTGAATTTAAGGGGACATACAATTTGAACGGATGACATTGTTGTGTTAAGTTGCGAAATTTTAAACATGTGAATTTTGAACAGGTGAACTAATTTTGAGGAGCTTAACTTGTTTAATAAATAGGTACTTTAACACGATGGTGATGTGTATAAATATATGTTACAATTCTACAGATGTGTATATATAGCGAGATGGAAAAATGGACAATCTAATCTGGTTCTTTAAATATTTTTTAAATTATTTTATATTCAACCTGCTACGTTCTTGTCCTGGAGCAGGTTCAAATTCATGCAGTGTTAATAGTGTTCAGAGTTTGAAAAGTTTTCACATTACATTGGTATATGAGACAAAAGTGTTTGCTTGTTAAGCTTTTAAAGTTATTCCGTACCCTGTTATGTTCAACCATTTAAACCATATACCAATTTATGTTACGCGGAAACTTTTTAATATCTGAACACTATCAACACTGCATGAATAGGGTCCTGTTTCAGAACATAGCTGATCAAGTATCACATAATTTTAAAAATCAAAAAACAGACTAGATTGGTCTTTTCTCCTCCTCCAAAATATTAGTGGACCAGTCACAACCAAACGATTGATATACGAGTAAAAGTAAAGTAAACAAGGAATTTCACCTTGGATTTTCGTCCGACTACCCGGAGGTGTCGCGGACGTCGCCAGGCGTCCTCCAGAGAGGATTCGGAACTAGGTCTGACGATTTCGCTCGTGGCTTCCCATTGCCTCACGCCCCAGGGTTGAGAGCGTTTTGGATTCACGTGATATCGAGTTCAGAGGTGAACTGTCTAACGACAGGACAGGTATACAACACTTGATAGGATTTTGGCTCTAATCATTGGTGCCAGCCGGATTCGAACCGGGCCAATCAGTACTCCCACTGAAAGTAAACAGCTTGAGGACTGACGCCCGAGCTCGCTCGGACAACCTGTCCCCAGATATACGAGTATATACACATATATCCTGGAGTTAAAAGCTAGTGTTAAAATCCACGAATACTTTGAGAGTGCTTAAAATGGATTTTGATGAAGAAATTTTCGAAAACATTTATTCTTTAACTCTCAGAGCCATTGCAACAGCTCCTTTTTCTATGATAATTCGGTAAAAGTAGGAAACAGGGAAGCTTGAGAAGGCAGAGTCCACCTCAGGCCATGTGGCTAAGATTGAAGATCGATCAATGAAATCGGCTGGATGATTTTTACCGATTCAGTTTCGCTCTTTGGGTTAACTTTTCATCCTTCGGGGAAATGCTTGTTAGTTGGGGAGGGGGGAGGGATGTTTCTATTCGGCAGAAAGAAGGGAAAAAAACCTTTTTTCCAACCAATAGGCTTTGGGGATTCCGTCTTCGAGTGGATTGTCCACTTTTTTCCAGTCGCCCCCGAGGACCCCGCGTTCTATTCAGATAACCGCTCGCCGCTCGTCCCTTCATCTCCGAACGGGAAAACCCCTTCAGTTCTGCTTTTCACTCCGAAGGTTCGTCCTCTTGAAGGAGGTCGAAGTTGACTGCGAAGTCGATAAGAATCGGAAGGGTCGATCCCCCTGTACTTTTAGGGGCCTTTTAGTCAACTCCCAAGGCCTCTCAAAAGGGGTAACCGACCTACATTTCTGTTCACAACCATGAAGAGACTTATGAAGTTGACTTCAGCGAATTTTTTCCTTAAGAGAAATTATTGCAATTCAACTCGTCAACTTGCCCCAAAACAAAGGAATTTCTTGTTACCAAATTCACATTAGCGGCGTTTTACCTCGTGGTGCTAAGAACTTGCTCTCCAAGTCAGCCACGTACAAATTTAAAAACGCTGCAAATTCTTTCACTGGGGTTTATTATTCAATGATTCATGATTTGAATTTCTACTTAGCTTTGGAGTGTGCGTGTTTCACAGGTGATAGGGTGATTATTGAATTTCAGTGCCCTATGCATATCTCCTGAAATTCAATAATCGCTCTATCACCTGTGAAACGCGCACACTCCAAAGCTTAGTAGAAATTCAAATCCTGAATCATTGAATAATAAACCCCAGTGAAAGAATTTGTAGCGTTTTTTCTATGAGCCACCTTCCTGGTTTGGTAATACCTTGATAACTTAGTACTAGTATCTCCAGCGATAGTGATGTGATGATTGGCTAGTCAGAAGCTTGGCTGTGGCAGTTGAGTGTGGCACTGCGGTGTGGGGAAGGGCAATTATGGAACTGATTTTTATAGACCTGCACAACCCTCTGATCACTTATCTATTCCCAGAATTAAGAATGTAAAGTTCCCCAGTAATCAAAACATTGTTCAATGTCATTATTCTTTCTATAATTAATTGAATTTTTTATTTGATCGGTGCTTACTTCTCGACATTTAATCGCTGTCTAACGCATGTATTAGAATTGATTGCGTTTTGGATTAAAACCATGTTTGGGTTTATTACTTTTTGAATAATGCATGATTCCTCGTGCCATTCTCAGGTACGGGTTTCTCTTTTAGGTTCAGAAACTGCGATTATTTTCCGTTGTTGGATTTCTACCGATCTGACACCTATCCCAGTCTATTTTGCCCCCAAAATTACTAAGAAATGACACCTATGCCAACAAAAAATACCTCCACCATAAAAACATGCTATTTGGGAGAGAATGCTAAATTTCAGGAGGCACACAAATGTGATCAACTGATCAATCCAAATAGGTATTTTGGTTGAGAACCGATTTACGTGCTCTATGCATATCTCCTGAAATTCGATAATCGCTCTATCACCTGTGAAACTCGCACACTCCAAAGCTTAGTTGACATTCAAATCATGAATGCTAGCCAAATTAATTGAAATTGAAAAAATTGAATAATAAACCCCAGTGAATGAATTTGCAGCGTTTCATGCATATCAGAATGCTTCAACCCGTGTATCAGCTACAAATCCTTTTAGGAGTTCACTCCAGTATCGACATTCACTACATCACTAGGTTACTGCGATTAAAACAAAAACAATAATAAACCAAATGCAAATGTTGGCAGCATAAATCGGGCCATACATCGGGAATGGTTTGAGCTATAGACCGGGGGAGAGGCTCATTCGATTCCTCATGGAAAGTTCTTCAAAAAGAGTCCAAATTTAGGCCGCTTCGACTTTTTTTGAGTTTTTTAGGGATTTTACAAAACTTTGACAACCCTTAAAGGGCACTTTAAATTAAGTGAGAGAGCTGGCACAAGAATTTTGTCGGACCAACATGGATTTTTCCTGAAAATTTCAGATTTTTTGCTCCAGCCGTTTGGGAGAAATCGTGCGTACGGCGTACGGACGGAAAATTTTTTATTGCAGATTTGGATTCTACACCCTTTGAAACGTAAACCATGAAATTTTGAGGGGGGTTAGAATTTTTTTTTCAAGAGCGACTACAATGGTTTATTATTGAATAATGAACCAAAATAGGATGGTGGCGTACGGGTTCCTATCGCTGTACCACTTTTTTGAATACAAAATGTACACTCTGAAACAAGAAGAGAGCAGAAAACATTGCTTAATTATCAGAACATTTAGTTTCGTATGTAGAAGGACCATTGGATGTCTAATTTTTTTCATTCAAAATAATTTTCATCAGTGAGTTTTGTACGATCTGCAGAAACTTCAAATGTGAGGTACAAGTCCCACCCCAAATTATAATGCCATAATTGATAATGGAGCCTGCAGATCGCAAAAAATACTTGCACAGAAAATCACGAGTAAATTGCAATAAATAAAGTAATTTTCTCAAGTTTCTTAAAGATAAAACTTGGCAATTGGCACCTCGCTAGGGGGCAAGCCCCCTGGACCCCCTGATGCCTACTGCTTAGAGTCTGCGGCTGAAATTCAAAAAACATGGAACATGCTTTAGCCGCGCTTTTTTTCTGTTTGCTGCTTTCAGTTTGCTCTTATTTAGCCCGCTATCTTGAGCTTTCCGATTTTCCGCATTCAGTAATTCGGAATGTTCGAATTTTGATAGTCCAAATTCTGAATGGTTCATGGATCGATCGATACAGGTTAATTCTCATTCGGGGATCGTTTCATAACCAATATTGTCGTTTGGCTATCGATCGATAAACGTTAATTGTCGGCATGAGGTAGACTGATAATGACTGGGGAGTGGGGAAGGAGCATCTTCAAGGCCAGTTTTCATTTTCCAGAATTAGCTAGTACGGATTCCAGTACCAGGGCGCCAGGAGCGACCAGGAGCTTAGACCGCGAAAACAGTTTTCGCCAGTTCTGGTGGTGGGGCCCCGCTCTTTTCGCGGTCTTTTTCGTGTGACATTTTTTGGCTTGTTAGTCCAAGGCTAAAGCTTGTTCCATGCTAAAATAAATTTTCCAAAGTCGTAATCATTCTACTTTGATGTACGTAAAAAATGGATAAGGTCCCCTAGAAAACCCCTAGGCTTAGTGAGGTCAATTTCATGAGATTCTGCTCTATAAGCTCCTACTCATTCTGAAACTCTGCTGACTTTATGGAAACGTTGTTGCAGGTTTAGGACCAACGCAGAAGAAAAGACTGGCGTTCAGGACGACTCAGTCAGCTCACAAGGCCAATTCGAGGCTGAGGATCCCCAGGCTGGAGGTCCACGACTCGGGATTCTACACGTGCAAGGCCCGCAACGGAGCGGGTCGCGTGATCTCCACTACAGGCCTTCTCAAAGTCAGGATGACCCCTTATGGTAAGCGCTATGTGGGAAACCACCTCCAATGTGCATAATTAAAGTCAATAAACTCACCCTGGTGAAAGGTAGCACAACTTGGACGTTAACGACGGGTTTTCCCTAAGGTGAAGGGATATCATCCCTTCGGAAGAATTGCGGGAAAAGAGGGAGATACCCCTTATATACGACAGTCCACAGCTACGAATTAGGCAGTCCCGTTGGAAACTCGAGCCAGTTACTTACTCTCAAGCAACTCGTTTTTCTTACTTGACAAACCCTCCCACAATAGGTAGCTAAATACTTCTAGTACTGAACTAACTATCTGCTCGGTTCGAAATCCTCACCTCTCCCTACAAACCTACCGAATTCTCCTACTGGGGCAGAAGTCTCTTCTGGGACCAATGGTGAATCACCTACCTCCATTCCCTCACTCAAATCTGTTTACCGTGGTGGACGCACGCGTCTGGGCCCAACAGTAAATTACCCTTACCTTCTTCCTCGCTCAGATTCTCTTGATGGAGCGGATGCACATATCTGGAACCAACACTTGAATCCTGACGTATCCTCCTTCTCTCTAACTTCAAATTTTTGGGCGGTTGTACGCAATTGGGACCATCAGTTAGAACACACCTATATACACCTGTCCAATTCAGTTGGCGGGGCAGGCGCAAGCACCACCTCTTGTCTCATCCTAGTACAATCTGCATAGCTCTTTGAAATGATTTGCTGGCTATTGTTTATTTGTGATTCATAACATAGAGGAGATGGAAAGGATTACTTCCACCTTTCAAGGATTAAAGCGAATTTACTGCAAGCCCAAAGGGTGATTACCGAAATGGGCCCCAAACATACATACTTGTCATGAACCTTGTTGTGCCAGAAGCGCAAGGTGTACTGTGTTTCAGCCTGTTTCACTTTGAGAACTCAGGCCAGACACTGCGTTCTAGCAAGTTCCCTTTCATATTTCCCAGTTCCTTGCATATTGGATGAAGACCAATGGACGAAGGTATATTTCAATTGGACGATTTCATGAACCATGTCTGTGCAGAAGCCATGCCTGTGTTCCAGTGTGTTTCAGTTTGAAAACTCAAAGCAGACACAGCTTACCAGAGCGATGGGTTCATGAACTCAGTCCAACTCAGTGTGGTAGCAATGATTGAAATGAAGATTGAGAACTCGAATTGGAGAGGTAACGGGTCATTTATGACCCATAATAAAATCAATTCATGTCCTGAGTTTCACTCGAGAAAAAGGGTTCTGTTTGTTGCCATCATCCATTCTCCAGTGTTTTCGTTTGTGTTTCGTTTTCATTTGTATTCGTGTTTAATCTGTTTATTGTGTTATATTTTCCGTCCTCATGAAACGGTGCTTCAAAGATGTTTATGATCATTTGTATCCTACTTTGCCTTATAGGCTTTACTATGCTTGCCATTACCTAAACGTATCTCAAGTGGTGCCGGAAAATCTGGTGAAGGCAGAAAAGTTCGCGCCCCACATAAAATGACTTGACGTTGATGCGAAAAACGAGCTAACAAAGGGGAAAGGGCTCGGTCCATGATAAGGGTTCTGGACGCCGAAGATTCTCGCAAGTTCCCTTTCATACTTCCCGCTCCCTCGTATATTGGCAGAAGGGGTTTGGATGAAGGAGGTTGGTAGGTGGAGGTGGTGATGGTTGGTTGTTTCGGGAAGGTGCGGACCTAAGTTTAACCAACAAAGCCGTGTAGTCCCAGCAGGATCATAACATCAGAGCACCTCCCTCTGATACCAACTTGTGCGAGCCCTTTCATCGCGGCGGGTTCGCCGTCGAAGGGCTTCTCACAAATCGCTGGTCCGAGCGGAAATGTCGAGGTTTTCCCCGATAGGTTTCCCAGCGGGAGAGTGGATTCTGAATGGATTGTAGCTCCTGCTATTCGTATCCACTCAGCAAAATATTACACGATTTATTTACCAAAATAACTAAAGCAGAAACCAGTTTACAAGAAACTGCCGCAAAATCCTTCAATGAACAGATAACATACCAAATTATTCCACAAAGGTTAATCATCCCTACATGTTGACCCCGAAAGAGGAAACTCCGTGGGGTTTTCATAGTAATCTATCTAGAATCCCGTGCTTCCCACGTAATGTAGGATTCCTGACCAAGGCTTTTTCAGTGGTTTCGATTTCACGCAGCTACTAAACAACCTGTCAGCAAATTTAATGACAAAAGTTCGGGAATCAAAGAAATCGTTAGCGAGGGAATTTTACCGCTTACTCCCGGGCCCAACGAAATTTGACCGCTTGCTCCCGGCTGAGCAAAACTGATGGTCGCCCGTCGGTCCCGTTTGACCGTTTGCTCGGGGAGGGGCCCAGCAAATCGTAGATGATTCATAATATTTATGATTTTTTGTGTTTCCCTTTCTATTGATTTCACTTTTTCTTAATTTCCGAGGCTCTAGGTCCTTCCTGGGTTTTGAAATACTCCTTGAGATCGGGAAACCCTACAGGACGTGTACGAGGGTGGCCTTCCAAGGAAGGGTGGGCTCGAGGGTGCCGGTCGGTGTTTTCCCCCAGCTCCACTGGCTAGTATGAAAGTCCGTGTTAGCAGTATGTGATTGTATTCATCGTGTTAACGTGACTTGGATTGCAGCTGAGAATGGATCTGTGATAAGTGCAAATTAACAGTTCATAGGTAGGATTTGTGATAGGCTGGGAGGATATTCAGTATTCGCCTTGTCTCAGTCCTTCTTCAACAAGATATGGACCTAACTAAAAATTATATCCGATAATGGGAAGCCCACAAGCCAAAAGAGGAGGTGGACTAGGACCTAGGTGTCATTAACTGCTGTCCCTAATAAATACTGCATACCATAAACACCTGGCACCTCCTCGTGGTCCATCCCGGAGTGAGGCTAACGGCAGAGGCCACAGGGGGGCCTGCTGTGTCGTCAAGAAATAGTGAGTTAAACCCAAGACTGCCGCTTCTGTTAAGTCCTGCCATATCGTAATGGGCCAGACTGGTCCCAGACATAATATAACCCACCCTGATATAGCAAGTTGACCGTTTGCTCCCGGGCAAAAAAATTTTGAACTATCAGCGTAACTCGGAAGACTCCTCGAGGATGTCGTTCACGTTGTCCTCCAAATCGGTATCGAAGAGGTGCCTCATCAAATTCATAAAAACAGACCTTAATTTACAAATCATCTTTATTTAAGGCTCGTCCAGTCAATAAAAAACACAGCTGTTCCTCCTCATCGACAATTTGAAGGACACTTGAAGAAGAACTTTTTGAAGTAGACTCCAAGTGGAATCTATGTGGGGAAGAAGGGATTTTTATATCAAATTCTGGATCTACACACCTTGAAATTAAAAGTCACAAATTTTTAGGGGGGGAAGGGCCTTTAAAAAATGTTTGCTATACGATTACAAAGGGTTTATAATTTAAAATAATATACCAAAACTAACTTTTTTGTGGGCAAAACCTACCTTGGGTACTTGAAATCCTCTTCAGTCAATTCACCTTCTCTGACTCACGGTAGGACGCTACATAATGCGGCTCCAATAATCCGATTATAAGACACGGAGAGTTTAGATAATGTACCACAGACGACGATGGATATACATTGATCAGTGATTTAATTAGAAGGGTTGTTGAACCTCCGAGTAATAATTTGATCCTTTCTTTTTAAAGTCAGATGAACTCGGACTGGTCTGCGACTCACTTCGATCTAGTTGGCGTCTAAAATTCCTTGAAAATGAACGTCCCACTTGCCTATGTCAATAGAAACTTCGAAAAACCACGTTTTGACCAGTTTTGATCCCATACCACCTATGAGTGTAAAGCGATCGGACTGGCTAGAAGATAGGACCAAGTAAACCCCAAGTGGAGTTCATTTGAGGAAGGAGGAATTTTCGGATCAATTCTATTGCCTTTTCAGGCCGCTCGAAGGACGGAAATTGCATATTTGGAATCTACGTACCTTGAAACTTGAAGTCACAAAGTTTGAGGGGGTGGGGCGTTAAAAAAAATAGTTACTGTGCGATTACAAAGGGTTATAATTGAAGATGATGTACCAAAATGAACTTTTTCACGAGAAAAACTGCCTTTCTCGTGGGCAAAACCTACCTTACCTACTTGAGAACCTTTTCCGCAAACTGACGTTGTCTTATCGACGGTAGGGTAGATTGACCAGAGTTTTGAACCCAGTTAAAACTCCTTATTTTTCGCTCATTGTTAGGTTTCCTTGCATTCAGTCAAAGCCACTCCTATCTCATTCATTCCTTGGGAAAATCTAGTGAAGTGATAATTTGTGTGGAATATCTAGTTTAAGCGACTTACTTCCTAGCTCTCCTTGTAAACTGATTTTCTTAAATCAAACCTTTTGGTATTCCTACTTTCAATTCCTTAAATTAGGTTAATCTGTGTAACTTTTAAATATAGTCTAATAGTGTGATAATTCAAATAAAGTATTCTTGAGTGTGTGTTCTCGAAAGGGGTGTGTTCTGTTGCAACCCCACCGACAAGGCGTGGACAGGCGCTATGTGATGCGGTCCGAAGGATGCAATAGAAGATATGTAGGGGCAGAGTTTAGATAATGTAGCACACACGTCGTTTGATATTCATACATCAGTGATTTAAGTAGAAGGGTTGTTCTAATGCAGAAATCATGAACCTCCGAGTAATAATTCGCAGCGTTTTTTCAACACAACCCATAAAGATAGACTGAGAAGCAAAAAAATTAGGGCCATAGTTTGTCAACAGCCTCCACAGATATAAAGATTTTCTCTGCCATCAATTCGGAGGAATTCTATAAAAATAGTTCCATGAAAACTGTTTCCTGTTCACCTTTCACCCGACATTGGTTTACGAGTGTGTTATGGTTCGGGATTGTGATTTGCGGGGTCAGCGAGCGACCTGCCACAGTTCGGGATTCCGGAGGGAAAACTGTAGGTTCCTTTGAAACCCGCGGCAAATGTGACTCGGGGGGGACGGAAGGTGAGAAAAGGAAACCCAATCTCCGGTTATCAATCGAAAAAAGGTTTCTGGGCTCCGTCAAGCGAGCGGCGAGAGACGGCTGACGGCGGTCGACTTTCTTTCTTTCCCTTCTCGAGTTTTCCAGACCGAGTCAGCCGATACAATATCTCCCTTCGACGACAACACTGAAGGCAACACCAGTCCTCAAATTCTTCAAATTACCACACTTTACAATATATCGTCCTCATACAATAGCAACTCACTAAGTCAAAACATACTGGTAAATAATGTGGATGGAATCGAAAAGATGATGTTTTCAACTGTGCATAACCATTTCAAACTTTATTTATTTTTTATTTATTTATTTATTTATTTTTAAATGTATTTTAATTACAATCAAGTCAGTTTCAACAACTTATTAGGAACTTATTTCTAGTATCATAATTTAATATTCAGTCCCTTGTACATAACAGAGTTCCTTTTGTTCTAATAATAGTTTGTTCGCACTTCACTCGCGATAAGTCTTTATTCGTCAAGTGTCAGTTCGAACGGCTTTCTTCTCTTTAGTCTTCGAAAAAGGTTGTTAACGTCTAGGAGATGGACGACCTCTACGTTGGCGTGGCCCTTTAGCCGTTCAGAGTGTTTAATTTTCGTATTGTGGCAGCGACGCTCTCGATCTTCAAATCATTATGAAGGTTGTCGTTCCGAATGTACCAAGGTGCATCGACGATGTTCCTCAATACTTGGTTCTGGAATGTTTGTTCAATCTTGATGTTGCTATTAGCTGTGCAGCCCCACAGCTGCACACCATAGGTCCACACAGGCTTTAGGACCTGCTTGTACAACATAAGCTTATTAGACGTTGACAGCTGCGAGTGTCTGCCCATAAGCCAGTACATTTTTCGATACCTAATATCAAGCTCCTTCCGCTTTTTCTTGACATGCTCTTTCCATTTAAATTTGCCATCAGGCGTCATCCCAAGGTACTTTGCTTGGTTAGAGTAAGAGATGGTCTTTCCGTCCAATATGGCAGATATGTATTTAACCTTTTTATAGGTAAAGTCTACGTGTATTGACTTTGCCTCGATCATTTTAATTTTCCACTTCCTCGCCCATCTGTGAATTCTTACTAAAGATTTGTTGAGTTTAGAAACTGATTCACCAACTGTCAACACTGCAGTGTGATCAGCAAATATAGCTGTTGTATTTTGTTCTATTTCTGGTAAGTCACTAGTATATAAAAGGTATAATACTGCCCCTAGCGCACTGCCTTGAGGAACTCCAGCTTTAATCTCTTGCAAATCAGAGTAGGCATCCTCTTGTCTAATACGGAAGTATCTATCAGTTAAGTAAGAAGCTAAAATCCGTGAATAACATGATGGCAACAATTTTCTTTGATTTTATTTGAATTTAAGTCCTTCGTGCCATAGCACCATTTTAGCTTTATCGAATGCTTGGCACACATCTAAAAATATGGCAGAACAAACTTTTTTCTGTTCTAGTGCTGCTTCTATTACATGTGTGATTCTATGTACTTGATCGATAGTTGAGTGCTTATGTCTGAACCCAAACTGATGGTTTGGTACTATTTTTCTGTCCTCAATTATAGGTAGGGGTTTTTTCAATAGAAGTTTTTCAAACAATTTTGACAGGACCGGCAGAAGAGATATTGGTCTGTATGAAGTAATCTGTTCCAGTGGCTTGCCGGGTTTAGGTAGCATAATGACCTCTGCAATTTTCCATACTTGGGGAACATAATGCAATTTTAGAACGGCATTAATAATCATAGTAATTTTTACAACTGCTTTCCGGGGGAGCTGCTTCAGCACCTGACCTGTCATGAGGTCGTAACCAGGGTCAAACTTTATAAGATATTTTCCAGATTTTTATAATTTATCCTATTTATACGTATGATACTATTATCCCTGGGGTTCCTCGTTAGCTGTTTTATTACGTGCCCCACTTTCTTTTTCGCCGTCAAACTAGAATTTCTCCATGAAATCGATATGGAATTGCAAAATTGACCATATCGATGGAAAGCTGATTAAATTGTTCATGTTCCTTGAAATTTGACAGCTTCCAGCACGTTTTGGGGGAAAGAGGTTTTAGTTGAAGTATTTTCAGAAACTTTTTTTTTCTTAAATATTGAACTGCAATTAGGTCTCTATAAGTCAGTTTTTGGTTATAAAAATGCTCTAAGCGTGTAGGAAATTCTAAAATGATGTAGTCAAAAAAAAATTAATAACAAAACTTTGTTTTATCGAAAAAACCTACAACGGTTTAAAGTGACGACATATCGGTTTTCATGGCCCAAAACTTTGTTTTATTGAAAAAACTTTCAAAAATTATATCCTGGTGGTGGGATTAGCGGAAGAGAAGTGGGATTTGCGGAGTTTTGCCATAATTTTCGATCTAGTTTGTTTTTCATCACGAGTCGAATGAAATCAGATTATAAAAATGCACTAACCGTGTGGGAAACGTAACACAACATTCGAAAATATGGTCAAAGTTGAACAAAACTGTTTTGGAGTGAAGAAATGAGGATTTTCATGGTATAAAATCTGGTTTTCTTGAAAACAAAAAACTTCAAAAAAATCATATTTTGGGAACGAGTTGAGATAGAAAAGTCCTGTTGCTAGGGGCAGGAGGGGCGGGGGTCTGCACCATTTTCGATCTGTAAACGAGACAATCTGTAAATCGGGTGATAAAAGCGAATAGATCATAATTTTACTGGGCAAGGGTTTGAGAAAGGGGATTCCTGTAATCTGAGGTTGGGATCCGTGATAATCCTAATCATAATCCTCATTCCTAATTGAACTTCCCTCTCTGATAACCTTGATTTCGAGCGATAGGGAAATCTCATTAGGTGATTGATATTATAATTTTCACTACACGTTTTGAATTCCAGGCTTGTTAAAATACTTCCCGCAACACTTGAATAGTTTTATTTGACGTGATTCTGTCCAATGGGAGAATATCTATCACTTTGTTGAATCGTATTTTCTAACCATCACGATTTTCAGAGAAACGAGGTTATAAAATGACGACACAGTTTAATACAACTTTATTTTTATTTCAAGAACATCAGCATGAAACGTTTTGACCAAAGTTTGTGTGTTGTCACGAAAATTTTCGCGTAAAAAAGGGAAAAATTATAGAATTTCTAAAATAATTTTGTTGTTGTATATTATTTAGCAAAATTTAAGTCACGGAAAACGGAATCAAATCTCGAAATTGATTTTTATTGCTCGGTATTATTTACAAAAGTTGTTCACGTTTAAATTTTTCGATGAGTTTCGTTCTTTGGTCAAGGTTTCAACTTTTTTAAAGTGTCAAGTACGGATTATGTCCGTTTTATATCAATTTTGGGATGTTTTATCTGTGATTCCTCATGCATTCGCATTTTTCATTCGTTTCAGGTCATGATGTGACGAATATACGCACCAACTTTCACCTTTATCCACAACAAATAAATAGGTGAGTGCTAGTAAATTAAGAGAATAATATCAGTTTATTAGTTAGTGGAAATTGAGCATAGTAATGGTATCGGAGACAAATTAACCTTTAGGCGCTTACACTTGAAAATCACGGCGCACCAGATATACCCCACCTTCATGACTCGACGGTCGTGCGTTTTAGTATAACCACGGATTTCTTTTCTGGGTCACATTGAGCCAGATTCTGTGGACGGCTCTTGGAACGTGATACGGGTTTTTTTTCTTTGTCTTTTTTCGTACAGCAAAAGTTGAGGGAAGATTTTTCCATGGTTCTTAGGAGAATTTTCCAGTCATGAAAGGAGATTGAACTACGTATAACTAAAAATGTATTGCATAAAGCAGAATTTTCTTCTGTTTTAAAGTTGCGTATAGATTATACACACCAACAGTTAATGATCCGAGCCCGTGTTTTCTTTGCAAAACTCTAAGAAAATACTTTTTTTCATCTGTGTTTTTGCTTTTTGTTTTTTTTAAATCTCTATGACGTACTTCTCCGTGCTAATATTAGTTTGTAGATATTCCTATTTCAGGCTCGATTACTTCCTTCTAATGGCTATTAGGTGTATTAGGGGATCAGTTGCCAATATTGATAACTAGTTTTAGTTGTAACCAGTTATTTGAATTGTTATAACTGAAGATTTGTTGCTCATCTTTAAAGTTGAAAGTTGAAGTCAGCGTTCTACCTTGATTGCTTGAGTACTAGATTTTGGTTCACATGTCAGAGCTATTAGACTACTCAACTGTAAACAGTGACAGTTCACTCTCTGTGGGTGCGTAGAGATCCCAAAGGGGGCCGTTAAATTGGTGTCCCACTCCATTTAAAACTGAATGAAAACAGAAACGCATTAAACACAAAATACTGTCTGCTGAGCTCTTGTAATGTACGTATCGATCACTAGATTGAGTAAAATACATCAAAACTGTGTATTATTCCATTTATTCACAACATATATGAATACAAACGCGAACATAGTAAAAAATTTACTATAAAATTTCACGTTGTGAGCATGTCGCTTTTGGTTTATTATTCAATAATAAACCATTGTAATCGCTCTTGGAAAAAAATTCTAACCCCCCCCCTGAAAATTTCATGGTTTACGTTTCAAAGGGTGTATAATCCGAATCTGCAATAAAAAATTTTCCGTCCGTCAGCCGTACGCCGTACGCCGTACGCACGCACGATTTTTGCCAAACGGCTGGAGCAAAAAATCTGAAATTTCAGGAAAAATCAATATTGGTCCGACTACGCCCCAATTCTTTAGCCAGCACTCTCACTTAATTTAAAATATCCTTTAAGGGTTGTCAAAAGTTTTGTAAAATCCCTAAAAACAAGTCAAGGCGGCCTAAATTTGTATCTTTTTGTAAGAACATACCATGAGGAATCGAATGATTCCGTAGGTCAAACCATTCCCGATGTATGGCATTTATGTTGCCAACATTTGCGTTTATTATTGTTTTATTATTGTTTGTTTGTTAATAATCGCTGACGAAAGGCTTTGTAGCAATATGCATGAAATGCTGCGCGATACACGGGTTGAAGCATTCTGATAAAAAACGCTGCAAATATTTAGGGGTTTATTATTCAATGGGCTTTATTATGGTTTGATTCCTACTAAGCTTTGGAGTAAATTTCAACACAAAATGAATTTGGATTGAATAATAGTTAATCATATTTGATGCCTCCTGAAAATTCAATAATTAATCACCTGTGAAACACGCACATCCAAAGCTTAGTAGAAATTCAAATCGTGAACGCTAGCCAATTGAATAATAAACCCCAGTGAAAGAATTTGGTCAGCTGCGGGTATTTACTATCCGCACCGACGCTGCTAATAACTATTGGCGTCGACTTCCTGACATCTATCTGGAAAACGTGTGAATAACCCAGTAGGTACGACCGGTCGTTCGTTCTCTCGCCGATATGCTGTTCACACTGGATGAGTAACAAACGCGAATGTCTTTGATGATTCGTGTGTTAATAGCACCAAATAACAGATCCACTAGTTCTACCGAGTAGTGACAGAACGCTCTCGAATGGTCAAGAACGTTTGCAAACAGGGTTTAGAAACTCTATTCGGCGCGGGTGACAGTTCACAGCGCTCGAGCATCTTGCTCCCAATAGTTTGAGAACTTTGTTCTCAAATAATGGTGGAAACGGGCCGTTAAAATCAATAAATAACTTCCTAAAACAAAGAAGTAGAAAACAGAATTGAGAACAATCACACGGCACAAATAAACAAGAGAAGTAGGATGATAACATACTGATAACCAAAACAACAAGAAGCGCTCCTACCAGAGAGAATAGGGAAAATTGAAGCTCGATCCCACGTTTTTCGAGGCTCCTGATTGGACAAGTTTGGCAGGGTGGCCTCAATTCTAGCAGTAAAATTATAGGAATTTTCCACCTTATCGTTGGGTAATCTTGGAGTACAGATTAGATCTGCTCACTCTTGCTTCTGATTGGTCAGGAGTGTGAATTTCCGTACGTGAATCTTCAAATGAGGATGGAGGGTTTTTGAAATTTGAGTTATCATCTTTTTGGTTTATTGGCTTGTGATGCACATGCGCCTGCGCTCCTGTCACGAGTCGCCCTTGACTGTGAAGTTCAAGAACCAATAAATCACGTTCCTTGTTCATTAGAGAGTGGATCCCGTCGTCTCAATACGGAGCTCCGTGTTAAAGATGGTTAGGGCGAGCTGATGCATGCATCTTGAAATCACTTTAGATCCTTCACGGACGTATTTTCGACCCTAAATCCATGCAAAGTTGAAATGTACTTTTTAATTTCAAACTGTTCACTTACAATAAAAACGGAGTAAGGTGGAACTCCATATTTCTACGAAAATAATGTGTTGAGCAGTTAAATCGATTACCTAACCGTCGAAAACTCATTATTTTCGTGGAAATACAAACAACGTTCTATTTTACTACGTTTTTATTGAAATGGCTTTCCACAACCCTTCGTCGCAAATGGCTCTATAAAGTGATGGTTGATAATCACAGAATAACAGGTATGCACAACGGAGCTCAGTAAAGTGAGTAAAGAGTATTAACAGTTACAACTTCGACGTTTAAATGAAGAACATAAGAAACATTGTTGACTAAGCGGCAGGTTTAATTACAATGCGGTTGAAATGCGGCTGGACTGGATCGCTTAGCCTCCGTATGTATCCTGATGAATACGGATCCATATTGTGAAACATCCAGCGTGTTTTACAATGAGGACCGTATCTACTGTGGCCATGGGGCACTAGGAACTCTCTGAAAGAAAAAGTAGTTCTCTAAATAAACTTCACGCCTATCACACCTCCCGATTTATAAGTTAAAAGCCAAGAAGCGAATTTTTTCGAGGAAAAAACGTTACGGTGGCGGAATAATTCCGTCTGTTATAATTGAGAGTGGCAGGTCAGTCGATGGCCGCCCTCCGGAAACTGCTAAAAAGTCTGAAAGTGCTTCGAGGAGAAAAGGCCCGCGGGATGTTTCACATTATTCCTTGGCACAATTTTTCAACGCCAAGAACCAAAGGTGCTAATGAAGGTGTTTTTAGTTGCCATTATTTGGTTTGTTATGAACAAACCAACGGTGTAAATCATCCCGGAGCATCTTCCGCTGCCTGGTCAAACTTCCCATGCTTGGTTTGCGTCATTTTCGCATTGTGTCAGTGGAGGCTGCGTCAGCTCACAATGCGGTTAAACACTTTCCTCCCCCGCTTCCAAACACCGCTCTAATTATAATGTCTGCCTTTCATGGCGTCCTTGAGTGTTTCATGGCTGCCTGAAGAATGGGGCAAGCTCATCTCCAGTAGACGTGCAGTCATGAAAATCGGACATTTGTCATGCCTGTGAGCATTCTGGGCGTACAGTGCTTTGGACATTGGGCAACTCAGCTGGTCCGGACTGTCTACAGGCCAATGCTACCCAAAATGTTACCCCAGGAGGAGGGAGCTCCAAGTGCCACCAGTGACCGCCTTAAGGCAAAGCACCACCAGAGGTTGGATTTGGGGTGTTACTGAACTCGCTGTGGGCAGAATACGAAAGTCAGTTACCCCGGGGCCCCTTCACAAGCAATTTCCAAAACTTCTACATGCCACCAAAGCTGGATGTCCCTCTTGTTCCTTTCGCATCAACGGCTCGACTATCACTCCACGTACTTCGTCATTGTCCTTTTTCGCCAACTAAATATTGCGGGCTAGGGGTCGTAGTGGTCAAATTTATTCTGGGATGTACTGCATATTGAAGGAACTGCAAACTAGTTAAATAGGGATAAGTGAATGTTTTGTTTATAATGGAGGATTTTGGTACTAGAAAGTGCTAAATTGTTCACAAAAGTTGAATACCTGTGCTCCCTGGAAGCGAAGCTCTCTGGGGAATATCCGTCGCTTTCCTAGCATTGCCTTTAAAATTCCCATCTACTGATTCTCTGATTTCCGGATGGGGGTGTACCCTAATACGTCATACTGAAGCGGTGACTACACCAAAGACAGGTATACTAGTTTCAGCCTTTCTCAGAATGAATGTCACACGGTCAGAAAGGTTACGAAGTTTTTAATATACGTAAGAGGTGTGACAATCCTACAAGAGCGCCGAATCTCATTATCATCCCATCCTCGTATTCGTAAAAGATGTTTGGAATTAAATTTGGAGGAATCCGAGATACTTGTACAAGTCTAAAAAATTGCAACTTTATGTATTATTTATCAGGGTGCAAATACTGAATTTAAAATTCCCTTCTGCAGATTCCCTCATTTATGAGGGACTCCCAGTATGTGGGTAGGGTATGTTCAAACCTAATACATCATACTGAAGCAGTGACTGCACCAAAGACAGACATACCAATTACAGCCTTTCTCGAGAGAAATAGGGTTTCACTCGGTAGAAAAGGTGCATAAATTTACGAAGTTCGAAATAAACATAAGAGGTGTGACAATCCCACAAGAGTGCCGAATCCACCATAAATCCGAGGTACTTGTACTCTTTTAAGTTAAACGCAGCAACACTTAGCAGTTGAGGAGGGTCGGTTCAATCATCTCATATCAGCTCTTATGAACAATGTAATTGACTTTTTGAGTTGTTTTTGCCATTATTTCTTCCCCAAGAAACAAAGGTTGGCTTCAAAGTAAATATTAATACAATTAAGTTCCTACTGCCTTCACCTTTACCGCCCCACTGCTGCTTTTTTTTGGCACGCTCGAAGACTTGTTTTCTTACAAAGTCGAATAAATGACTAATGAATTCCAGCAGCTTGTTACGACATCTAAATTAATGTCACGGGAAAGGGGGGCGACCGGAGGACGTAATATAGCGGGCGGAGTCGGGCTTGATTAATTACGCTCCCGTTTTTCATAAATTAAAACTTCCCTCCGCTCAGCGCACACATAGGTTATTTATAAAGGAGCGCATTCTTATTGGCCGTGGAGGGGGGCCGAGCCTTCCAGCCTGTTATTGCCCGACCAACAACCAGTTCCCTTGGAAATCTAAGGAGAGGAACGAAGTACGAGTCTAGGAGCTCAAGCTAAACCCCGGATAAAGCATGATTAGGCGAATTTGTTAGGTCCTCCAGTAGCGTAGAAACGCTTCGAACCGTTCACGGGATATGCAGGGGTGCCCACAGGGGAGGGAGGGAGGGGCTGTGACGCAGAATGCGTCATTGAAATTCTTGGGAGAGGGGGTTGTAACAAAAATTTTGGGGGGGGTAAAGTTGATTGAAACATTGTTTAACGTGACGGCATTGAAAAATGTATTACGTCACAAAATAAAACGTAAATAATAATGAACCTAGCCCCGGCTTGGTAGCGGACATGAAGGACCATGGTGTGTGGGACCGTGAGAGACCTGCGTTTTTCGATACCCCCGTTATAAACGCTGATGCAGTCTCTTACTCCTCCATGGACTGGCCTACCATCTCCCGGCATGCAGCCCAAGCCAAACACGCAAAATACGACAGAGTCGCTGAAGACCTGAGAGGGTCTTTCACGCCACTCCTCATTTCATGCGATGGCGCATTACATAAAGAATATGAAGCCTTTCTCAAAAACGTTTCCTTACGCCTCGCCAACAAGTGGTCGAAATCCTACTCCCAGGTGATGATGTGGGCGCGAGTGAAAACTCAATTCTCAGTTCATCGAGCAGTTTCCATGAGGCTAAGGGGCCCGAGGAAACACGTTCGAGGACTTGGACTGGAGGACGGAGCAGCGATTTGACATATTATCATATTGATCATTTTGGCAAAGTAATTTGAACCTTTGGCACAAATCAATTTTAATATTTTTGGCATCTCAATTTCAACTTTCGGCATACCAATTCGAGCTTTTGGCATATCAATTTATACTTTTCACAACCCCAACTAATCCAACATTCCACCCCATAAATGATTAATAAACGTTTTTTCTCTCTCTCAAAAAAAAAAAAAATAATAATAATAATAATAATGAACCTTTAATTAATTTAAATATGGTTTGTTTTTCTATCTGAAAAGGTATAATGACAATGACAGTGCTCGCAATTACTAGTTGTTCAGCGGAAAGAGCAATGAGTCGAGTTGAAATTATCAAAAACAGGTTCAGATCAGCTATGGGAGACTCATGGTTCTCCAATCTAATGGTTCTAGCTGCAAAAAAGATGTACTTGAGTCTATTTCTAATAAAGAAATAATCGAAAGATTTTCTGTTTCCTCATCTCAAAGACAAAAACTATGTAGGGTTTAAAGAGATATATTTAACAAACTTAGAAGGTGCCTAGATAACTCGTAGATGGTCTCAGACTACAAATTTAAAATTTTTTCCTTCAAACTGTTAATGTTTTTATGTATTTTAGGATATTATTAAAAATTTGGTTTTTACCTTTTTGAATGTACCATTCAAACCTTTTACCATTGAGAATACGATGTTACCTACGGAAAGAATCTCAAGAAATATACACGTTTTGTCTATTGCCGACTGGGTTTGAATTTGTTCAATACTCACATAATTCTTCTTTTAGTTTTAGATAATATAAGGGGTGCTTACGAGTATAGTTTACATTTTTGTTTAGGCAAATGGGTACCAACTGACATGGGGTGCTGGGTACAAGTTATTGCGTCATGAAACTTGAGGGGGTGGGCGCTGTGGATATAAATGGATACTTTGCTGTGTTCGTTTGTTTTGTTCGGTTTATTGTTTCCACTAACCTGCCTTTGTCATCGTAGAAGAAAACGATTCCAAAAAAAATTGAAAGAGTTACAACGACAAATCGATTTCGAAGATTAGGGCATCATACAAACAATACAATAACCGAATGTAAATTCGAGAATAGTAGTAGTTATAAAGTGACAGGTGAAAGGGAACTTCAATCTTATTGGTCAAGAGGTGTGGGGAACATCCAATCATGGCGTTTCTGTGAAAGTGAAAGGAGATACAATTCTATTGGTCGAGGAGGTGAAAGGGTAGGTCCAACAATATTGGAAAAAACAGATATAGGTAATACAACAAACCTAAGTAAAAAAGAAAGCTATTAATGGGCGAATGTGTCTAGAAATATCCTCACGCAAACATTCACCAGCTCTATCGCTTTTAATTATTTCAAAATATTTAAGAATATTCAGAACCCCTCCTTTTGGACAAAAGTGAACGAATTCTACTAACTGTTTACTTGTTTAATCAAAACTGAAAGTGTGACTGGATTGTAATAGATGATTGACAAATGGCTCTTCCTTGTTATCCCCAAATTTGTCTTGATGGTCTTTTATTCTTTCCAAAAATTTGCTACTATTTGCCAACAATATTGGAGTCCGCAAGAGCATTTAAGGGGGTTGATGAACTTGATGAATGAAATGAACTGAATGTGCTCGATGAACTGAGAATTGAGTTTTCACTCGCGCCCACATCATCACCTGGGAGTAGGATTTCGACCACTTGTTGGCGAGGCGTAAGGAAACGTTCTTGAGAAAGGCTTCATACTCTTTATGTAATGCGCCATCGCATGAAATGACGAGTGGCGTGAAAGACCCTCTCAGGTCTTCAGCGACTTTGTCGTATTTTGCGTGTTTGACTTGGGCTGCATGCCGGGAGATGGTAGGCCAGTCCATGGAGGAGTAAGAGACTGCGTCAGCGTTTATAACGCGGGTATCGAAAAACGCAGGTCTCTCACGGTCCCACACGCCATGGACCTTCATGTCCGCTACCAAGCCGGGGCTGCCATCAGCACTGTCAGGTAAAACTGGTTCTGTGACCACGCCGTTCCATGCAAGGCTCGCAATTTTTGCACATTCATCTCGGACGAGGTCATGTCCCTGTTTGATCAGGGTTCCCTCCATACAGTTAAGGGCGTGATTCATGTCCATGGGTCTCTATGATTGATTGACTATGTCAGATATTGTTAATCATCTTATGAAATTCGTCGAATCAGGAGAAAAAATATCCCTAATCCGAACCGTGGACCATGATTAATTTCTTTGTTATATTAGAAATTGGTAATGTGGGGAACATCATTTTTAAAGGTGAGGATAGTGTCAAAACTTACTTTACTTTTACTTTATTCTCTTTGGCTCCTTGAGGAGCATAGGGCCTCAACGAATTTACGCCACTCATCTCGATTCTGGCTCAGTCTGACAACCTCGTTCCATGTTTTTCCAACTCCTTTAATTTCTTCCTCTACGGATCGTCTCCAGGTCATTCTAGGGCGTCCAGTCCTTCGGGAGCCTTGAGGGTTCCACGTCAAGGGTGCCCTCTCAATGGATTCCTCACCCTTCCGAAGAGTGTGACCAATTCAGCCCAATTTCGTCTTCCTGATCTGCATTTCTATGGAGTCCTGGCGTGTCCTCTTCCACAAGTCCTTGTTTGAGATTGTGTCCAGCCAAAAAACCCTTACAATTCTCCTAAGGCAACGGTTCGTGAATACTTGTAATTGCTTTATGAGTGCTTTTGTCATTATCCAAGTTTCACACCCGTATAGGAGGACAGATTTCACGTTTGTATTGAAGTTCTGGAGCTTGACTCTTTCAGAAATGGTGCGATTTTTCGACAGCGGGTATAATTGGACAAAGGAGGATTTCGCTTTTCTAATGCGGGCTTTAATGTCATCTTCAGTGCCACCCTGGACGGAAGAGTGTCAAAACACTACTGTATATTTTTGTGACGAATGTAAGGCACATCTTCAACCGGAGTTTCAAAAACTTACATTCCCAGTAGCGTACAACACAATAAAAACGGAATAAGATAGAACGTTGTCTATATTTCTACGAAAATAATGAGTACACAGTTTAAAGGATTTCGACGATTGGATGATCATCAGTAACAAACATGAACTCTTCTGACGATGACCTAACCGTCGATTTAACTGTATAACTCATTATTTTCGTGGACATATAGACAACGTTTCATCTTACTCCGTTTTCTATTGAAAAGGGTTTCCACAACTTCGTTGCGAGTGACTTAGTCGGGTAGTAGTGTGCAAGGCCGTACGGTTGTTTACGGGTTATTCTCATTCTACGGGACAATCGAGGTTTTGATTCTGACTAAAAACGTTTGATCTCCTAAATTTATGATTTTTTTATTATACAATCTAGATTTTACTCTAATGGTATAGTAATGTACAACCATGCTTGATAAAAATTACCTCATGGACCTACTGTGCGAGATTAATGATGAAAACCTATCCATGAGTTCTATTCTCGTTTCAGTACCTTCTCATAACAGCTCAAACCCTATTAAGTTGTTACAGTAGGTAGCCCATATTAGTTTAAAATCTTTCTTTGTTGATATTTTCATGATTCTGCACTCGATGATGGTAAGTGTATAGTAGTGGCCCTCAAGGGAAATTGTCTCTATTTACCCACCTCTTCAAGCAGCAAAGTAGTGAAAATAATGACAAATTAGCTTAGGCTTCCAAGATCTTGTTTTTATTTTTTAAATGTTGCGTACTTCCTCATTATATCTTTTCCACTAGATTGTGTTTAACCCTATTTTTTGTAAATGTTTGTCGTTTATGGTCTCGTCTCAAAAATATTCGAAATCACTCCTCTAGTTAAATACAAATTATTTGGAGAAATAGATAAGAATTGGTGATTGGAATAAGTGTTTCAATAGCACTTATTGTGTTCGACAGAAAGTTAATAAGTTTTGTCGTCTAGGCCACCAAAATGAATACGATCAATGTTGATTATATGAAAGAAATTCAAATTGAAAATTTGTTAATAATTTTGCAGGGTGGTGGGTACCCACTTATCATGTAGGTATTCAGGTAAACAATTGAGTAAGATAGAACGTTGTCTATTTTTTCACGAAAGTAAAGAGTTACACTGTTGAATCGATTTCGACGGTTAGGTCATCATCAGTAACAAATATGAACTGAAAGTACATCACAGAAAGCATATCTTATATAGGATCGAGTGAGAGGAGATTGAATCCTAGTGGCTCAAGGAAGTGAAAGGGGCGGGGAGGACCAACCAATGCCACTCAAGGCTTACAAAGTGAAAGGGGCACAAATAGTATCATTATGGAGAGGCGGAGCCAAACTTATTGCAAGAAAGACCCCAATAATGGTGAAACATTTTGAGGAATGATATCATTTAAACATTTTCGATTTCTTTTAACAATTTCGAATTTTTCTAGCACATCCAACATACCTCCCTTTGGGCAAAAGTGAGGAAATTCTACATATTGCCTGTTTGTCAGATCAAAACTGAAGCTATGATTCGATTCTTTCAGATGACTTGTAAAGACAGAATCAACTTTGTTCAGGGATTTCAGGGACAACCTTTGAAAGGATTTCGGTGGACATATAGACAACGTTCTATCTTACTCCGTTTTCTATTGAAAGGGTTTCCACAACTTCGTTGCGAGTGACGTAGTCCGGTAGTAGTGTACAAGGCCGTACGGTTGTTTACGGGTTATTCTCATTCTACGGGACAATCGAGGTTTTGATTCTCACTAAAAACTTTTGTTCTCCTAAATGTACGATTTTTTTATCATTTAAATGATTAACAGGAGTACAAATTCTTAGGATTAATTCAAACTCCTTCAACTAACCTTCGGGTGGGAAATCATACGCCCAATGTTATCCGGGACAATCGAGGTTCATAAGGCTGTGGACCTGCCATTGGTTAGCCTCTCTGAGCTCTGATTGAATCTTCAAACCTTCCAAAATGGAGTTTTTAAAAGTACCGTGTTGAACAAAATTATTTCACGTAAAACCTTTTAGCCCCCCCCCCTCAACATAGATTCATTGTTTACTAGCTCCCCTAAGCTAGAATAACATATTTTGGGTTGCAAATTCAATTTTTCATCTTCGGTAAAATGTGTAAAATTAATCATTTAAATGATCTGGCTGTAGAACCATAGAGGTCTAAATTATGCAATCTAGATTTTACTGTAATTTTATAGTGATGTACAACTATGCTTGATTTTCGTTTGTTTCCTCAAAATTCAGGTTTTAACATTTTGTAGTACACGACAATATGTATCCATAACAATGAGCTTTGTCAACCAAATAACGATAGAATTATGTAAACGATGTGTAGGTAAGGTTGAATGAGACACATATTTAAACCAAAAACATTTTAATTCCTAGTTGAAGCAAGATGATTTATTCAGTTATCTGATTTCAGTTTTTCCTGACTTTGTGCTAGAACAATTATCACATTTTATTTCTGGTATTCATTCAGTATCAAATACCAAACTTGAACAAAAAAATTGTTTCAAACAGCCATGAGAGCTTTTGTGGTAGCCACAACAGTGAAGTTTAAAATCGCCACGACAATGAGAAATCAACGTTAACCTTCTGCAATTCGGAGTCTAATGAACACTTATAGAAATTGAAACTTGCATTAAATGGATTTTTTACATCTCTATCCCAAAATGAATCCTAAACAAATCAATAAGAGTGATTCTCGAACCCATAACAATGAGAAGTATGAAACGTACATACCTGTTTTAGAAACGGCTAACTTCATTTTTGAGCCTCAACTGTATAGAAATGGCGGAAGCATGGTGTTTCCTCAAAGGGTAGGGTTACTAAGGCTGAAAAAACTTTGAATTGCCAAAAAATTCCCTCATTTGAGAGAGCTACGATGATTTCCTTCAAACCCATGACAATGAGACAGAAGGTTTGGGACAAACTTTGAGCACTTGATTCCACTTGTAAGCGCACTAACATCCAGTAACTAATTCTAAAAAAATGCTGGTTAAAATATTTCCGGTAAACGTACTTTGAGCGGGTCAAATTTCGGATTAAGTTCAAATTCTGACTCATGGACAGACCATGACAATGAGATTAGAGGTACATTTCGATCAATTACCGGCATGTAAAATGAAGAGTAGCCGAACTTTATGACAGCCATCAATAGGCCTAGTTACCACATAAAATCTACAAAAATAATTTTTGAAAAAAGTTGAACAGAAAATTATTTATCAATGAAGGACGGCGATTGTTATTGTAAAATAGGAATCACCCACACCCTTTGAAATGCAAACCAGGAATGTTTCAAAAGTCTGATTTTTTTTTCAAATTCCAATGGTTTATTATTGATCATAAATAAACCAATAAAAATAAAGAAAAAAAATAGTTTCAAATTGTTTCGTACTTTGGCCTAAACTTGGTTATTCTTATTTCGGAGCAAATGAAGGTATTTAATCGGTTTCCAGCTTGCTACGAGTTTTTCCGAGCTCTTTCAGAACCAAGTTTTACGGGCCTAGGCAACCAACGGATAACCGCTTTGTTGAAGTTCATGAACTTTCATTTACAATTTAGTTTAGAAGTTTCCTCGGATAGTTCGACCATTAAAATGTGTAAATTCCTAAAAATTAACCACGATTTAAAAAAAAAGTTGACTCCCAATAAATAATTTTAGATATTCAAAGTTTGTTACCTTATTTATGGAGATTCAAATTTTTCCCAGCTTACAAACAACATCTCAATTACATTGAGAAATGCCAAGAGGGAAACCTAAGGGTAGGCGTGCCCATATGATCTCTACACAAGTCTGGAGGTGTAGGTAAGTACTTGGTCGGACTACAGACTGGAAAGCCCGTCCCCCCAACGAGCGTGACGTAGGCAAGATGGACGCCCCAATGTCTCCGTCAATACACAAAAACCGAGAGGTTCTAGTGTTTTCAAGTGTTCCGAGTGCGGGTTTTTGTAAATTTTAGACTAGATGACCCATCTTTTAGTTCGTCAGTTGAGTTCAGTCACTAATTTGGCTTATTCTTGACACGGGAACAATGCGTTTCTTCGTTTTACGGTAGTTTGGTGGCCGCGGTTGAGTCGTGAAAGTGGTTGAGCCGAAAATCTCGAGATCCGTTTCTCTCCATCCCTCCCAAATCATGTACGAAGCCAGATTTCCCATTTTATTGCTCTTCACTCTAGTTTTGGGAAATGAAACTACAGTATTCAGTCGCGATCCTACTGAATCGACCAGGTAGATTTGAATTCCTTATTTTCAGTCTACATTTTCAACCATTCACACTTCACAATGTTATGTTATACGTTGCGAATCTGTCATAACATGATGCATGGACCCAATTTGCTTCACCAAAACCATTTATGTTTCAGTCAGCCAGATAACTACCTTAATATTCAATAGTAACGATGTTTTATCAAGTATTCTGTGTTTTTCAGCGCTGGTCTCCCCAAAGACTTGCCTTTTGGAGGTTTGGGAACGTTTTCGAATCCTCAGGCTCACCCCCCTAAAGCCTATGATATTCCCAAGCCGGTCTGTGAAGTAAGTTTATTCATTTTTTCGGAGTGTTCAGGTTCTTTTTGAATAGTTTTACATGGATTCCACACAACTGTTGACCTAGGTATCTGGGTATTTCAAAACAGAAACGACATACAAACTAGTTGTGAATCGACCAATGTAGACTAATTCTAGATTTCTAACTACCTACTCTACGTTTGACGAAACCACGAAAATACCTATCTAAACTGTCAGATCCCATCATAGCTTGAGGTATGAATAATGTCACGGTAGAAGTCGAGGGTAAGGAGGCCCCTTCTGATAAGAAGAATATATCGAAGTGTATATAGGATAATATCGATACCACTGTCATGTATTATGGAATGATTTTCACGACCGTTATAGCTATAAAATAATTATCAATACGCAGAAACACAGTGTGTATAATACGGGACAAGCCCAATTGACATGGATTATATGATACAAGATGAATGACTATGATGCAAGATAAGTATGATACAAGATAAATATGACAATAAACAAAAATAATGTGAAAAAAAATAGCGATAATAGAAACAGACAGAACATATATAAAAGGGAACAGAAACACTACCTACTACACAATGCACTGCTACACCTAGCGCGAACTTCACAACTGCTCCGCACCACGACCAACACACCTTCTTTTTAGTGCATTTAAGGAGTCGAAGAAAAAGTCGAGGTCCTCGATGTCCAGGGCCAAACGATTAGCGTGGCGAGGAAGCCGGGAGAGGGGTCGGTGAAGAAGGTAATTTGTCGCACTGAAGTCGACGAAGAATGGAGAACAGTGTCGCGTGGCATACTGGGGGACTCCGAAACCGATCTTGTCCAACAATGCAGGGGAATCAACCTGGCCTCTGATGAGCTTGCAGAAGAATGACAAATCCGCAGTTGCTCGACGCTCCTGGAGTGTGGTAAGGCCGCAGGTCGACAGAATCTGAGCATGATTTACCTGTGCCAGAGGGATGTGCAGTTTGAAGGCCAAATAACGCAGAAATCTACGCTGGTTACCCTCGACCTGGCCACCAGTGCGGAGACCAGACCACCGCCCCATACTCCAGCACTGGTAGGAGCTCTGTAAAGGGCCACTATGCTATCAACCCGTACAAATTCCTTGGTGTTCCTCTTAAGGAACACAAGTGCCCGCAAAGCCAGTCAATATGATTCCCAAAGCTCAGCTACTAATCAAGCCAGATACCAATGTCCCTGACGCCTCCCACCCAAGCCAATGCGACTCCCTTCACATTGTACTGGAACATTGCAGGGTCAGGTTTTCGATGGAAGGTCATCACTGAGCACTTATCAACATTAAGGACCTGGATTCTCCCTGCACCATCCACATAACGCATTGATACACCTCTGCAACTCCTCCGAGTCCTCATTGGCACAAATAGCTCGGAAAATCTTCAGATCGTTGGCAAAGAGTAGGCAGGGAGTTGAGCCAAAAATAGAGGCGACGCCATTTATGGTTAGGAGAAAAAGCAGTGGCCCTAGGTGACTTCCCTGCGGGACCTCCGATGTTGCCCAAAATGGGCCATACATGTCGATAGGAGATATCGGGTTTTTCGATATGGCGACGATCTTATCAGAAAAGGGCAACCTATTCTCGACTTCTACCGAAGTCCAGAATACGTGATCCACGTTTATGATTATTGTGCTACTCGATGAAGTTACGTTCCTATTGTCTTATGACGACACCTCTAACAATCCGCGTTCACGTTGCCTTCACATTGTAACCGTTATACTGTCAAATTAAGAGCGAGTTGCTAGTCCTACCGCAGCTTCCATACTCCTTATCTGGTTCAAGTACAGAAAGAGATCCATGGCTGGTTGGAAACATTTCTTTGGCATAATACCGAAAGCTTTTCGAAACAGCTTTATAAATGAGGTTTGGATTATAGTATACTGCATTCATTTCTCTCCCTGCGTGTAACAATGATTTTACTTGAAAATAAGATCAGAAGTTTGTTTGCACATGGGTCATTTCAAAATTTCGGTCACATTTATGTCACTGATCAGTATTGCCGTCAAATCTCAACTAAATACAGTTTTGTAAGTGTTTTACAATTTTCTCCTATGTGGATGTACAAAAGCATGTAAAAGTTGTACCTACAGGACTCAGGAGAAAATACCAAAGTCCGTATTTCTCACTCCCTACAGCTGTCACTAACCAGAGGTATACAACTTCCATCGTCACTACTCAGCGAAATATTTATTGGGGCTGTTATATCCACTTACACTATGAAAGAACATACCATCTTCAATGGATATCCACCTCAGGAAAACAAATTGGATCAAATCAAGTTGCCTTATCAGCCCATTATTTCAGTGTCACACGGTTTTTCCTCACTCCCTACAATGTTTTGAAAAGTAGCCCCCTGTTTATGAAGTTGCTTCTGTTTTGTGGGCATCCCTTATTCAAGATGGTCCCAACGCTGGTGGTTGGATTTTGCTTAGACCTTCCCAGTCATTTCTACCGGGAAAACCATCCCTGGAGGCAGCAGTGTAGGTTTTTTAACTCTCACTCCCCACGCCAGTGACATTCTGACTGTGGCAAGTGAAACTTGATCGCACTTGTTGACAATTAGTGTAGTTGTTGGAAGTTCGTTGAAAACATTTTGGTTCAACCAGTTTCAATTGATTTGTGGCCTGTAAAGGCGGTGAAAGGCTATAACCTCACTCCCTACAATATCCATCCAGCCAATAGCCCCTTAAATTGTAGGGAGTGAGATCTGCTTGTAGCAAGTGAGATTTAGGCAAGGAAACCTTAGTATTTACTGTAGCTAAAATTAAGGTAATTTTTGCTGTTCCACTCACCTAATTTGAAAGATTTGAGCGGCGATGCCCATGGAGGTTGGAGGCTCAAGAGAGGAAAAAATAGTATATACCTCACTCCCTACAAACAATTTTTTTTTTTTTTTTTCAAAATGGCGTATCAAGAACAGTGATTTATTAGGAACAAGAAAATTGATCAAGTTTTATTTTTTAGAAAAGTCGGCTCAAGATTATGTGTGCTCACTTGATCTTAATCAACAAGTAAAATCAGGTTAAGATTATGGTCCCTTCCTTAGTGATTAGGCGAAATAAAGTTTCTGTTGTTTCGGTAGGAATGTGATTTCTATTTGAATTGCAAACAAGGGGATACTGAATCAAGATCATTTTGAGTGGTGTTCTGAATAACGAATTCGTGATGCTGACATCTGTCTTATATATTTCAGCACTGGTTAATTAGCATCTTTAAGATGTAAAAAACGAAAAATTAGCTTTGGCATCCCAGGTCTTGATCCCATTTTCAAAATGCCATTATATCTTCTCCATTCGACTGTGATTAGCCACTTTTTGTGTTTATGCTCGCTATGGTCGCATCTCAGAAATATTCGAAATCTACCCTCTAGTAAAATACAAACTAGTTGGAGAAATAGCTAAGAATCCTTGATTGGAATAAGTGTTTCAATAGCAATGATTGTCTTCGACAGATAGCTAATAAGTTTATGTCGTCCAGGCCATTAAACTAATCACGATCGAATGCTGATCATATGTATAACGTTGAAGTGGTGGGTGTTCATATACTAATTACTTCGTAGGTAGGTGTTAATGGTTGGTTATTTATTTCTCCCCTCTATCCACCTACTAACACAACTACTATGAATTAATGGAGCTCATAGAACTATTCTTCCTTTGATTGTCAACAGTGTGCTTTACGTTTTCTGAATTTAATTTCAGCTGTACACAGGCAAAATCTGTTCTTCCATCCTCGAGAACAAGACAGTCTACATACCAGTGAATACGACGCAAGCTGATATTGAGTATAAATTGACCTCCGCCTTCTCAGTCGTAACACGATCGGAGTGAGTACAGTGACCTATACTATCCTATCCATACAAACCACCAATAATGAGCCTTTGTAATCATACACAAAAATTGTTTATAACACCCTCACATTTTGTTCATTTTATTGTTCCAAATGCGTGGATTACAAGTCTACAATGTCCGCCCATACAGTAGATGTAAAAAAAAAACCTATTCTTTCACACATGGATTCCACTTGGGGTCGAATTGGTCCTAACTTCAAGCCAGCCGATCGTCTCAGAGGCATAGATGCTATGGTCCAAAAACGTGGTTTTTCAAAGTTTTTGCTGACAGGCAAGTGGGGTGTCATTTTCCTTGTAATATTGAACCCAATATTGACTGGAATATGTTTCTGACTGTAGAAATTCACCCAAAGCAATTCATCTAAAAGTGAGAGAGTCCAAGAAACTGGAGAAGCGTTGTAAATGTTTCAATCAGGTTCTGCAACGATGAAACCGAAATGTTAGCCCATTTCATTCATAAAGAGAGGTTTTTCATTTCTTACATGGGTGATTCTTTCCACTGTGATTTTTGGTTTATTATTCAATAATAAACCATTGTTGTCGCTCTTGAAAAAAAATTCTAACCCCCCCTGAAAATTTCATGGTTTACGTTGCAAAGGGTGTAGAATCCGAATTTGCAATAAAAAATTTTCCGTCCGTACGCCGTACGCACGATTTCTCCCAAACGGCTGAAGCAAAAAATCTGAAATTTTCAGGAAAATTCCATGTTGGTCCGACGACGCCCTAATTCTTGAGCCAGCTTCCTCACTTAATTTAAAGTGCCCTTTAAGGGTTGTCAAAGTTTTGGAAAATCCCTAAAAACCTAAAAAAAAGTCAAGGCGGCCTAAATTTGTACTCTTTTTGAAGAACTTTCCACGAGGAATCGAATGAGCCCATCCCCAGGTCCGTAGGTCAAACCATTCCCGATGTATTGCCCGATTTATGGTGCCAACATTTGCGTTATTTTGGTTTATTATTGTTTTTGTGTTGCTGTCAGTAACCCAGTGACGTAGTGATGTAGTAATATGGATACTGGAGTGAACTCCTAAAAGGCTTTGTAGCCGATGCACGGGTTGAAGCATTCTGATAACCATAAAAAACGCTGCAAATTCTTCCACTGGGGTTTATTATTCAATTGGCTTGCGTTCATGATTTGAATTTCACTAAGCTTTGGAGTGTCCCAGTTTCACAGATGATAGAGCGATTATTGAATTTCAGGAGGCACACAAATATGATCAACTGAACAATCCAAATAGGTATTTTGGTTGAGAACAGATTTACGTGCTCTATGCATATCTCCTGAAATTCAATAATCGCTCTATCACCTGTGAAACACGCACACTCCAAACCTTAGTAGAAATTTAAATCATGAACGCAAGCCAATTGAATAATAAACCAAAGTAAAAGAATTTGCAGCGTTTTTTCTATGAGCCACCTTCCTGGTTTGGTAATACCTTGATAACTTAGTACTAGTATCTCCAGCGATAGTGATGTGATGATTGGCTAGTCAGAAGCTTGGCGGTGGCAGTTGAGTGTGGCACTGCGGTGTGGGAAAGGGCAATTATGGAATTGATTTTTACGAACCTGCACAACCCTCTGATCACTTATCTATTACCAGAATTAAGAATGTAAAGTTCCCCCAGTAATCAAAACATTGTTCAATGTCATTATTCTTTCGATAATTAATTGAATTTTTTATTTGATCGGTGCTTACTTCTCGACATTTAATCGCTATCTAACGCATGTATTAGAATTGATAGCGTTTGGGTTCATTACTTTTTGAATAATGCATGATTCCTCGTGCCATTCTGAGGTTTGGAGTTCTCTTTTAGGTTCAGAAATTGCGATTATTTTCTGTTGTTGGATTTCTACCGATCTGACACCTATCCCAGTCTATTTTGCGCCCAAAATTACTAAGAAATGCCTATGCCAACAAAAAATTCGAAAAACCGTGTTTTTGGCCAATAGCATCTTGGCATGTGGTGCGATTGGCCTGGCTAGAAGTTAGGGCTGGTCGGACAATGCTGATTTGCAAATGATAAAGTCACAACAACAAGAAGTCACCAAATGTCACCTAAGCTAAATGGTGAGTTGGGCAATAATCGAAATTGGTGTTTCGATAGTTTAAGGCTCCCTGAGTTTCATACTTCTTGCCCTAATGTTCAAAATATGGTTGTATTTGGCAATGTCGCTTTCGAAACCATATTAGCTATCGCATAATATATCAACGAACAGTTTACTCGTGTTTGAAGTAGCTTCATCTGTGACTATTGTTATACCTTAGCTACTTACATAATATCTTCTAATATTATCATGGACTTCTGATAAATTGAATCCCTACCTTCAGGTGTTCTGTCCGAGTACTATGGTTCATGATTCTTTGAGCTATGTTCCTTTAGTCTTCTTGCGTTTACCGACATCTCTTCCTCCCGTTAGAGAGACTTCCCATCAAACTCTCTGAATCACAAACGTATATCATGATTTACGCAATTAATACGCTCTAGACTGATAGCGTTTCATAGTTGAAGTTTGAAACTTGTTTCGCCACAGCTTAGCTACTTAATTATTATAGTTCATTCTCTCACATATTTAATAACAACTTTAAATTTAATCGTATTTATTGTATTTGCAGGGACTTATCTAAAACGTGTCAGCCTTATGCTGTGCCCTCTCTCTGCTACACAGCCTTTGCAGTGTGCCGCAGTGATGAAACGCAGCCACCTAAACAAATTTGTAAAAGAGTAAGTCAACAAAATTATTTAGAAATGCTGTAGTACATCTAACCATCTGGAAAAATGAGCTGTTTCGATATATTGTTCGTCTTATTAAATTCCTACACACGTGTCAATTTTGTGGTTTGTGATTGCACTGGTTCGAACGCCCAATTAAGTGAGACAAAACCTCCAGGATCCGCTAAATTGTCACGGCATTGCAGTTATAATTTTTATTGCGTATAATGACGAAAAGAAAACTGTATCTATGCCTAGCTTCTTAGAAGAATATATAGTTATAAAACCTGTCTTCCATGTCCATAACCCTAGTTCACAAAACTCCCGCCGCAGGGCTTTTATCACAGTACCTGAATTCCCAAAACTCTCTTGAAACAAAAACCTAGATATTTCCCCGAAAAGTTCACATATTTACGAGCATAAAACATAATGCCTGACTTACAGACTTCTGGTGATTATTATTTGCCGAGCTTGATTATTCACATTGGTTACAGACAACGTTTTTGAAATGACGTCAGACCACGTTTTATTTAAAAATTTAGGCCTATCCACAAAGAAATTGTCTTAATTTTGTTGAATTCACACAACTGGATGCAAATGGGCGCTGCCTGGGAGATAATTTTATCTGCTAGGTAATTCGGCATTGATGAAAAACTCACATTCATCAATTATAGTATAGTGTTCATGGTTGTGGAGTGTGGTGTGACCACTTTCTTATGAAACATATATATGTTGTTGGATGGTGATGATACTGATGGCTGATACTTACATTACAACAGGAAAAATTTCCCATAGAGGAACATCATTCATCAATTATATGTATAATGTTTATATTCAGCATAGCTATCCTGTAGTTATTGTAGGTAATCGATTAACTGTCCCTTATTGAATTGAAAAAACTGTTGAACTTCCCACTACTGAACTATACCGTGAAGGTTCATGAAACAAAATGTCGAAAAATAAAGAGTCATACCTCACAGATGAAGCCCACCTCACACATTCTTGTCGAGGAGACCAATATTCCTGCAGTAGGTCGACAGCTCACTATGACAGGCACCCGGTGCTTACTCATTCAAGCAGAGTATGCAATGTTTGTCCAGGTAGGAAGTCCGATTTGGCGGTTCATTTTCATCTGTTAGAGGTCCAGGAGCCATGTACAACAGGCTAGAATGGAGACAAAGTTTCATTGACACGAGTTTCGTATCTTTAAATGAGGCGTTTGGGCGACTGTCCGATGCAACATTACCTGTGCGTCTAAGGATTTTTGTCTGCGACTAATTGGAATTAATTTTGTATTGGTTTTCCAGGACTGTGAGTTCCTCGAGAATGAGCTGTGTCGAAAGGAGTACGCCATTGCCAAGAGGCATCCTTTGATTGGCCGAACTTTGGATCTTCCCGTCTGTGCCGATCTACCTCCTGGTAGCTCCCCCCACAACGAAGACTGTTTGTCTTTGGGGGTCCCTGAGCCTGAACCAGTTGACACAGGTAATATCTTTTTGACCATTTGAAAATGTTCTCAAGAAAACGAAGTGGTAACATATGAATACTTTCGAAATATTGAAACAAGGAGGTGATGGAATGGTGTAGTTCCCCTTCCAAGGCCTGTGGGATTAATGCCTACAACGCATGCTAAAAGGCGTCAGGAATATGTTTGAGCGCGGCAGATTCAATCATTGGGAAGAGGAAACTATCCTTATCCATATCAATCTCAGCATCCTTGATTAAGTGATATCAACCGAAGAAAAGTTGCATTCTAGGTTAATACGAAGTTCGGAAGTGACACATCTTATGATAATGTTGATAACGTCTTAAGAACGTCATCTAGCACACTATCACTTGTTGAATCTGTTTTCATGCTAGTGAATGTAAACAATTGATATTATTAGTTGAAATCCATCAATAGAGGCATTAGGAGCCAGTAGAAATATTCCTAAACCTTTTTTACACTATCTACTTTCAAACTATTACTTTTTTATGGCAAATTTCGAAGAAACTTTTTATCAAACTTTCTCTCTTGACGAGAAAAACAAAAGGTCATGGGTATGACTGGTAGATGAAGGAGGCTACTGCCCAAATTTTGGCTTTTACAGTCAATATAGTATAAGTATTGAAGCGGTAGGAGCAATTCATCTGATCTGCACCCTGTGCACCTTCAGAATTATGTCCCGAGGGCTACATACCAAATTTCAGCTTCTTACGATTAATATGTTAGCTTCGGTTTTGAAGCCACTAGGCCTTTACATCTTCAAATATAAGTCCTACTGATGTTTCATTCTTGGCCTAGAATAGCCTAGAAATTAGCTTCAGGAGCAACCCTGTTGATTTACATCCCGAGCAACTTCAAGATTGCGTTCTAAGGGGTAGCAAATTTCAGCTTCTTAAGATTAATATGGTAGCAAATGTGTTCTTGGAGCCACTCAGCTGATCCTGGACCTAAGCATCTTCAAGTATAAGTCCTAAAGAGGATACTAAGCAAATTACAGTTAACATCAGGATTTCAGGAAACATCACGTTGTTATTGGTGTTACTCTACACTTTTTCGGTCTGAAAATCGTCACAGTTTTCTCAAATACCCCAAGCAAAAAGCTGTTTCCGTGTCAATATACCGTTTAATCTGATAGTCTTCAGTTAGCGTTGGAATCAATGCACCTCCTAGTTTGAGGTTTTTGTCGAAATGTTATTGACTTTTATCTCAAAAGTTTGTTGAAAGCAGTGATTGTTGAATTTTGTGTTGGTAACTAATTGCATTTTTTAAATATAAATTTGGTGAAGGCTGTAGGGTAATATTTTGTATATACTTAAGTAGCTGTTTTCTGTACTAGCTGATTACTGCTATTGGGGCAACGGCAATGATTATCGTGGCGCCGTTGGGGTCGGCAGCTCCGGCAAGCCCTGCATCTATTGGGCTGAACAGCTTCAACTCTCCTTCGCCGATTACCACGAGTTGTTGGGGAATCACAATTTCTGCCGAAACCCCGGCTCGTCTCATCCCCAGCCCTGGTGCTTCGTCGCTATGAAAGACGGTCGATCGGTCGCTGAAATGTGCAACATTCACCGCTGTAGTAAGTACTTTAATTGCTGTCTATTTCCCCTTATATTTCATTCTGAATCGAATTTGTCAGGCTGAAATACTTTCAGGAAAAACCAACTAAGACTGATTCATCTCTATAATACTAAACGAAAAATAGAAGTAAAAAGAAAATGATGCGTTCCAACTTTCAATGTATATGCATCTTTCTTCCAAAACTGCTCTTTTTCGTCCAAAGAATGTAACATTACATTGTTTGGAAAACATTTCATCCTCATCCCCCCTCCCCTCCATTAGCAGGCCAACCCAATACATCTATTGGAACTCAGGAACTCGGAGTTCATATCTGCCTCATGAACCATTAGTTATTATTTTGGTAATAGTAGGGTTTTCATTCTCCTGTCCCAAGGTGGCAAGTTAGACTTTTCGAAATTCATACATAAGAATACTCTTGAAAAACGTTAACTTTGGCTAACATTTCCATTATTTATGATTTAATCGAGTGGTATGAAGGAGAAAAGAATTGTAATGTGATAAAGAGCTAATGCAGCATAGAGCTAACTCCATCTGGCATGAGTTATGGTATGGTCCTTCAGGACCTCTGCCCAGTTGTCCTGTTCGTGACCCAACTTTAAAGAGTGACCATATTGTGGTCCCTCGGATAGCTACTGTCCTAAACTATATTATCCACAGAAACCTGCTTAGAGCAGTAACTCTTGATGTTGTTTATGAGAGATCTCTCCATCCAAAGGATTTCTTATCAATTAATGCTGTCAGATCTGACTTTTAATTGGTATGTTGGATGTCTCAATGACGTCTCACGGGGAAATTAGGGAGTCATGTATTCAGTCTGTGCCCATTTCAGGGTCTAGCTTGACACCTCGTGCAAAGCTGCCCATGACCCTTCTGTTTGGAATACGATTAAACTCAATTTGAATAACTTTGTTTAGGTGTATGTATAAAATATCTTGATCCTTTTCAATTTCCAGTTGACACAGTGTGGCTGTATCTGACTGCTGGCATCGTGGGTCTAGTGGTTTTGGTTATCTCCCTGCTTGTCTACTGCTGCTGCAGACGATCCTCAGACAAAAGGCCGAGTTTGCAGCACGAAAATTCTCTGAAAGTAAGATCCTAATGCCAACGTTATCAATTCTAAGACAGTATGAAAAAGTATATTTAATAACCATTAGTCTTCTCTCGTGAACACAATTTTAATTGTGGGTTAAACGATCTAATTAAAAGCCATAATTTGTGTCATATGGGCATTGCTTGTAGGCATCTATGTAGTTTAATGTAGTTTGGATGGATATGATGTGCAAATCATTCTTATGAGTAAATAATATTGCTTGAAAGGGATTATTGTATTAGCTGGAGCCAAGGTATAGGTGAACATTCAGCAGCTTTACAAAATAAATTAACTAAATTGATGTTAATCGATAGCCACATTGATTTGTATGTAGACCTAGGAAGTCCTTATCGAAAGGTATAAAAAATTGATATTTTTGAGTTAAAGTGCAAAGAGTGACAGCAGATTCAACCACCTTCTTAGGGAGACGTCAAGTGGGCAAATGAGCCCATTGGCATGCCTTTTAAATGACGTGAAGGACTGAACTAAGGCTTTGTTGAGATTTTTCGAGTCGACGTTCGTATTCAAGGGACCTATTCAACAAAATGACAATCCCTGTAATTATTTCTTTTAATCAACTGAGTAGCTTTGTTTCTGCTAGGTACACAAACTGGATAAGTTCCTTGTGGTGCAGAATGTTCGTGTTCGGGTGCTTACCTACCTCTCAATCCCTTACAATTGTTATCAGTAAGCCAAAATGATTACGTATTTTGTGCTAAAGCAGAGATTGAGGGGAGTTGACAGTGTGATGTGTTTAGATGTATGCTTTCCAAAGAGTAGTGAACGATTTTATTGGAATGAAAACTGACATAGTGAAACTTTCACAGCAAAGAGCTGTTTACAAGCAGTTTGTTTTACGCTTTTCGTGTGAAACAAATGTTTTAGGCTTAACCTGGAACCGAAACGTTTTGGGCATTTCAGGTTAATCGCCTCAGCGCCTGGAAGGGGTAACTCGTTAATTCCATTATCTCTCACAATGAACCCATTCAGTAGGATGTCCTGCTCTTCTGTCTATGGAGACTCAGCGTAGGAACGTTTTTGGAGATCATTTGTTTAAAAGAACTACTATTTCTAAGGCAAGGAGAGTAGGGGTTACCAAGAGTTATATAACTCAACAGGTTCAGAAATAGGAGGACAAAACACGCACAGAATATTGGCACAACACTCCTAAGCAGAGGCAAGCCAAGCGGTTCCTCTGTATTTCAAGGAAACGCGCAAAAGCCCTTCTATCATTGAGGCGCAAAGACCTTCGCAAACTAGTGGGTCTTCTGACTGGCCACTGCCCCCTAAGGTACCACCTAAACAAAATGGGTAAGGCCAGGACAGTAGAATGCCGGCTCTGCTGCGAAGAGGCGGAAACAGCAGAACACATCCTCTGTAATTGTCCTGCTGTTGCATCAACTAGATTCCGGCATTTCGGGAAGGGTGCCTTAACACCCTCTGAAATTGCCTTGGAAACGCCTGAAAACCTCCTACACATTGTGAACGAAGAGGTTATTAATAAGGTTTTGAATTAAAAATGGGGGCAGCGTCACAATAGATCCTAGCGGTCTCAGTGACCAGGGGCTGCTCCCATCCCTTATCGGAAAAAAAAGGCAAGGAGTTTTCTTAGGAGCGAATACAGAAAGTTTTGTGAACACTGTCATAATTATACATTACCAGAAGCCAGTTGATGACAAGCTGTTATATTTTTATTTAAAACAAATAGTTATTGATATTATAGCTCTAAACAGAATGACAATAATGTCGTGGCTTATAAATTGGTAATCATTGGAACCATAGTCTTGAGATTCTTCTTGGATAAACGCTGCCAGGATTTCTGTTTGAAGACTTGATCTCTTGTTTGGTTGAATAGTTGTTCCTTTTCATCTGTATTTTTCTGCATTTTTAGTCTTGATTGTGCAGGGCTTAGGTTCTGAGCCAATTTAGACTGCAGGAAGTCAACTTTTGCTGTAGTGGACAGATACAGAACATAATTTTCGTCGTTCATCAATGTGTCTAGAGTTTATCTGTTTGCTTATTTATGTTTCATCTTCCAGAATTACTGGTGTATACTTGAATTGAATTAAGCTGAACTGTTTATCCATCTTGATTTCCTGAAATTTGCAAACTCTGTCTATATTGTTTCACGTGAATGGTGTAATTCTTACAGGGCTCTGTGAGGTCCCCTTGCCGCAAAGGAAAAGGCAGTGGCTTGGAAATGTCAGCTCTCATCCCAGGTTCGGCCACGTCCAGCGTGAAAAGTGACGCTCGAGCACGCGTCAGGGAGTTCCACCCAGCCAACATCCGATTTATCCAGGAACTGGGCGAAGGAGCTTTTGGTAAGTGGTATACGCAATAATTAATACGCCTGGATCTAAGAAAATATCAAGTATGTGTAAATTACATAATTTAAACTAAATCTTCTCACACACTTGGGAGAAATTGAATAGAAGAATTCAGAGCCTGTCCAATTGAAAGAAGTTATTCTTTGAAAACAGTATATTCTTGTCAAAATCAGCGACAATCCTTTTAGATTCTCACGAGCTAATCATACACAGCCAAACAAGCTGAGCATAACTAATCATAGATATGTTAAACTTCTTATGCTCTATTTTATTGTTCAGGGGACAGTTTGTCCGAGCGAGCTGGGCCGTCAGTCCTCTAGCTGTTTACTTTCAGTGGGAGTACTGATTGCCCCGGTTCGAATCCGGCTGGCACCAATAATTAGGGCCAAAATCCTATCAAGTGTTGTATACCTGTCCTGTCGTTAGACAGTTCACCTCTGATCTCGATTTCACGTGAATCCAAAACGCTCCCAACCCAGGGGCGTGAGGCAATGGAAAGCCACGAGCGAAATCGTCAGACCTAGTTCCGATCCTCTCTGGAGGACGGCTGGCGACGTCCGCGACACCTCCGGGTAGTCGGACGAAAATCCAAGGTGAAATTCCTTGTTTACTTACTTACTTACTTGCTCTATTTTATTGGATTTCTGAATTCCACACATCCCTAATGAATCCTGGATGGTATACGTGTTTGTTATTAAACTGATTCCGTGTATTTAGAGAAATGTGAGTTCCTAAATCATAATGTTTGCCCCTTGCTCGACTTTCGTTTGTCCATCGGAAGACTTTATGGAGTTGTTTCATAAACACAAATTGCTGTTGAAACACTCAGCCTATTACGTCCACATCCCGCCAATAATTTCTCGCCTCTTATCAGTTGTCATTCTTTAAAACAGATATGGTGCAGTAGCTATCAACTGTTATAATAACATGGGGAAAATTCCATGAAAATTTTAATTGTACCCTACCGTTCGGTAATGTGACCAACAATTAACTTGCACAGCTTCTATACCTAAAATATCATTGGAGAAGGTATCACGAAGAATTGAAACGCGTAGTTTGAATCAACAGGGGTCTGTCCGTGATTTTCCACAACTTTTGCGACGTCTGGTTGCAGTTCCCTAAGATGTTCAGCTTCTATGAGAAATTGTTGCAATCTTACTTGATGAAGATGGGAAAAATAATTCATAAGAAACAATTCTTTAACTTTCTATGATAGTTTAATGATTCAATGGAGGATTCTCTGGGATTCAATGATGTTCAATAATTGCACAATAGACTGCAGTAGTGAATTGGTTGGCAGCACTAACTGCTAACTTATGTGACATTCCCCCCTGTAATTCCTCAACTCACTCATGTTTTGCATTCATCGTCATTTTCCTCAAATTATCTAAACTTTCTAGAAAGCGTTCACAGCTGACTACTGTTTCATTATATTCCCAGAATATACTTTCAGAAAAATGGAAAAAAAAACATTCAAATTCCCAATTGTTATATACAAGGCTTAAAATTGTCAGGGAAACCTAATCATGCTCTGGGCGTTTACACCCATTCTTGGGATAACGGATTACCACTGCCTTGAAACGCCTTGCACTGAAGTAAAGTTTTAAAACCAAGGAATTGACAAATTTTGAATTTAGAAATCGAATTGTATGGTCGTATTCAGGTATTAACATTCGTTTTTTTCCCCAGGCAAAGTATACAAAGGTGAAATAGTGGGTACAGGAGATGAGCCATCCCTTGTTGCTATAAAAACTCTCAAAGAAAACGCATCTGCCAAAACTTCTGCTGACTTCAGGCGAGAGGTGATTATTTTGATGTTTCTTTCCTCTGATTCGTTCTTAAGGACTAACGTCCATTTCATTATTTGCACGATGGCATATCGACGGCTAAGAACCAGCATAGCATAACTCAATATCCCTAACTTTTCAGGAGAGGGAAAAACTGATTACTTCTAACGAAAAATTTAGCTTTTATATATTTCCTAGCCTTACTGATGACCCTTCAGCTCTATGATGTACAAAAATAGGTATTCTACCGCACTTCGAGAAAAATTGTTGAGTTATGCTATGCTGCTGCTCAATTCCAGTTGTGCTATACTAACTAAATCGATGATAGCAGTGCTTCGTGTGATTTTATCAAAGAACTAATGGTTCCATCGAATCGGGTGCGAAAATTTGAATTGGAAAGCGCAAAAACCTCAATGTGGGTAAAATTGAGTTGTGTCATGCTGGTTCTTGCCCATCGATATGTATGTTTCCCTTCACTGCATTTATATCTCATCTTCGATCATAGTGTATACTTGGTATTTATGTGTTATTCTTTGACCTACTAGGTGGATCTAATGTGTGAACTTCGACATGAGAACATCGTCTGTCTGCTAGGAGTTTGCCTAAGCCGCGAGCCTTTGAGTATGCTATTCGAATTCATGCCAAAAGGGGACCTTCATGAATTTCTCATTACTCATTCACCACACGCTACTGAGCATCCTCTCAACCAGAGCGATCTTCTAAAAATGGCCGTGCACATTGCCTCAGGTCAGTTTAAAAACCATTTAAAACCAAGGTTAGTAATGGGCATGGATTGTTTTCCTGTATCATTTCTCGAAACTGCTCCGAAAGCCTTTAAGCTTCGAGGTTATCATCTGGGAGTTGCAGTTTAATTGCTTCAACCCTTGGAAGGAGTAAAGACACCATTTTATCACCCCTTTATCATACATGCTGTCAGATGTTGGTTGTAATGTGCCCCATTATCTGTCTTGTTGTTCCTTTCCCTCACACTGCCGTATCTCTAACTTGAAATTAATTTCGTATTTAATAGTTTTCTGATAAATCCTCTACAGGTATGGAATACTTGTGTAGTCATCACTACGTACACAGAGATTTGGCCGCAAGAAATTGTCTCGTCGCAGAAGACATGACCGTAAAAATATCTGACTTTGGTCTCTCTCGAGACGTCTATTCTTCAGACTACTACAGGTACAAATGATTCGTCGAGCTGCATCCTAATCGTATTCCAATGGGTGGCCCAAATCATCATTGTATATTTCTTGATGTTACAGAGTTCAAAGCAAATCACTGTTGCCAGTGAGGTGGATGCCTCCAGAATCAATTCTTTACGGGAAATTTACGACGGAATCTGACGTTTGGAGTTATGGTGTAGTCCTTTGGGAAATATACAGCTATGGTCTTCAGGTAATCAATTACAGAGTGATATTTCTAAGTAGAACTGGATTCATTTTTACTGAATGCAGCAAAAAGGGTCGTATTCGTTTATATTCAATAGAGAGATTTGGCTTGTCAGTAGTGAGGTCTGTTGAGCCTTTTTACAAGGGCTCAAGGACTTGAAAGTGTCATATTATGAGTCTTGTGGCTTCCAGCTGCATTTTACCATTGCTATCTCTTTCGGAAACATGAAATATTAGTGTTGATCCAGTTGTTTAATCCTCTATAGAAAGCAGGAGAAGGTTTGGGACTCGTTTGAACATGAAATCATTCAAATCATCATTTGTTTGAATGTATGGCGTTTGAACATAAACTTCAATGAATAAATGTACTCGTAGTGCTAGGGATCGCCACCATGTACCCAAGTGTCAAACCTAAGGACTTTTGGGGTTTAAATGACTGATTTGTTTACTTTTTCTAACCACTATCTTCACAAAACTAGTATCCTATTAGCGTGTTTTCCGCGCCTTGGCCCATGACATCCTAACATTAGAGACAGTAAAACAGGAACTTTGAACGTTCGCTATGGTAATCTACGGACTATTCATACGGTAGCCTACGGATTTTAGGAATCCGTTGACAGGGTTGCCACAGGAGTTAAACCCTTTTGCTATCGAGCCCTTGTTGGAGAAATGGCGCTGGGGGACCACCTTTCCTGCTGGGTCTTTTCCAGCCTGAACCACATTGATTTGATGATTTCTGAATATGCATCATCGTCCACTAAAAATGCTTCAATTCCTTCAAAAATCGTCACATCTCTCTCAAATTTTGTGGAAATAATCCTAAAACGACGTGATTTCAATGTGGTATTGGAACAAACTCTGTAGAAGCAACTCTGTCGTATTCATCTTCATCTTCACTGTCACTGAAGTTTGTCAGTCTGGAAACTATTTCCCTGATTCCTTCCTCTGAAAACAACAGTTATAATATTTATTCGTTTTTCAGTTATAATTATTCTAAAAATAAGGGGAAAAAATCCTCTTGCACGTTTGAGAACAGGGAAAACAACCAATCAAAACTACATGTATTAAAGGTATCTAACAGAAAGCATCCCTAACTTCTAGCTGTTTATGCAGTGTCCTGTGCAAACCCCCCTGTGATTTTTGAATCGCATGACACCACCACAAGAGTGCGGGGGAAGCTCCAACAAGAGGGAATATTTTGTAAAACACGATGTGTGTCTAGGGGGAAGGGGTCCCACTATCCTGTTCTGTTGAGATAACTCAGGACTGGTCGTAAAGGGTTAAGATGTCATAAGCTCCAGGCCTTAAACCGGGACTTTTTCTTTGAGATAATGAAGTCAATAGTGTTATTTTGACTCCAGCTATCAATAAAACACTGTATACAATCAAATCGCTTGTATACCACATTGGGCTGTTGGTTTTGAGGAGTGGAGTTTTCATTTGTAATCAATGAAAACTATAATTTCTCGACATTTGTACCTTGAAAAATAAATATGGGTTTAAGACGCAACACTAAAGTAACAATTGTTTCATTTTAGCCATACTATGGATATTCTAACCAGGAAGTAATTGAGATGATCAGGTCTCGCCAGCTCCTCCCCTGCCCAGAAGACTGCCCTTCGCGGATGTACTCCGTGATGATGGAGTGCTGGCACGAAGTCCACGTCCGACGCCCGCACTTCCCCGAAATAGCCGCTCGACTCCGTGCCTTCCAGAACAGCCAACCTCCGGTGCGCATGCCCGTCATGTACGTCCCGAGCCCCGCCCACATATAGGGGCAGCCTTCGGCGGGCCCCAGTCAGCCCGCCTACCCACAGACAGTCGCCCAATCCCCTCGGATGAGTGAACGAAACGTGTATCAGACACCCGGTGCTCCTAATACGTAATTTTAATTATCATCATCCCTGCCTTCATGACTCCGACTTGCACTAGTCAGATCCAAAAAAAGTTCCAAATAGTGTTCACTATATTGAATTTAAAATTATCAGTCGGAAGATACGGTTAATTCTGTTCGTGACTAAAGTTGTGGGTGTGTTTAATATTACTTTATTAGCTGAGGTCACTTTGGAGCTCCTTTAGGTGACAAATGCTCGTTACTGCAACGAAACTTTACTGCTCTCAACGATGATCCGACCCGTTTCGCTAGATTGGCTCAATGTCACATGCGGTGTTGTTCTGTGACTGTTTCCGATGTGAACGGTGTGTGTTCTGGAATTAGGTACGAGTTGAGGTATCGCTCTTCGGCAGACTTCATACACACCTACCTACTTACTGATTCACTGGAACAAGGTTGAGAAAAAGAACTGTGAAAATTCCTGCGAAGCCTCAAATTACCGTCACTTAATGTACTTAGTGATGATGTCTGACTAAATCCTATTTTTACGTCGTTAATGAACAACATTAACATGGTCAGTGAGCTTTCGTGATTTCAAATGGTCATTTGACTGCACGCGGAAGCCACAACCCAAAGCAAAGACACAGTTTTGTGAAATTCACAATCATTAAACGACGATTACCAATTAAATCACATGAAATCTCAAATTGAATCGACTAAGTCGTCTTGAACGCTCTCCGGTATCTTAAATCTGGTCGACATTTATACCATTATGAATGGACTATTTTATTTTTATATGAGTACCTACGTTATCAGTATCCTTGAATTATTATTTAAGTTATCAGACGTTTGCGAGAAAGTTATCAAGAATGAGTTTTAGAATAAGAAATTCAATACCATTCTTCCTCAACCAAATAATCATAGTCCTCGTCTACATTATGTTTGCTTTTAAAATGTCATTAAGACATTTCTAAATCAGCAAATATAACAGGCATCTCTAATCAACTGAAACGTAAAACAGTTGATACCGATTTGCCCGTGAGTTGTCCACGCTTTGGAAGAAATTTATAACATCAACGGATGAAAATAATATCAACTTCCAAGGGTTTTGTAAACCTTCATCATCTCCTATCGTACTATTAATTTAATTTTAAGTAAAGCGTTAATTAAACTACGTATTTTTAAAATTGAACATGTTTTGAGTTTCTGGAGCTCTGTGATAAATCAATCAAAGATCGTTTTATTGCATTTAAAAATTCTTCATGCTACACACTACTTATTTCTTAACGTTACTCCTAAACTGCTTAGTTAAAATATCTAAGAACAAATTTTTAATTTCAGCTTCCACCGATTTTTAGCGTAGTTTGTGTAGTTGGTTCGAAATGTTTATTGATTTTACAGCCTCAGTTTTTTATTGTGTAAGATCATGCCTCTTGGCTACTTTTCTTAAATGTATCATTTCGGACTGATTTTTTTTTTTTTTTTTACAATGGACGATTGATATATACATTTCTATGTAAGCTCCGATATCGTTGTTCCTGGAATCATCACTTACCTTATTTAAACCCGATCTATCATTTGATGAGTAATCAACTAATGATCGCCTATTGAATTTAATCGCCTATAAATGGTAATTGTGTTCTTACTATTCTTTGAAACTAAATGTGCAATACAAGAAGCTAAGGTTCTATATTTTACGGTGCACAAAAAAGGCATTACTGTTACTGTTGCTATTACCAAAGCTAATTTATTTTAAGGGTCCAAGAAATTTTTATTATAATTATTTCCTCGTTTCCCCATATTTTCTTATCGTTGCGATTCCTTGACAAATGTCACTTTACTTTAAGATTTATTTATATCTGTATCTTAATTTTTCGAAGTTCTATAATAAATTATTTAGGTAGGTACTAATTAATATCTTAGTACGTGAACTATTGTTTCATGAACTGTTTCTGTACTTTTGTAATTGCTTTACGTAATTTTTTGTCCTGTGTTGGAATTGAACTTAATGAGCAATTATCTTGTGTAAGAAAACTACGTGATTGGTTCTGAATTTTCAATTATTTTCGTGACATATAATCAAATTAAACCGTTGTTTTTTCGTGAGGTAAGATCAATTATTTAAACCTGCCTGTAAGGTTACAGGCAGGCAACTAAAATATCATCTAAGTAGAGGATGCCAGAAGGGCCATCGAGTGTTTTGTATTCTTACAATGCATTGAAGTAGCTGAAACTTCCCTCATTGTGTCCAAGTGCTAGGTTTTCTACTTTGCAATGTTTCACTTCACACATTTCCTAATATGAGATGATTGCATTTGACATTCTGTGTGATCTACATAATATATTCCCATTTGTTAGTTTGTGCTGGCTACAGGAAATAGTTACCAAACATGTGTACTTTCAACTTAACAAGAGAAATCAAAATTTTAGGTGGACGTTATTATGGAATTGATCTTTCTTAATGGATTGGTAATTTGAAGACAAAGTGCTGCATCTTTTTTGCTGTTTTAAGGGAACACGCTCGTTCTGCTTGCAGTACTTTTACCTTTGCTATCCTGTATAAGATTCACTGCTTGCAGCATGTTTGGTGGTTTGGTCTTCTCTAGTACCAACAAGACTCCACTGTTACTCCTCTTTGTCCTACCTCAATCGCTGCTGGCTGTATCTTCACTTCCTGTGCTGTTGTGGTCTCCTCCAGAACCAGTGATTCTCCTTCTGTCTTTCCGTTCCAACACAACTTAGCAATGAATTTGCTGTACGATCAGTTGGTCTTCACAATCGCTGCATACCTCCCTTTTCCCTCCTTCCTATACCGTTGAGGTGGAAAAAGTCCAGACTCTGAAGGTCGGTCAGGCTAAGTCTGCATCAGAAGATGAAGATACTGCAACTAATACATGAAGTAGTTGGCACAGTATTCCCCAAATCCCCTCGCATATAACAGCAACAAGTAAACATTTATTCTTCAGTAACGATTAGTGCTGGACTTATTGATATCGTTGATTACTATTCAACATTTTCAATGGTTAGGCAATCAAGTGAAGTACAGCATTAAAGTCTAACTATAATTGTGAAAACAATCTCATGCTCTCTGCCTTCTTCCAGTCATCATGACCTCGCTGTCCTCTTGCTCCCTGCACCTCAACTCTCCAAATAACCCAAATCAGCATCATACAAACAATTCAATCATCTCTCTACATTCGACATCACTGGAGTTCACGGTATTTTTCCACGTATGTTCAAAACCTTTTGAGTAATACGAAATAATTCACGAATCACGATAATTGCCCATTTCATGTTCCTTGTTAATTGTATTTCTACCTAATTCATCAGTATATCCACAATTTATTTAATGATTTTGTTAATAGTATAACAACCTCAATCCTATTAATAACATTTAATTGAAACTTTATCACATTCTGTATTCGAGACTCAGAAATCTAAGGTTTAAGTCAAGAGGTCATCTCCACACACGAAAATGCCTGTTAGACTTATTTTAGAGGCTTCGTCTCCGTGTTATTTCACTTTGAAGATTTGTTTCGTGTTCCCGATCTTGAATCACTGAAATGGACATAACCCCCGCCAGCCATGTAATGATTGCAGCCTGCAAGTCACGTAAGGTGACGGCCCTTGAGAACTCCACAGATTGGAGCATCTCGAGCGCCAGCACTATTGCTCGGACTTCCCCATCAAAATTGCTCGCCAAGCCACCAACTGGTGCAGCAATAGACTTTACAGCGGAGAACACACCCGCACCCCCGTTTCTTCTAGCACCTATGGCTGGCCCATCGGTATAAACCCGCAGCCATCGCCCTTCTGGGAAACGGGTGTGTACGGTCTCCAGAGCTGCTGCCTTCAACTCAGGTGCCGGCGAGGATTGCTTCGATACCGACGACATCAAGGTGGTCCAGTTACTGGCAGTCCGGCGTGGAACCTGCAAAGTGCACACAATCGCTTTATGGTACCCTATCTGTGCTGAAGTTTAACATTTTCTCCCAACTGCAAAACAAAACTGTGCGCTTCTAAGTGGAAAAAGCTACCGTCGTTCACCTTTCCTCGATTCGAAAAATGTACAGTAAATATTATCAGTGTCTACATTATGTTTCTCAGTGTCTCGATGTGTCTTTGTGGTTTTTTCTCTCCTTTCAAATACACAGCGATCTGAGTGATAATTTCATTAAATGTTGAGTGTTTTTTTATTTTTTATTGTTGAAAAAAAATCGCGTTGACAGAAAGCGTTTTATATTGATTTGATTGTTTAAAAAGTATATTATAAAAATGTAAAGAATGAATTTGGCTCTTCGTAAAAATAATATGAAGTTACCATTTTTCCACAAACTGTCTGAAATAGTTGGTGGATGACACTTAGCATAATTCGTTCCGAAATTGCCAATTTCGGGAATAAATTAGTTAACTTTATTTTTACATACAAAAGGTGACCACTAGCTAAACACTCTCAGCTTATTTTGTTATTATGAACCCAAAAAACTAATTCCGACTGTAAATTTCATAATTTCTCCGTGTAATTGAAAAGTATCAAAATGGCGCAGAGAGAACATGCGCAAGCGTTAGGATTCTACGTGTATTTTATGGAAAATGTTCCGTCACTCGATAGTCCGCGCAAAAAATGTGTTTAGTTACCCTCAAAACGAGCATTAATTAACAAGATTGACATTGCCATGTACACATGTATCTTGCATCAAAATGTGATACATAGTTCATTTATTAATTCGTAAAAACAACAAGGAAACCCCTAAAAAACTAACCTGAATCACACATTTGACAACCAATAGCGCAAAGCACTCAAATTTCAGTTTTTCCGTCGTTTTTCAAAATTAATATCGCACGTTTTTAGATTATTCCAAGCCCATAAATACATATATTTATCTTATTAGCGATTCATTCTTAACCCATTATTATTTTTACGAAGAGCACCAATCCTCTATAAATGGCATCAAAACATTGTCCCCATGAATGGAATACCCAATATTTTTGTATAAATGTTTTTTATATCAATGTAGTTATCTTAAAATTGAAATTTGTTATCAAATTTAAAAAGAATTGCTAATTTTAATCGATACCTTCTAATATAGAAGGATCTCTGAGAAAAAAAGCTACAGCTGTGTTCGTTATGGTTTCTTTTCCAATTTTCTTGTAGATTTTCAAAACGACTTGTAAATATTGTCTGCGTTTAAACATAAAACACCTCAAATAAATGTAAAAACCTGTTCATACAGCTTTTTTACGTGGAAAATTTGATTTTTAAGCGATAAGATTGGATGTGTTCTACCCCCGAAGTTTATCGATGAATTTTATATTTAAAAAATGTACATAATCGATGACAGCAACAAAAAAAATCAATACATTTTGGACAACTGTATTCTCTCAGTTTATAACTTACTATGTAATATTATTGCAACTATATTTGTACATGTTGTGTTTAAAATAAAGACACGATGAATTGTATTGTTTCTGAGAGTGGATACTCAATTCCTTGCACATAATCAAAAACGATTTCTTATTTGCAGACTTGAGGAACATATCAAAGTTATTTACACGTATTCGTTAAAAATCAACCCTAATTTAGCAATTAGAAGATTCTTGAAAATACATTTACTTAAGATTTAAAAATCTTGAACTCTGCCCCAAAATTAAATAAAATACTGTAAATGTTCGGTAAACAGATAATATCAACTAACATAAGCGTACATTCACTACTTTGGTAGGCTCCAAAACAAAATTACGATTGTTTCATACGCTTGGGAGGTATTAGGATGACAGAATCTAACAAGAGCTCTCCTCGCCCAAGGAGGATTGTGCAGAATTTTCAGTTTCAAACGCTTAGGAGGCATTAGGAGGACAGAATCTGACAAGAGCTCTCCTCGCCCTCATTTCTGAGGAAAATGGGCATTATTTTCAGTTTCAAACCCTTATGAGGTATTAGGAGGACAGAATTCGACAAGAGCTCTCCTCGCCTTCATTTCCAAGGAAGTTGAGCAGTATTTTCAGTTTCAAACCCTTAAAAGGTATTAGGATGACAGAATCTGACAAGAGCTCTCCTCGCCCCTCATTTCTGAGGAAAATATTGCGAATTTTGGCAATATTTTCAGTTTTAAACGATTAGGAGGGCAGAATCTGACAAGAGCTCTCCTCGCCCCTCATTTCTGAGGAAAATATTGCGAATTTTGGCAATATTTTCAGTTTAAACGATTAGGAGGGCAGAATCTGACAAGAGCTCTCCTCGCCCCTCATTTCTGAGGAAAATATTGCTAATTTTGGCAATATTTTCAGTTTAAACGATTAGGAGGGCAGAATCTGACAAGAGCTCTCCTCGCCCCTCATTTCTGAGGAAAATATTGCTAATTTTGGCAATATTTTCAGTTTAAACGATTAGGAGGGCAGAATCTGACAAGAGCTCTCCTCGCCCCTCATTTCTGAGGAAAATATTGCGAATTTTGGCAATATTTTCAGTTTAAACGATTAGGAGGGCAGAATCTGACAAGAGCTCTCCTCGCCCCTCATTTCTGAGGAAAATATTGCGAATTTTGGCAATATTTTCAGTTTAAACGATTAGGAGGGCAGAATCTGACAAGAGCTCTCCTCGCCCCTCATTTCTGAGGAAAATATTGCTAATTTTGGCAATATTTTCAGTTTAAACGATTAGGAGGGCAGAATCTGACAAGAGCTCTCCTCGCCCCTCATTTCTGAGGAAAATATTGCGAATTTTGGCAATATTTTCAGTTTAAACGATTAGGAGGGCAGAATCTGACAAGAGCTCTCCTCGCCCCTCATTTCTGAGGAAAATATTGCTAATTTTGGCAATATTTTCAGTTTAAACGATTAGGAGGGCAGAATCTGACAAGAGCTCTCCTCGCCCCTCATTTCTGAGGAAAATATTGCGAATTTTGGCAATATTTTCAGTTTAAACGATTAGGAGGGCAGAATCTGACAAGAGCTCTCCTCGCCCCTCATTTCTGAGGAAAATATTGCTAATTTTGGCAATATTTTCAGTTTAAACGATTAGGAGGGCAGAATCTGACAAGAGCTCTCCTCGCCCCTCATTTCTGAGGAAAATATTGCTAATTTTGGCAATATTTTCAGTTTAAACGATTAGGAGGGCAGAATCTGACAAGAGCTCTCCTCGCCCCTCATTTCTGAGGAAAATATTGCTAATTTTGGCAATATTTTCAGTTTAAACGATTAGGAGGGCAGAATCTGACAAGAGCTCTCCTCGCCCCTCATTTCTGAGGAAAATATTGCTAATTTTGGCAATATTTTCAGTTTAAACGATTAGGAGGGCAGAATCAGACAAGAGCTCTCCTCGCCTCTCATTTCTGAAGAAAATATTGCTAATTTTGGCAATATTTTCAGTTTAAACGATTAGGAGGGCAAATCTGACAAGAGCTCTGACAAGAGCTCTCTTCGCCCCTCATTTCTGAGGAAAATATTGCGAATTTTGGCAATATTTTCAGTTTAAACGATTAGGAGGGCAGAATCTGACAAGAGCTCTCCTCGCCCCTCATTTCTGAGGAAAATATTGCGAATTTTGGCAATATTTTCAGTTTAAACGATTAGGAGGGCAGAATCTGACAAGAGCTCTCCTCGCCCCTCATTTCTGAGGAAAATATTGCGAATTTTGGCAATATTTTCAGTTTAAACGATTAGGAGGGCAGAATCTGACAAGAGCTCTCTTCGCCCCTCATTTCTGAGGAAAATATTGCTAATTTTGGCAATATTTTCAGTTTAAACGATTAGGAGGGCAGAATCTGACAAGAGCTCTCTTCGCCCCTCATTTCTGAGGAAAATATTGCGAATTTTGGCAATATTTTCAGTTTAAACGATTAGGAGGGCAGAATCTGACAAGAGCTTTCCTCGAACCTCATTTCTGAGGAAAATATTGCTAATTTTGGCAATATTTTCAGTTTAAACGATTAGGAGGGCAGAATCTGACAAGAGCTCTCCACGCCCCTCATTTCTGAGGAAAATATTGCTAATTTTGGCAATATTTTCAGTTTAAACGATTAGGAGGGCAGAATCTGACAAGAGCTCTCCTCGCCCCTCATTTCTGAGGAAAATATTGCTAATTTTGGCAATATTTTCAGTTTAAACGATTAGGAGGGCAGAATCTGACAAGAGCTCTCCTCGCCCCTCATTTCTGAGGAAAATATTGCTAATTTTGGCAATATTTTCAGTTTAAACGATTAGGAGGGCAGAATCTGACAAGAGCTCTCCTCGCCCCTCATTTCTGAGGAAAATATTGCGAATTTTGGCAATATTTTCAGTTTAAACGATTAGGAGGGCAGAATCTGACAAGAGCTCTCCTCGCCCCTCATTTCTGAGGAAAATATTGCGAATTTTGGCAATATTTTCAGTTTAAACGATTAGGAGGGCAGAATCTGACAAGAGCTCTCCTCGCCCCTCATTTCTGAGGAAAATATTGCTAATTTTGGCAATATTTTCAGTTTAAACGATTAGGAGGGCAGAATCTGACAAGAGCTCTCCTTGCCCCTCATTTCTGAGGAAAATATTGCGAATTTTGGCAATATTTTCAGTTTAAACGATTAGGAGGGCAGAATCTGACAAGAGCTCTCCTCGCCCCTCATTTCTGAGGAAAATATTGCGAATTTTGGCAATATTTTCAGTTTAAACGATTAGGAGGGCAGAATCTGACAAGAGCTCTCCTCGCCCCTCATTTCTGAGGAAAATATTGCTAATTTTGGCAATATTTTCAGTTTAAACGATTAGGAGGGCAGAATCTGACAAGAGCTATCCTCGCCCCTCATTTCTGAGGGAAATATTGCGGATTTTGACAATATTTTCAGTTTAAACGATTAGGAGGGCAGAATCTGACAAGAGCTCTCCTCGCCCCTCATTTCTGAGGAAAATATTGCTAATTTTGGCAATATTTTCAGTTTAAACGATTAGGAGGGCAGAATCTGACAAGAGCTCTCCTCGCCCCTCATTTCTGAGGAAAATATTGCTAATTTTGGCAATATTTTCAGTTTAAACGATTAGGAGGGCAGAATCTGACAAGAGCACTCCTCGCCTCTCATTTCCGAGGAAGTTGGGCTGTATTTTCAGTTTAAACGTTCAGGAGGTATTAGGAGGGCAGAATCTGGCAAGAGCTCTCCTTGGCCTCTTTTCTGAGGAACTGGGACAGTATTTTTCAGTTTAAAACGCTTAGGAGGTATTGCAACATATTGCAATGATGGGTGATGTACTCAATAAAATATTGAAATGTATGAAAATAAAAAACAATGTATTTGAACATATAGCAACGACGGCCAAATCTTCAATTCGAAATATAGTAATAATGCAATATGAAACAAATTCAGTTATTTTTCAAAAGTAAGTACCACATGAAAATAGGATGAAAAGGCTCGGAAATCAGCCCCATCGGAGAAATTAGCTCCAATTCGGTGGAATGAGTTGTAGTGAACTAGAAACGAATTGTATCAACTAAGACTAGGAAACATAATGCAAATAAATACGATATAAATTCACAAAGATAAAATATTGGTAAGATCCTCTGGGAGAAAAAAGCTGAGATCTTTCGACAAGAGAACAATAATGGGCGTTTCCTGTAGGAACTATCAAATTTCAAATAACATAGACACATTTGCTCGGTGGTATTTATCACAGATCGACATGCTGTGCTGCAAACAAAGAAATTTATGGCACGTCGTCTTCATTCTTCTCTGGAAGAGCAGACCTGAGGTCTTCAGCCTCTTTCTCATTCGTTGAATAATAATTCCGGCGATTGAATGCCATTCTCCTGTAAAAATAAAAGAAAAACAAACTTCTTAGAAAACACATTTACTGAGGATACGCGCGGTATCTGATAGATACATCTTGGTTTTTAGTGCAAAAAAAGTTACTTTTCACAGTATTATCATCTAGACCTATCTTTTAGAACACTGTAAAATATATTATTACCTAAATAATCACATGATTAGAAACTTGTAAAATATTACCTGGACGAGTGCAGTGGATCTATCAGAACTGATGGATGAACAATTTGGGACTGCCGCCAACTGACTGACCAGTTTCAGACCGTTGGCAGTGAGGCCAAGACGGAACCCCACCCTTTTATGAGCAAATGTTCCCAGAAACGAGCAGGAAAATGGAGGACATTGTATCTCTCAAACACTTAGGAAGCTAGAATCTGACAAGAGCTCTCCTAGCCCTCATTTCTGAGGAAGTTGGGGGTATTAATTTCAAACCCTAAGGAGGTATTAGGAGGCTAGAATCTGACAAGAGCTCTCTTCGCCCTCATTTCCAAGGATGTTGGGCAATATTTTCGGTTTCGAACCCTTACAAGGTATTAGGAGGGTAGAATCTGAAAAGGGCTCACCTGGACCTAATTTCAGAAAATTTGGGCGGTATTTTCAGTTTAGGTTAAATCCTACAATAGCTCTCCTGGCCCTCATTTCCAAGGAAGTTGGGCAGTATTAATTTCAAATTCTTAGGAGGTATAAGGATGGATTCACACTCGCTGCAACAGGAGCGTCAGATCAGAGTTACGTCAAGGGGCCTCCCATTCACACTGCCAGGTCAGGCCAGTCTATTCCACGCTGCAGCCAAAGTGGATTATCCGAGTGGATAAAAAATTGGTATAAAATATCTAAAATTAGTATAATATCGACCCAGCATACTTCATTAATAGTTCTGTGCCTAGGCAAGTATCAAGAAAAAAAGTAACTACGTGAAGGACCTACCAAATGTGAAGTTAGTGTAATGTTTTTATGTGACACTCAAAATTACCTATTATTAATAACCAAAAATGCTATTACTTATTATTCCACACCTACTTACTACTTTTAATAAATACTTACTACATTACTACTTTCATTATTGAATACCCACCCACTGAACAAATACTAGGTATATTACCATTGTAAGAAGATAAAAAGTACATTACAACCTTCCTTACCTTGTTTGTGTGTTTGCTTTATGTGCTATCCCTCTCCACGTACCAATAGAATGGATGAGAAAAATCGTTAAGAAATCGCTGTTCCTGAACGCACTCGATCAACTTTTTGTTATCCATTATCTCTCCTCGCCTTCATTTCCAAGGAAGTTGAGCAGTATTTTTAGTTTCAAACCCTTAGAAGGTATTAGGATGACAGAATCTGACAAGAGCTCTCCTCGCCTTCATTTCCAAGGAAGTTGAGCAGTATTTTCAGTTTCAAACCCTTAGAAGGTATTAGGATGACAGAATCTGACAAGAGCTCTCCTCGCCTTCATTTCCAAGGAAGTTGAGCAGTATTTTCAGTTTCAAACCCTTAGAAGGTATTAGGATGACAGAATCTGACAAGAGCTCTCCTCGCCTTCATTTCCAAGGAAGTTGAGCAGTATTTTCAGTTTCAAACCCTTAGAAGGTATTAGGATCACAGAATCTGACAAGAGCTCTCCTCACCTTCATTTCCAAGGAAGTTGAGCAGTATTTTCAGTTTCAAACCCTTAGAAGGTATTAGGATGACAGAAGCTGACAAGAGCTCTCCTCACCTTAATTTCCAAGGAAGTTGGGCAGTATTTTCAGTTTCCAACCCTTAAAAGGTATTAGGATGACAGAAGCTGACAAGAGCTCTCCTCGCCTTAATTTCCAAGGATTTTGAGCAGTATTTTCAGTTTCAAACCCTTAAAAGGTATTAGGATGACAGAATCTGACAAGAGCTCTCCTCGCCTCTATTTTCAGTTTCAAACCTGTACAAGGTATTAGTAAGGTAGAATCTGACAAGGGCAGGTGAGGCCTTGATTTCCAAGGATGTTGGGCAGTATTTTCAGTTTCAAACGCTTGGGAGGTTCTAGGAAGCAAGAATCTGCCAAGACCTCCTGTTTCTAATTTTTTATTAAGTTGGGTAGTATTTTCAGTTTCAAAACCTTAAAAGGTATTAGGAGGGTAGAATCTGACCAGAGCTCTCCTGGCCCTCATTTCCAAGGAAGTCCTGCAGTATTTTCAGTTTCAAACCCTCACAAGTATTAGGAGGCTAGAAACTGACAGGACCTCCCTTGTTTCTCATTTCTGATCAAGTTGGGTAGAATTTCAGTTTCAAACCCTTAAAAGGTATAAGGATGACAGAATCTGACAAGAGCTCTCCTTGCCTTCATTTCCAAGGCAGTATTTTCAGTTTCAAACCCTTACAAGTATTAGGAGGCTAGAAACTGACAGGACCTCCCTTGTTTCTCATTTCTGATCAAGTTGGGTAGAATTTCAGTTTCAAACCCTTAAAAGGTATTAGGAGGGTAGAATCTGACAAGGGCTCACCTGGTCTTCCATTTCCTTATTTACAATTCCTACATTCTTCGTGAAAAACACCATTAAAAATACTAAATTTACACAACACAGTCGTATGAAGTGTTCTCCACAAATGTTCTCTGTAAGAACCATCCATCCGGAACTTGTCCATGTAGAACTTGAGTTTATAAATAATTCGACAATCATGATACTTTTAGGTCACCACAAGTGTCAAGTTCACTGGTTGAGAACGGGCGCTGCAGTGGCGCCCTAATGGGCTATTGGATCGTAGTTGTGAGTTCATCCACAGAAATGTGAGTGATGAACCTCAGTCTTATCTTCAAAGAAGGATAATTTTTCGAAAGTGAGATGTCCTCTGCGGGCAGTTAAAGAACAAATTAAAGTTGTTTTCACGTTTTCCTTTGAAACACGTTAATCAATCATAATTTAGCACTTAAACAAACTTTTATTCACAAAGAACTACTACTTAGAGAAGGCTCAATACCATCAATGCAAAAAGAATTGAAGGCTGAGGCCAGTTTGGGTTGTAGAATTTGCACTACGTAAGGATTCATTAGAAATATGAACTATTTGCATCGGCAAAATGTAAAACAGTTTTATTACAAATGTTTAGTGGATGATGAACCTTAATAAACCTTATTGTCCGCACATGGGAACCAGTACATAAATACGATTTAAAAAAAATAAATTCCACAATGAGGCCACAATTTTCTTTCCTATAAGAAATTATCTGTCCATATCCACAAGGTTAACAAGTTGATTGGTTATACCAGCGTTTTATTTTTAAAAACAATAATTACCCTCAGAGAAATTGCAATTAAAATTGTGTAGGTAATCAAATACAGTATTCGAAGTACATTAAACCATGTACTTCTGCGGATCATTATATCACGCGATATTGCGTTTTGAGGAATCACAAAGACGTCTGTCTGCAGGTCCTTTTATTGTATAATCTAGGATTTAGCCCGCGAGATTCTTGAAAATAAATTTAGTAAGGATTTAAAATACATAAACACTGCACCGAAATTAATTAAAATACAGTAAATGTTCGGTAAACAGATTATATCAACAAAAGTATGCATTCACTACTTTGGTAGACTCCGAAACAAACCATAAACTTATGGTGGTTCATTATTGAAAATAATCAATTGAATCCATTACGTATTTTAATGAGTACCATGAGCTTGAAACCCCCATAAGGAAGAGGAATATCATCTAGGAAATTAAAAATCAATAATAGATCCCTCACTATTTACAATTCCTATATTTTTTGTGAAAAACTCCATTAAAAATGCTAAACATACAAACAGTCGTATGGAGTGGTTTCGACAAATGTTCTCCTTAAGAACCACCCCGTACATGTAGCACTTGAGTTTATAAATAATCCTAAAATTTTGATAGAGTTTGATCACCACAAGTGTCCGAGTTCACTGGTTGAGAACGGGCGCTGCGAGGGCGCCCTCCGCGGGCTATTGGATCGCAGTCGTGATTTCATCCACGGAAATGTGAGTGATGAACCTCAGTCTCATCTTCAAAGAAGTTCTCAGCCGCCGGATGACCGCCTCCGCTTCTGCTTTCATCGTGTCCCCCACAAACATGTACTTTATGTGATATCTGGAGTCGACGTTAAGGTAAAACTGGATGATTACCAGGGACGTGTGTGATTACAGGGACGTCCTTGTCCGGTTTTTATACAATCACAATTATAATCATAATTATTAACACCAGGTACCTAATGAATATTTTCGGAAACTAGGCCAAATTCTTAATCGGACAAAAAAAGAACGCGCTAAAATTGGTCGAGAATTCCAAGAGTGAAGAGCGCTAAAGTTGATTGGCCATAACTAACGACACCAAATTCAAAATTCCTGCTGGCTCTGTGTTAGGGGGCAGAGGCAGGCAAAGCAATTTATTGATTTCTCCAGGAAGAGATCTAACGAGCTGCTTACCCTAGGAAGAAATGAGATACGTATAGTAACATTGCACTGTCCACTTAGATAGCATCTCCACAAAATGGGCAAATCTGATACCATCCTCTGCCGGTACTGTGGGGCAGAGGATGAAACTGCGTGTCATGTGATCTGCCACTGCCCTGTGCTGGCGAAACAGCATTTTCTAATCTGGGGACAGGCTTCCATTGATCCTTGGGTTTTAAAAACGGGAGAGGTTCGGACAGGCTTCCAGCTTTGGCTGGTGTCGACCACTTGTCGTCACAACAGACTGGGATGTCAATGCCTACACAGTTACCAAGTAGCTAGGGCTTGGGTCCCAGACAATTCCTGAAGATGGGTGCAAGTGCTGTACACTGGGCATATAGTGCTTGGTTCGTCAGGGTGCCCAGGTTGGGCAGCCAAATCTGCCTTGGTAACTACCTCCTCCTCCAGCCACAATTGGCCTGTGGTACAAAAAAAAGCCGTTTTTTATATGATCAAACTTATAATCATAATTATACACGCTACCTAATGAATACTTCTTAAAACTTAGCCAAATTCTTAATTGTACAAACAAAGAACGCACAAAAATTGGTCGAGAATTCTAGTAGGAGTGAAGAGCGCTAAAGCTGATTGGCCATAACTAACGACATCAAATTCAAAATTTCTGATCCAAAAAAAAAAAAAACCCTAGATGAAAATAATGAAGACAACATTTACCACAATTACATGTTCACTTCCCTTTCCATAGTTAAATAACACAGATATGTTTCAAAAGCATACAGAACATTTTAAGCGATTCGGATGAAGCAGAGTTGCACAGGTGACTTGAAGTGCAAGAGGATTCTTTCCAGGCATAGGAACGACTACTTCAGCAGCAAGGTTTTGTCAATGACAATAATAGTCGATGATCAACCTAACACTTTTCTTAAAACAGAAATGGAAGCTGATCTGTGTTCAAGGTAGAATTGAACAAGCCATAGGGGTAGACAGATTTTGGATCCAGATCATCGCTTCAGAATGCTTCCGATCAGGCATTACCATGAGAAAGCAGCTCATACAGGAAAAGAAACGGGTTTTTACAGCAGAAGTGTGTTATGCCAGGTAAAGAGAACTCAACCCAAGACAGTGGAAGTGAAAATGGGTAATTTTCCAGCTGCACGGGTTGGACATCACATTCGACTGTTCACAAATGTACGTATTGATTATTTTGGCCCAATTTTCACAGTTGTTGGTCGTAGACGAGAAAAAAGACTATTCATTTGTCTATCTAATCGAGCAGTACATCTGGAAATGGGCTACGACCTGTCAAGTGGCACGTACACTGATGGCAATGAGACGATTTATTGAGAGAAAAGGGCAGCCGAAGAAAATTTTCTCAGACAACAGGACGAATTTCAAAGGAGCAGATAGAAAGTTACAACATTGCTCAGCAGAATCGGATCAGAATTTGGTGAAGCCTTCCCTCTCAGCAGGTGACATTGAATGGCACCTTAATGCAACTTCAGCACCTCATATGGGTGGGTGCTGGAAGAGGAATAGGCATAAGGAGCGTGAAATCTGCGATGAGCGTGATTCTACACAACCAGGCCTTCAAAACTAGGAACCCTTGGGAGTTCTACTAAACTCAATCTTCCACTAATTCAACAACAGCCCAAACTTACCATCAATAGCAATCTGGTACTGCGTCCAATCTACAACATTCTGGCCAAACAACTTGGTTTGCCAGGAGTTTGTGGTTTCAAGCCATAGACGCAGTATTCGTAACAGAAGGCAAAGAGCTTGGAAGAATAAGCACCCAAATCTAGTAGTTGGGTATGGCAATGAACAATAGCCAGTTGTTTCAGCAAAGTTACAGTTGGAAGAATTATCTACGAAAGGGTCGAATCTGAGACTAAACTTACAGATGGGCGACTTAAAAAAAAAAAAAACAGAAACGAACTAAAAATAATGGTTGGCATTACTACAACTGGCTATGCTTCCCTCAGCTTCCATCTACACTGCATAGAAGTCACACAAAGTTCAACCCTTTGACAGAAAGCAATGATATGCGAGTAGACAGACAAACAGCATCCCACATAATTTTTGGGTACCTACTTTGGGTATTCACCAATCGTTGATTTGAGCTCTTAGAAGTACAGCACTCAATGAGGTATATTCAAACATGAACGACCTCACATCTCTTACTACAGGGCTGAGTCTCTTAGCTTAAATGCGTTAGTCCCAGGGAATGGCAATAGGCCAACAGGCTTCTTTACTCAGGGTCAAAATTCTTCCCTTCATCTTTCTTATACATATTCACCAGCACCCTTTCCCAATAGCCTATAGAAGTGAAAGGGAACCACAGTATTTGGGTGGTACTTGGGAAAGAGGTGGTCATGACCAACTCCAGGTAGCCACCCATAGTCTCCCATCCTCAATCACCCATAATGATTGGACCACACTTTGGTGGGGTTGAAGATAAATTGGTAGTAACAGGGTCCCCTTCCCTGTAACGGGCCTGCGACCAATCTGGTCTCTGGTGTTTGGGTTTCTCAGTTTACTGGTCAATCTCACACACAAAAACGGTACCACAGGTGGAAGGAGCCCTGGGCTACCGATGCAGTCCTTTGGCAAAGCGTCACTTGCCTGACCCCTAACAGCAGTAGGCTTTGTGATGGCAGTGGTTGATTACCCAGGCTAGAACGCTAAGCTCGGAAGCTGAGGAGTAGGCACTCTTCTGGTGGACTCATCTTCCAAAATAGTGCCAACATGTGAGTTATGTGGCTTGCCGATAACTCACGTACCAACCTGCTTAGTTGGTAGGGGGAGCTAGAATGCCCACTAATAGTCACCCTGTAGTGCCCCTGCAAACAGGTACTTGCGTCAATAGATGCAGGGCTTCTGATTGTGGGTGTAACAGTCTCCCACAGTGTTCTACCAGGGAAGAGACGACGCAAGCATGTACTGGGACACTCCCTTATAAATGCAAACTTCACAAATCCCAGGGGGGGGGGACATATTCCAAATGCCTATAGTGCACTTACTTACTAAATAGCTCTACAGGCCACACTTATTGGTCTGCCATTCAGATAAATTTTGTATACCAAGTTTTTTCAGGTCCCCCTTGACATTCTGGAGCCAGCGAGTCCTTGGTCGTCCCATTCGACGAGTCTCCATCATCCTTGCATGCAATGTGCTATTTGGCATTTGCATAAGCATCCCTTCAACATGACCGAGCCAGTCTATCCGCCAAGCCTTAATGAACTGGACGATGTCCTCCTGCTGGTAGAGGTGCTGGAGTTCATCGTTGGTCTGGATCCTCCACTCATAGAAGTGCACTACAATATCGTATTGAAATAATTGCGGTAATAATTTTATCATCTTGTAAGCACAACTATTTCACCATTTTTGAGTACCGAGTTACCAGCAAACAGCAGACAAAGCAGCAAAGTACAGCCAACTCTGAATACTACTTCACTTTGGAACTTCAATACTGCAATCACACTATTTAGTCACCGTTCAAATAATCAATCGTTAAACTAATCGTGAATGAAGAAGTTGAGAATTGAAAGGATACAATAAGTCGCAGATCGGATCAATATACTTCAACTCTTGTACGGACTTGTCCACTTGATCCAGGCAGTTGTACAGCTCTAACGTCAATTCCGAGACACATTTCGGACGGTCTGTGTTGAATCTGTTCAGAAAAGGTCCCACCAGGTGCCAGAGGAACAGAAGCTGTTCTTCAGTCTTCACTTCGGGAGTTAACTTATCGTGGACGAACCTAACAAAGCAACCACATAGTATAAAAGTTCGATCCAAAAGCGTAATACACGTTAGGAAAATATGGCTGTGTATCCTTAGGGTAGGCTGGGGCAATAGTCTACATAATCCATACAGTTAAAATTTCGACCACCAGGCTGCAGTTCGTACTTGATAAAAGTAGGTTGCCCCCCAAAACTCTAGCAGTTTTTGTCGACAGGGGCGGAGTAATGCGTTAAATTTGTTTTTCCATTTTTCCGTGTAATATTTCGTCTTGTTCTAATTTTATCAACATTTCAATAATGGTTTGACTTATTTTAAAAGTACAACTTGGAGGAATGAGCCTTGTTGTTTAGCTCCGCATTCCTGTAGCAAATCCCCCTGTTAACATTTGTATGCATTGTTGGGGTTCTGTTATTGGAAAGCATGAAAATAAAAGGAGCAAATTTCCATGGCCCCATAAGTGCTTGGACTGGCCACATCTTCTATACATATACTGCGAAAGCAAAATTTGGAGTCGTTTATGGGAGACATGGAATAATTGAATCAAAATTAACAGTGAAAGTATAACAGCGAATTACCAAACTCCTCGATCTTAGAATAAGTGACATAAGTTTTCTTCAACTTCAACAGGCTTCTTTCCTTGCCATTTTTTCCAATACAGTTAATTTGAAAAGTTTACTGAGTGGTTTTTTATTCGACTTCCCCATCAACTTGAAGCGGAGTTAGGCCACGATGTATGGGACCTAGCCCCAATTCTTGGGGCCAATTTTGCTCTGACTCAAACTTGAATTCCAAGTACCGATGCGTCCAGGTGCAAACTTGAATTCCTTTTGTCCTGGGCGTATCCGTCTCGGCTGCCTGAGGAATGGGGTAAGACCACTCCCAGCAGTCATGAAAAGCTGAAGACATTTGTCAGGCCTGCCACCATTCTAGGCCTATGGTGCTTTGGACAGCTGGTCTGGGCTGTGTGCACGCCAATGCTACCCAAAATGGTACCACAGGAGGAGGGAGCCCCAGCTACCACTGGTGCACCGCTATAATGCAAAGCACCACTGGCCTGCCCTACGCCAGAGGTTGGATTTGTGACAGAAGTGAACTTGCTGGGAAGTAGATAGCCGTACCCCATTCCCCCACAGGTTGGGAGCCGTGGGGCCCCTGGGCAAAAGACGAAAGTCAGTTAACCCAGGGACCCTCCAATTTGCAATTTGCAAAACTTCTACACGTCCTGGACGTTTAACCAACGTTCATACCTTTGAATATCACATCAAAACTCAGCACTTTATTTTCCCTGGAAAAATTAAAAACCAAGAAATGCAGATGGTTTAGCCCCACCTGCCCTATTTACGTAATGTGTAATTAATATCCTAATGCGTCTACTTTATCAATCTACGGTAAAAAATAAAAAACTGGATGCAGGTTCGACCTGACACTTCTAGATGTGAGTACTCAATTCAAACTTGCAAACAGTGGGTTCTGTTGTCATTTAGGGCTCTTCAGAAAGCATATTTTCATTTAAACTTTTAAAACACAACTTGAAACACAGGACATCCGAAGTAGATTCAACAAACTACTTATTGTTAAGTCTAATAAACATTAGTAGCAATAATTTTCTGTCGTTCTGTGAAAGTTCAAACACATTGATGAGGGTATTTTACTGTTATCAATAGCTAAGTTATATCCATTTAATACCCATATCATCTTGTTCAGCATAAATAGGGCCTTACCAACTTGAGAGGCAGAAACGTTGCTGTTATAAAAAAACTTGAAATCTGACTGTTTCTACGTCATTCCTGACAGGAAAATAAACTCATTAATAGGTAAATAACACAGCCATGAAGGAAAACTCCCCAACCACATCTTCGTCATTCACATTCATAACTGATCATATAAAAATCAAAACTAATCAAATACAGCCACCTGGAAACTGCTATTAAAGTAGGTACTTCGTAAATATGAATTGGACGAAACAAGAAGACTTACTGAGGGATGGTGCTGGAAACTGCTATTAAAGTAGGTACTTCGTAAATATGAATTGGACGAAACAAGAAGACTTACTGAGGGATGGTGCCTAGATGTCCAACACCCGCATGATGCCAAATCGCGTGGGCCAGGGCTAGCGTGTAAGAAAACCTGTTGTCCAGAAGGGAATTATGGGTGACTGTGAAATTGAATAGCTGGAACGGCGAATTTCTGTACGTCCTGTAAAACATACAAGTATACATTGAAGTGCAACACATCCCACATGTTGACTGTGTATTATACATCACTACAAGTGAAAATACACCTTTTTACTTTATTATTAATGATTTTTTATGTATTCTCATGTACTACATTCATTATTGCAAAAGTTATGTAGTGTCCCTTCATTTATGAAACGATTGGAAAGTTGAGCTAGATTCGAGTAACAAAATAAAACTCTCTTTACCTAAATGGAGCAAACTTTGGTTCCTTTTTGTAACCGTATTTTTCATTTTTGTCTGTTAAGGTGGATGATTTGATCATGACCAGGAAGGTCAATGATTTCATTCAGACCACTGTCAGGCAGTGCCAAACATCGTCCTCAAGGGCTTCACCAGACGGTTCTCTTATCAGGCCCTCCAACAAAAGGTATGCTCGTCTGTAAGGGAGCTGTCCTGATGCAAGGGGTTTGGGCATGCTGCCCTTCTGGGTTTTCATTGCTCATGATTTGCATGAAAATATGTTGTAGTTTCCCGCAATGAGGATAATGCATACATTACAGAAGATACAAGCGTAAGTCACGTACCAATTGGTGAGTTTAGGACATGTGATGACCTCAACCAAACGATCCTGGAGAACCATCCAGAACGAATCAGGTAGAGCAGACATAACGAGTCCAACGGAGTTTATCCACAGCTGAATTTGATTAGGAGGTATCACGGTATACCTTGAACAACAAAACAATCATGCTAAGTCAATTTATAACATCATTAATCCAGATAATGCTGTTAAAGTCACTGAATGGAAAACACAATGTCGGTGTGTTTTAATAAGTACCCTTTGACAACAACGTCGAGGAGAGCGTTAGCCACAGTGCTGGGTGAAACAGGTAACGCCATGAGCTCAACACAAGTAACATAGAGTGCGTGGGCAGCTGGGTTTGGGAACTCGTTGAATCTCCAGTCGGTTGGTGGCGTATTGGCGGTTCCGGCCATTGCTGAAGGAATATGTTAAAGAAAATAGGCGGAAAATTTCCAAAATCAGTGTACATAATATCCTGTATGGATCCTGTGAAAGTCCATGCAGATGAGAATTGCACGTGGTAACTTATAGTATAGTACTAGCAACAATTCACAATGAGAATTGCTAGAGATTGGTCGCAAGCTTGCACAGCTTCACCAATTCATTTCAACATACTAGAAATGAAAACTTGAACGTGGAAAAGGATACTTTCAACAATTCGTTTAATGAGCTTGACGTAATAGTCGAGTTCTGGAGCCCATTTGTCAGGTTGATTCTGCATGTACTGGATGTAGGGTTCTGACAAGTTCCAGCCGCGAGCCGAGTCGCTGATGTTACCCAACACAGAAGACACCAACTTTCGTTTGAGAAGTGGGAGCGTCCTGAGCTTCTTCTCATAGTAGTGGATTGTGTTGTACAAGTATGTGACGGGTCGATCTATTTCATGAAACACAATTTACAAAATTATTTATTCTCAAGTATGAAATATATGGAGAACATTTCATACCTTAAGAACAACATACTTTAAAATTGAGACTAATAATGAATAAATAAATATTGGATCGGCTGGAAGTTGAGTCACAGGGCTACCACCATTACAACCTGAGGAGAGTTTTTGTAACTAGTTTCAATCCAGAAACAGTGATTTTATCTATCAATTAAACTGTATGGGTAAGGCAGACACGATGATCTACTCTGTAAACTAAACTAATTTTTAGTTAACTACAACTTCGGTCATTTATTTTTAAAAACGCTGCAAATTCTTTCACTTGGGATTATTATTCAATTGGCTTGCGTTCATGATTTGAATTTCTACTAAGTAATTTGGAGTGTGCATGTTTCACAGGTGATAGAGCGATTATTGAATTTCAGGAGATATGCATAGAGCACGTAAATCTGTTCTCAACCAAAATACCTATTTGGATTGATCAGTTGATCATATTTGTGTGCCTCCTGAAATTCAATAATCGCTCTATCACTTTGAAACAAGACACTCCAAAGCTTAGTAGAAATTCAAATCATGAACGCAAGCTAATTGAATAATAAACGCCAGTGAAAGAATTTGCAGCGTTTTTTTGTGGTTATCAGAATAATTCAACCCGTGTATCGGCTATAAACCCTTTTAGGAGTTCACTCCAGTATCCACATTACTACATCACTACGTTACTGCTATCAAAAAAAAAAAACAAAAACAATTATAAACCAAAACCCCAGTGAAAGAATTTGCAGCTTTTCATGCATATCAGAATGCTTCAACCCGTGTATCTGCTACAAAGCCTTTTAGGAGTTCACTCCATTATCCACATTACTACATCACTAGGTTACTGATATCAAAACAAAAACAATAATAAACCAAAATAACGCAAATGTTGGCACCATGAATCGGGGCGTATATCGGGAATGGTTTGAGCTACGAACCTGGGGAAGGGTTCATTCGATTCCTCGTGGAAAGTTCTTCAAAACGCCGCCTTGACCTTTTCTGAGGTTTTTAGGGATTTTACAAAACTTTGACAACCCTTAAAGGGCACTTTAAATTAAGTGAGAGAGCTGGCTCAATAATTGGGGCGTCGCCGAACCAACATGGATTTTTCCTGAAAATTTCAGCTTTTTTGCTTCAGCCCTTTGGGAGAAATCGTGCGTATGGCGTACGGCGGACAATCTTTTATTGCAGATTCGGATTCTACACCCTTTGAAACGTAAACCAAATTTTCAGGGGGGTTAGAATTTTTTTTTCAAGAGCGATTACAATGGTTTATTATTGAATAATAAACCTAAAAGAGGTGATACCATAAAAACTTCCTCAAACTCGACTTCACCAAGATTGTTAAATCATACATTATTCAATCAAGTGTACATACATTAGGTACATACAGAGGGTCTCATTGAAAAATACGAATCTGGTGACAAGATCCTTCAAGTCATGTGATTGTCTCACAATAACATAGAAAATCCATCTTTAAAAAACAAAATAAAATACAACAATGTAATAAATTCATTAAACTGGACTTACCGTGGAATTTATATAAGTTCCCCAGATGATCCAAAAGTGAATCAAGAGATTTGTGGGTGATAGGAGGTAGTTCTAAGTAGCGATGAATAACGATGTCAAACACCTTGAAAATTCATCAAATTCATAATATTTAGTTCATCGCTCAACAAGATTCAATTTTTTTGTCTAATAATGGGATTTAAGAATATTCTCCTTACTGGAAGAAACCTGAGGCAGACGTTTCCGAAGTAGACAGGCAAGGATTGGAAGGAAGACGATCCAGGGGTCTGCTCTAAAATGCCTTCGGGAGCAAAACGTTCAGGGTACTTTCTATGGAATGCCAGATGTTTCTCGTGCCTAGTAAAACAAAGAAGAATCGTGAAATTGGTTTAAAAAATACCGTAAATACGCGTACTTACGTGAATATTTAAATTAAACACACAAAAAAGGAAAACGCTACCAATTCTAACACGTGGGTTTATAATTTTTTGAATAATGCGTGGTTGCTCCTGTCATTGTGAGGTTTGGGGCGGGGTCACTTATAGGTTCAGAAATTACGATTATTTAATGTGGTTGAATGTCTACGGATCTGAAATCTATCCCAATCGATGTTACGTCCGATATTATTAAGAAATTACTCCTATGTCAGTAAAAACTTCGAAAAACCACGTTTTTGGCCCACAGGGTGGGGTGCAATTGGGCTGGCTAGAGGCTAGGACCAATTCAGCCCCCTGGGGTCCGTGCGAAATAATGGATTTTAAAATCAATTGTAAGGCCTTTTAATGCCAGTAAGGGAACTTACCCGTAAGAAACACATAATTATGACAATGAACGGGAGTAGCGCAGTGGCGGCAAGCTGGGACGGCACTTGGTCAGTGGGCTCTCTTATAAATAAAAACCTTCTACTTTTCATTGCTAAAACCCCTAATAACCGTATCTTACGAATAGCTTTACACTAGGTCCATTTTAACCATACCCTGAGTCAAAGCTCTGATGTACGCAGAATTTGTATTCTGGAAACATTGAGTAACTTGCTCAACTTGCTCTCTTCACCTCAGAGATACAAAGTTGGATGCTGCAGACACAGGTCTGGAATCATCGACTTTCTACGCTCCACACATGTCCTATTCCAAGTTAAATTGACTGGTGCATGCGGACTAAATTGTCACAGAAACATCGTCACACTTGACATATCTTCCTTCCCTCTGTCTGTTTAAGCCGGACGCTGCAGACGCACTCTGGAATCGTCGGTTTACACTACAGAAACTTCCTAGGTGCTCCTTGACAACTCAAGCTAAACCTCTAACCAAATTTTAACAAAAACCACTATCTTCCTTCAGAAGAGAAAGTAGAATGGCAGAGAAACCAAAATACTGAGTTCCCTACAATGCCCATACAGCGGATGGACATAGCAGATTTGGAATCTACGCCCCTTGAAACGTAAAAAGCCAAAGTTTGAGGTGCGTTGCAAAAAATGTTTTCTATACGATTACAAAGGCTAATATAGTACACAATAAACGAGAAAATCTGCAGAGTTGAATGTTGCTGACAGATTCCTTGCATTCGTAAGACTGTATGGATAGTTGGAATGTTTAAATACGAAATCTTAGAAGATTCAATCCCAGAAAATGTAATCGAAATTGGGTGTCAACTGTTGATAAGGATTCCGCTTTTGCGTATGAGCACTAGCTGCTAATAACAATCGTGATGAAATTCATAAGGGTCACTCAAATCATTAACACCCAACTAGCCTTAAACTTTGAGGTTGATCGAAAGCTTAGGCCGAGAGAAAATTATGCTTGATGGATTTCATATTTGCACTACTCCGAATGAAGGATTGATAAGTGTAAATTGAAAATCACAGGGAAACATCTCCCAAACCCGCACATACCCGAAAAATTTCTTCAGAATTCGATGGAAACTTTGGAATTAATTAAAAGCTTAATGCTCTTTACAAGGATTTGCTCACACAAGGGCTAGCACCAAATAGAAAGTGAAAACGACTACCGCTACCAATTAGTGAACTGGGAAGCAACAACACGCCACTACATTGTGATAACGTTTTTGGACTTTAAATTCTAAACAGAAAATCACAAAGACAATTGTAGCAAAAACACTGCATCCTAGCACGACCCTCTTCATAAGGTCATGAGTTCAGAACCAATACCAAACAGAGTGGTATATTGGAATGGTGAAATTTCAAGTAAAAATTAACGAAAAATTACCAGTTGGAATGCTTCCAATGCTGCGGTGAGTTTTCTTTGACGAATTCCTGGACACGTCCTCTAAAGTCAGAAGTTTTGAACAGAAGCAAGTGGATGATGTAGAAGCAAACTTGGGCGTCGTTCCCTTCCTGCATTCGGAGTGCCTGTAAACAAAATTTCAATATTTGAAAGCTGCAATATCACATTACTTCATTTATATTCATTTATTCGGCAATATACAGCTAAACGCTCTTCAAATCTAGAAAGAAATGCGAGAAATGAGAGAATTTATTACATACTCGTAGCATTGTAATTCTAAGGAGTTCTACTTCTTACGTTCAGAGAAAACTTCAGCTGTAGCAAAGATTGATTACATTGGATAGTCAAATGGAAAAGGAGGTGATGTTTCGTTAGGTCTCTCCCAGGAATAACAAGAGTTCGAATTCTGTAGAGATATCGGTAATTTTTTGGACCATAGAATATAATTTCCTGAACGTTGGATTATCTTTAGAAAGCGCGGTTAATCCACGCTTCTATTTATGTATTACAATAACACTTCTATTTATATCAATGATTTCTGAAAATTAGACATAGTCCGTGGCATTAAACCTCCTAATTACATTTTGGATGTCATAAAAAGTGCCTCATTTAGATTTTAGCAAGGTTCTATCAGAAACGAAATTAGTCACAAGGAGCTTCAGCTGATCACCGTGTCTCCGTATCTTGTAACTGACTTCTAGATGTCTCTAGACAGTTAGATGGCTTCGTCCTAAGTAAAACTCAGTTAACACCAACCTTTGCTAGTCCTAAAGTATGAAACAAAAGCTGATATAAAAATACTTACAATGACGATAATACACTGTGTAAGAATACGACGTAGAAATCCACGAATGGAACAATTAAAATTTAACGAGATAAAAAGTAATATCTACCTAAGCTTCATTTATCCTCAAATATTACCATTATTCTTGAAAAACTATATTTCAAAGGAACTCTTGAAAAAAAAATTGAGCAGGTAGGTCCAATATCAGAAAAAAAAATCAATCCAAAACATTACAAGTCCAACCATTTGATCAATCAGGACCTGGAGATGGTTATTATTATTATTATATTTTTTTAAACAAAAAACGCTGCAAAAAAACTTCACTGGGGTTTATTATTCAATTTCATTGATTTGGCTTGCATTCATGATTTGAATTTCTACTAAGCTTTGGAGTGTGCGTGTTTCACAGGTTTCAGGGAATTTCAGGAGGCACACAAATATGATCAACTGATCAATCCAAATAGATATTTTGGTTGAGAACTGATTTAAGTGCTCTATGCATATCTCCTGAAATTCAATAATCGCTCTATCACCTGTGAAACACTCAAACTCCAAAGCTTAGTAGAAATTCAAATCATGAATGCAAGCCAAATTGAATAATAAACCTCAGTGAAAGAATTCGCAGCGTTTTTGTCAAGAGCGATTACAATGGAAAAATATTATATTTGGAAATTTTAAATTTCGTAAGACGGAGCATGCATATTTGAATGCTTCAACCCGTGTATGGGCTATAAACCCTTTTAGGAGTTCACTCCAGTATCCACATTCACTACATCACTAGGTTACTGCAATAAAAAAACTGTTGTTTTTTATTGCAGTAACCTAGTGATGTACTGAATGTGGATGCACTGTTGGCACCATAAATCGGGCCATACATCGGGAATCGTTTGAGCTACGGACCTGGGGAGGGGCTCATTCGATTCCTCATGGAAAGTTCTTCAAAAAAGCCCAAATTTAGGCCGCTTTGACTTTTTTTTAGGGTTTTTAGGGATTTTACAAAACTTTGACAACCCTTAAAGGGCATTTTAAATTAAGTGAGAGAGCTGGCTAAAGAATTGGGGCGTTGTCGGACCAACATGGAAAATTTCAGATTTTTTGCTCCATCCGTTTGGGAGAAATCGTGTACGTACGGCGGACGGACGGACAAATTTTCATTGCAGATTTGGATTCTACACCCTATGAAACGTAAACCATGAAATTTTCAGGGGGGTCAGAAATTTTTTTTCAAGAGCGATTACAATGGTTTATTATTGAATAATAAACCAAAATTAAAAGAATTCATCTGGACTCAACACCAAAAACTTCAACATCTGCTTAATTGAAAATTTTCAATACTTAACATTTTATTTTAGATTCTGAATTTGCGTCAATGAGTGGATAATCGTTAGCAACAGCCCCGTAGAGAGAGGACCCAATGCACCCGGGCCTGGCCTTCGTAAAGGTTTTTTTGGTCGTTTGAAGTTTTGATTTGGTTTGGAAGTATTCATACAGAATTAATAAATATAAAAAACAAAGCTGTAGAACTTAATCATTCTCAATTTTCTACTACGGTTGCAGTAGTTCGTAGACGCTTTTTTTAGGGGCCTGGAATTATGCCACCTGGGTTCACAATAATTGTTTTGCCCCAGTTCCTGGAATTTTTCCCCTGGGCCCGGATTCTCTCTTCACGGCCCTGGTTAGCCAACCAATCAACCTGGCACGATGTAAACAAGGAAAATGGTACAAACAGTAACCTAAAATTGTGCAGGTGTTGCTTCCAGACAGCTGAGAGCACATGAAAACAAAGATTTTTGGACGATTTGCACATACAGGTTTTAGTGGATTTTTCCACCAGTCCCGCTCAAGTTTCTAGCTGGTTTTGGAACCGTAGCAGAATTTCTCTATCGTTTTTGGGGAGTTTTGGATGGCCTTGTAACTTACGATAACGGTAGATGACGCCATTCTGCTTCTAAGCATTATTTTACCAAGCTAGTTTTGGAACTCGCATATTCAGAAGGTATCTATCCCAAACCAAAGTTCCATTTATAATCCTACGCTATAATAACCTAACTTTTTTATCGTGTGCACAATTTTTATAGAGTTTTAAATGGTTTGGAGCCTTGTAACTCACAAGAAACGTAACTGACGCAACCCTACGACAAAAAATTGTTTTACCAAGGTGGTTTTGGAACCAGCCAACTTAAATGATATTTTTCACACATCAAATTTCTATTTATACGTTATAACCTAACTTAGTTAGCTAATCAACTTACCAAACACAGAACTAATCGGTCGATAGTGACGATGTTGTACTTCCATATCATATTGTTGATGGAATCTACGCACTTGTTGACGTGCTCTCCTTGTTCCGAAATGGTGAATTCGAAAACGAGGTAGTCGCAGAATTTTCTTAAATGGGAGCTCAACGCTCGAGCGCCAATCCTTTCCAAGATTCTTTAAAAAAGAAGATGCACATAATTTTTCCATCTAATTCAACTCTGTTCACAAAGAACTCAACCTTTTTCGCATTGAATACAACTTTTTAATGAATGAATGAAGGGGAAGAAACATTTCTGAACATTTTAAAATGAAAATGATCAAAAACAGACTTCATCAAAATTATTTCTAGATTTCAAATGCAAATTTCAATAAATGCATGAAAATCACTGAAAATTTTAGGTGTTATATTTATATTTTTTAGCAAAATATAACTTAAAAAAGTTTATGGTCCATGAACTAGGTCATTTAAAAATTGAAGCTCTAACTCTTTCCAAAAATTGAAGTAAACTTCATTTACATGTGATACAAAATCGATAAAAATAGCAAAATAATTTTAGAAATCCAAAATTGTTGTTTGAATAGAAGAATATTATTTAGAATACCGTAATTTATAAATAAAATGTATAATTAACAATTGCTTTGCACATAAAATGCGCAAACTGATTCAACTCCATCTAATATGATTAGAATGGGAAATTCGATTATGCTGCGTGACTTAAATTCCTATTCAGTACAACCTTTTTCAATAAAATTCACAGGGAAAAATGTTGAATTAGATGTGAAATACAATAATGAACCAAAATGTTTGTTATTTCTAACAATGACGCGTAACTATTGGATGAGATGAATTTCAATTGTGCTGCTAGGACTTACTTGTAAGCAATTGGACTAATCCTATCGGTTTCCAGAATCATTTTCCACAACAGGCAGAGGAAGAGGGGCGGTGTGTTGGGTACGGAGAAATGGGCGATTATGTCGTTTTCATTGTTCATCGAGGCCCAGTTTCGATATTCTTCTTCAACGGCTTTCTAAATGTTGAAACGCACAAGATATTAGACGTGGTCAGAGCAAATGAAGGTGTATCTGTGAGCAGGCATGCTATATACCATGATGCGTCATTCGATTACAAGAGAGTTCTTGCTTCACACTGTCAATATGCACCATGTCCGTAAATCTAGGGAAACGAATAGATGCTAACTTGAAAAAAAAAATCGCCCTTGTTGTTCCAAATTACTCTTGTTTTCTATTCGTTTTTCTTCCTTTGGCTTCCTTCAACGCTACAAAGCGAGTCAACAAAATCAACAGGTTAGAAAACCTAGCGAATAATTTCTTATCAGTGAAGCCTTCCTGCTGTTACTCCTTATCTCCACAGTGGAAAGGCGTGATCGATGTTAAGGGTTCTTAGCATGGTTTGTTAGCGCAGTTCTGCAGCATTTGGGAGCCATTTGGCAAAAATTGTGGTGTCTTTGGATCACCTGACAGCAACCAACCTAAGCCTGGCAGCTTACCAACTGCATGAAGTAAGAACTCTTTACTGTCTCAGAATTAATATATTGAAGAAAATGAGACATAATGACTTTTGAGCGGCTGCTTCACCAATCTGAAAAAGCACGTAGCCTGAAGGATTTAATATTAAGATATGATGCGATCTCCAAAACAACCTTATGACCCTGGTTTACAACTCTTCCACAAAATTCATTTTCTCTTAAACTCAATTCAATAAAGACAGCAGCCGAAACGTTAAAAACTAGGATTGTGAATTCATTAGTATTATTATTTATTTTTGTTTGAAAACACGCACACACTCAATATATAAGTATATCCTTAGGAATATATATTAAACATGCGTGTAGTCTACCAAAAACGTGCTAAAAAAGCAATTCCACTTAGCAAGAACTGATAAAATCCATAAGAATTAATTATCAGTAGAATATTAATCAAAAAAGTGTATCAACTTTGAAGTATAACATTCAACAATTTAGGCTTAAATTTATGCTGGGAAATGAACTCTTAAATTTCAGGAATTCGTAGTAAAAAAATCGATAAATCAGAGAAAAAAACTATCAAAATCTTGAATTTTTGTACAGATGTATGTCTTATTTTATAATAACCAATTTTGTCGAATATTGGGGAATGGGGACAACCTCTTTCAAACTTAATATTTCAAACGCACTTTCAGCTGCTGTTTGTCCTCTTTGGCCAGGGTATTCTGTTGGAAGAACTCCGCTAGAACAGGTGGGAAGAATTGCATCGTGTGTTGAGGCCAGGAGTGAGGTGTATTCGCCATGATCGTATTGAGCAGTTCTTTACACCACGCTCCACCTGTCGAGGTGTCACCTCCTGTGCCTAGAATAAAACTTATTGGTTAGTAACGCATCCATTACAGATACGTCCCTATGTTTGGTTTTTATATTATCATGCTCGTTCATTACGCAGCCCAACAAAAAAATGGTTAAAATCCACTGACCATACCATGTGTACGGTAATGTTTTTGGGGTCGCTGAACCCGTATCCGTGGTTGTTTTGACCCTACGACCTCAGAATCGAGGTCATTCCAAGGTCAAATCTGCGAAAATAACGGTAGCCACGTTGCATGAATACCCAAGATAACATGGATATGCAACGACATTGATTGTATGATCTTAAAATGACAAAAACTTTATGTACACGTGGTCTGGTCGGTGGCTTTTAACCTTTTTTTTTTTGTTGGGCTGCATTATAAATTGGACCCATAACCTAAAGTGTTTTAGTGCTCCAAGAACTAGGTTTCAAGAAAAAAACGAAGAAAAAGTTTTAGAATAACTTGATACAATGATGCTGAAAAGACAACTTCATGAACAATTGGGATGAGGTGAGAGTTGGACTCAAATAGGCGAGCCAACTAAATTAATATGTAGTAGGGAGAATTGAACAACAATACATAATGAGTATTTTTTTCAACTAGATCAAATTCTTGATCGAACAAAAATAAACACGAATATAGGCTAGAAGGAAGGCTGAATGAATTGGGAATCAGCCCCCCCCCCCCCTCTCCCAATTGGAAATAATTAAGACAACGATTTATTATACCCCTCCATTCACCCCATTTCATAATGGAAAATTGAATGAGCTGAAATATTTTAAATATTACACGAAAATCTTAATTAAACAAAAAGTAATGACATGAGCAGCGTTTGTTCATGTTTGGGCTTGCTTCATCAACTTCAGATTTTACAGGAATGCTCCTGTCCTTTGCGCGTCTGTTGAAACAGCTTCTCGTTGCAAGCCTTTTCAGTTCCAGTTCCTTTGCCCATTTGCTCAGACTTGAGTGTTTCTGTGTGCCGTTGTTTATAGCTCATAATTGATAAATACATTAGGCTGAAGAAGAAGTCCCCAGTATCTAAAAAACGATGGGTTATTGCAAGTTGAACCACGGAGCGTGGTATCTCTCTTGTACACATTAACCTCAATTTTGTTTGATAAAACGAAACATGCGGCTAGAATTTTCATAGAGGTGAGTTTCATCGTTTCGCCAATTGGCGAGAAGTGTGTAGTGCCTTCCCCTCAGAAATGAAGATTCCCAAATTCTGTGTCCCCTTCTGCACTTCACTTGAAGTTCCAATAAAAGAATTACCGATACAACACATATTGCTGCCTTGGATAAAGTCCGTACCATGGTAAAGGAGCAGTGGAAGGAGCTTTGGAACGAGGCAAATACACAAGAACAACTGCTTGGTTGGTTCGGCACATGCTGTGGAAACGCAACCCTCTTTCTGGCATTTAAGGACGTTCTGCACAGCATGGTGCAAAAATGGGTGGAGAATGGTTTGAAACGGATTTGTACCCAGTTATTCAATTATTTTTCATGTTTGTGTTATCCCACACCCCCCTGGATCAATTCTAATAAGCGTCCCTGTACTAATGAAGCCTTGCTTCAGAGGGGCTTCCTAAAAAGCAATTTCTTTCGTGTATTTAGGCTGATAATGATCGTAAGGTGATTATTAAATGGGTAAATAACAACAAAGTTCTTGGACAAAGGCCAATAGTCGTTCACTTACCGGTCACATGCATTGATCTGGCAAGAGTGAGAACCAAAGCTCTGTTCAACTCTTCAGATTCTGCAGACACCAGAGTTTTTGGCTCAGATAAAAACCTAGACAACTGAGGTTGCACTTCGCCTGAGCCAAGGCCAGTGATAAGCCTTAAAGCTGTTGACTCCACACTATAACAAAACGAAAAATATCTTTTATTGGTCATCATCAATTCAAGCACAATGGGTAGTTGAAGTTAATTAACCTCACATCCAAATGTTTGGATTGGTCCCCCATATATGAGACAGACAGTTGACTATACTTGCCAATTTTACCCAATAAAGGGCCTACGAATGATTAAAACAGATCAAAGAACGAAGAACTTCATCAGGGACGAGGGAACTGAAGTGTGGTAAGCTATGTAGGTATAAACGAAGGCTTTATTAATAGGTCAATAATAGTCACTTCAACTGAAGGATTCCAGGAGCTTCTCCACAATGAACTAGCCAAACTATGGTAAGCTTTTTGACTTAGGAGGGGAGGGAACTGCCAGTTTCAGCAATAGCTGGTTTGATCATCCTGCTGACTATGATCTCGAATGAAGTGTTCTGTAGAATCATGGCTGCTAGTAAGGGCAACAAAGTGATACACGTTTAAAGAGATACTACTACCCAATAATATGGAGTAGGAAGAGAAATCAAGACATTAAAATACAGTATTATTATGTGTAGAGCAGAAAATGGTAAAAAACCGAAGGAACACATTCAGTCAGGAAGAGTCTGTCGTTACGAGTAAGATTGTCTGAATACCGTGGTCAGCAGGTTCTCCTCTATTTTCGTCCACACCCAGAAATAGCTTAGCATTAGCTTCCAAGTTTAGTTAAGTAGCCATTTTTAAACAGTTTCACTCACCACAGGTGCAGTTGTGTTTGGTTGGTTTGTGGAACGGAAGCCAAACTGTGGAGATGAGAAAGCAGCTGCACTCGGTAATGGGGTTGAATATGATGGATCCTGTAATTGAACATCTCCAAGAGAGTGTATAATATTCCCCACGCGTGGACTTTGAAGACTGATGGTAAAAGTTGACCTGTAAAAAGAGGGATTCATTCAATAACAGATTCAAAGTATTGCGTAAGAGTATGTAAATTCAATTTACTTTTACATTAATTTCCAAATTTCAAACCAACGGCTAAGCCACAAAGGTCATCTAAATGCTTGAAGGCAGTTCAAACTTGGGACAATTGGCCTTCCATAGGTAAATCGATCACGTGCAGTTTTGAAAGCTCTGAGAGCCCTCGGTTAAAAGGTGCAAGCGAGACTTCTCGTCAATTGAAGCAATTGTGCTGTTGTACAAGTCTTTGGTTCGCCCATTTAGGAGCATGCTAGTATAATTTGGTCCCCCTTTTATGCGGCATACAGATAGATATATAATACACATAGATCCATTGGAGAGGGTTCGACAGAAGTTCATGGGTTACCTTGTATTCAAACTGAGAATACCAATGGAGCAGGTTGATTTTAGGCACCTGGCGGCCGAGTATGGGTTGCCCACTCTTGAAAGCCGTAGACAGTTGGCAGACATGACGCTTTTTCACAAGCTTGTGAAAGGAGTTCTCCAATCCCCATCGCTTCTCTCCAAAGTCAACACAAATGTGCCTCCCCACAGAACTCGCCAAACATGTTCCATTTGCCTTTCACAGCCCACAACTACCTTCGAAACCGACCATTATGTTGTTTGCCTCGTGAGGTCAATGCTTTCCTGGAGTCAAGCGACTGTGACATATCCTCCTCTTCCTACATCGTCTGCTGGCTGAGATTTTCTATCAGTGATTTGTTCCCTTTTACATTTTTGAATCCTTTCTTGACTTACTGTTTTGTTTATTTGCTTCTGATCCTATAGTAATTCCATGCTGTACTTTATTAACTCGTTTTGTATTTTCTATGTTTATTGTCTTTTGACATTCATTTAAATAAATAAATACCAGAATAATTCTCTTTGTTAACAATATCATTCCACACATAGAAAATTTGACGTCTTGGCAATTAAGAATATTTATGAATCAATCAAGAATAACTTGCAAAGTTTCTTTAATAAGATACATAACGGAGGCAAACACTTACTTATAAAACCTTTAACTCCGAGAGATTCAATTTCTGTGTAGACTAAAAGTCTGCTGTAAGTTTCCACAAGCGCAGGGGCCAACGCCATATTTGATTTTGATTGAGCCAATTTGATCACGTGTGAGACGATGCTATGAATCAAACTCATCTTCGAATGCACCTGGAAAAATTAAGAAATATAATGCGTTTGGTGAAAGAGGCAATCCGAACAATGCTTGTTTTTCAGAGCAGAATGAAGTACAAAGTTAGACATGAAATAATAGTGAGAAGCGAATGGTTAGTAATATTTCAGTTAAAAAATTATCAAAGGGAACTCATAATTGTTGATGATTGTGAGAATATGTAGAAATCATTTGGATCATCTAGCATATAGGGGTGAAACAGTAATTATGACTTTTTTGATGAGGTAACTTCACTTCGAAGATATAAAATAACTCTATAATGTAGACCCTACAGTAATCTTCTTTAACTATCATAAGTCCATGTTACTTTTAGATACATTCCTTTTTTAATCAACCCAATAATTCATATTAACTATTAACGAGTTAAATAGAGGTTCACATTACTACAAGAACCAACAGCTATGATACAAGATGATAGAGAGTTCTTGCTTCACATGGCCAGTAGGTACTGCGACCATAAATCTAGGGAAACATCAAGGGATGCTAATTTAGAGCGGTGTTCACCATTGGCTTACAGCAGTGTCCTTTCTCCTGCTGTTACTCCTTGCCCCCGAAGTGTTAAGGGTTTTTTGCGCAGTTCGTAATCGGAAGCACATTAGTGGCATCTTCAGTCACCTTCAGATCATGTTACAGCACCATGCAGTACTGACTGCGTGAAGCAAGAACTCTGTGATATTATTGATATAAAACGTACAGTGAGTGAATCCAACGTAGACATAGAGAGTGGCGTAGTTGGGCCAGACGCCAAAGAAGAAGCAAGAGAAGTCACAGATTGTAGAGGTTGGTTGGGGCCCCGCTGGGATCCAGTCAAGATCATGTCTGTGAGAGCGGCCATTGGTCGTGAGAAGTACTCTTGATTGGTGGAGTATGCATTACACAAGAGAGCTATCCGGTAGTCATTGCCCATACAGAGATTAGTATTGTTCACCACTAGCTGTTGAAGGAATCTGAAACAAACAGGTTTGGTGGAAGCCAATAAACTAATAGATATAGGGTGGCTCACAGGGATCTGGTGTTTTTTAAATGGGTAGTACGGCCGTACGGAGGAGATTGAAGGGGGATCCCCTAGAAGGGCAGAATCAGAGGTTTCAGCAGACCATCAAAAAAGGCTTCAGTTCAGCCATAGCATGTTAGAAATGGGGAATGAAGACCTGATGCGTGAAGAGGCTCACTTTCTCCTTGCTGGCTATGTCAACAAGCAGAATTGCTGGTATTGGGCCAACGTTAATTCACAGGAATTACACTAGCAACCTCTTCACAATGACTGGGTGACCGTTTGGTGTGGAGGTACAAGTTTTGAATCATTGGACCTCATTTTTGAAAAAGAAATGGGGCATGCGGTTATGGTAAATTCTGAGCGATATGGACAAAAAGTTTGAAGAATTCTTCATTCCATAACTCGAATAGAACGAATACCACACTGCATCAAGAGTCTTGAGCAAGATGGGGCAAGAACATCAGTGCAGGCAGTACGCACTGTGTTCCCAGGGAATCCGATTCGGCGTAATACAGATGTGTAATGGGTCCCTTGCTCGCCAGACCTTCTTTTTATGGGGTTATTAAAAACCTGAGTGTAAATCAATAAAACCCAGCATCCATTGAGACAGGGATTCGATCCATTCCCATCGATATGCTTGAGCAGGCTATGCAAAACGTGAAGGACTGTCTCCAAGATTGCATCGCCCAAGAAGGAAGAAGTTTAATAGACATAATCTTTCATAATTGATGAAAATTGTTTTTTGTAATAAATACCCATTGTTACTTAACATTTTATAATTGATTCCAACTCGATATCTTCAACATTGACGATTTGGCGACTATTTAAGATCCACCCGGCTCATCCATGCCATCCTGTACATGTATGTAGAACACAACACAAGTACAATCGCATATCAAGTACCTTAAAGTAGCTCCAAACGGTGTAGATGCATGTGACTTACTCATGTTGAACTTTGAGTGTGTTTGGGATAGTTCGTTGGATATTCAGCTGGTCGGATTGAGCCTTCTTCATCAGGTGAATCCAAATACAGGTAACAGCCATTTGGTGAGTGCAGTTGGGTTTGTTAAAATCAGGCACAGGCAAAGGCTCTTTTTCTGGATAGAGGAGGTCGTAGAGTTTCAAAACTGGCAGGAAATTCGTAAGCTGTGAAACAAAAAATTGGTACCTTAGTTTTTTAAACGTACTGTCAGTACACTCACTATTAACTGAAAATTATCAATGAAGGATCTTTCATATATCCAATTATTTGGGAACCATATAATCAAAATGTTATTTAGTTTAAACTAGAAATGAAAGTAGGTGCTTACAGGATTCCTTTGGATGCTCCCAGATATGAATTGAAGCAGGACCCACATCAAGGAATCTCGTGCTTTACGAAATTCTCTTTGAGACAGCTGTAAATCAGATAAGTTTAAAGAACCTGATTGTTTTTAGGAAACTAAGACATAATAGATGAGAGCTAGAAGTCAACGAACATCGTAAGCATTTCTCTGCTCCTCGCATTGCTCTCTATTAAACTAGTGAACTAAGGGAAAAGTACAGTGGTATTTAGGAGCCTCAATGCCTTAGCTACCTTTATTAAAAACGTTATCTGTAACCCAGTCAAAATAAAGCAACAGATCAATTCCTGATGGTATTCAACCAAGGGTATTCCAACATGTCCTTGAGTCAATGGAGGAGGAGAGACTTTTAGGTTAGTTCAGAAATAAACTATAATCGGATTTGGAGCAACATCTCAAGTTAAAGACATTTATGAACTCTTAACAATGAAATTCACTTACTTTTTCGTGAAGCGAATTCACTATGTAGGGGAAACTCGCGAATTGGAACAAAACGAAATAAATGAGCTGACTGGAAAGATGGAGCCAAAGCCAATGAGAATGAGTGAAATCTTCGTTTTGATTGGCGTTCCCGTTCTGAGCAGACTGCGCCGTGCTTTCGTTTTCCGTTCGTTCCATAGCAATCATGATCAGTTCGACCAATTGCTCCTCCAGCGCTCCACACCTCTGCTTGTGCTGTCGACAACAAACATTAAATTAGTTCAGTTACGCAGCATGATCATGTGAGGGAATTTTCCAACATTATCATACTAAGTTTACCTATGTTAAATTGAGTTGGAAGTTGAGCAAGTGCTGCACAAAGTTGTGTGCAAATTGCACAGGGTCTCACAGCAACTCCCCACATCGTCATTTCGGCGATTTTTCAGGAGAGCCGAAAACCCATCTTCCTACGAAACTTCTTTCCTACTTTCCTACGAAACTTGCACCCGTACGTCTGTGCTTTTTACAACCAGACTGCCTATTTTAATCGAATAATGAGGATATTATATTAAAAAATGTATTTTTCCCGAAAAACATGACGACGTTTGGTGTTGATCATCAGAGCTGTCACGATAGGGGGTGTTTACCTTGACGACGATGCACGCTACCTCCAGCAATTTCTAATAGAACTACTTAGTTAGACCGATCCGCCGTGAGAAGGCGCGTCTATTGATTTGCAGAACTCATTTTGCCCAAAAAATGACGATGTCGGGAGTTGCCCTGAGACCCTCGCAATACCATTACAGCATATTTATTACAAGTCGGATATCTTATGGGATGAGTGACACAAATTCACTCTAGTAGCAAATGTTGGAACTTAACAGTAGAATCTCTCTAGTAGCAGATATTGGGACCAAACAGATTAGTTGACTGAATAGATTAAATGACTCCTATTCTGGAGTGTGATAACACACATGGGTATCAAAAACTTACCTGTTTCTGAAGGCCCAACATGGCTGACACCATGTCTCTAGAGTAAGGTTGTTCAAGGACGTAACGTAACAACATCGTTTGCGGCTCCAGCAGAGATTTATCATAAGGAACCAGACCTGGAATTTGTGGAAGAAAAGAAAGTTAGTATACCTACCAGCGTATTCAAACGATACTATAAGAGCATAACTAGCACTTTTCAGGCAATTCCTTCAAACAAAAATTATGCAGTAGGGGAATACCAACCTTTTAGAGAGAGCTTGAGTGTGAGGGGGTCTAATTTCCACGGATTGATCAGATGGTCAGCATAACCTGAATGCTCAACAACAGGTAACATGGAAGCATGCCCTATAATTGACACCATCTGTGCAGTTGGACGGAAACTTTCCACGAAATTCGCCAGGGTTTCCGATAATTTCTGCAACACGAAAGTTAAAACGATCATTAGACGTGTTAATCACACGAAAAACTGAACCAGGCAGGCAATATCATTGATGATGGAATTTAATAGCAAAGCTCAACTTTAAATCAATCGAAACTCAGAGAGCTACTTTATTTCACTTACCCAATGCGGCCAATTTTTCCCTTTGGGGTAGCTCTTTTGAACTTCATTGATGATAAAATAAGCAGGCAGCAAGCACATGTCTCGATCAAAAATTAAATTAATGACGTTTTCAAGAACTTTCATCTGATGGATCACGGAGTAATTCAATCTTGCTGGTAAAGTACTGGCTTTTTCACAACAACCCTAAAACAGATGACGACACGTGAAATTATCAGTAAACGTTCAGATTTGAAGTCACTGAGGATGGTGTACAGACCAGAAGCATTAAAATCCTCAAATATTTTCACACTGAAATGCCCAAATTAATAGAGCAAATGTTTAATACTCCGTACACTTGAGACAACCGTTCACGGGCTTGAGGGCTTTATCTTGACCCAATGTAAGGTGGCAGACATTGTCAAACTATAAGTTGATTGGAGAGCTGAATAACAGTTGAAGAGGCGAGCCGAGCTTTTCAAAAGTTGAAACCATCAAAGGCTAAATTTCTGTATCAATTCAAATAATTTTGAACTATAAGAAAGATAACATTGTTGATTTTATGGCCATTGATTTCTAGTTGATCGTGGCGTCTGTGATGGATATGGATAGTTGGCCCTTCCCGATTCTTGAATTCGTCACCTTGGGAGATGAATCAAGCCTTCAAGCGTCTGAGACATCCTCTGAGCGTGGCGGAGCATTAAACCGCATTCAGCTCAATGGAAGGGACAACTGTACCATTCCATCACCTCACCTCACCATATTACACGTCTCAACCAGGTTGCTTCAAACTCACAAGTCATTGCCTGAAAAAATGTATTGAACAATCTCAAATGATTCTATACATAAAGAATGTTTCAGAAACCTTAGTAAACAAGTGATTTGTGGACAATATCCTAATTTGTGAACAGTTGCGGATTTTGTTAATAAACACGTCAATTTTTTTAAAATTTTAATTGGGTTTTTCAAAATGTATTGCAGGGCGGATCAAATCGTACAGCGGGCCAATTTTGCCCACATGGTCTACATCAACGGGAATACTCTACTTCGAAATTATTATTAGACAATGACAATTTAGTGACCTTAATGTTATACAATTAACGCAAACGATATTTCTAATGTAATTGTGTGTGTGTACGTAAACGACCTTTTTTCTACTGAAAGGATTATCAAAAACAATACCCAATGGCGGTTTTCGTCAAACTCAAACAAAATTCTTGCATACAAGTCTGCAACGCATTAGGACATTTCATGTCTTTCCCCTCCCTCCTTCTTCCCTTCCATCTTCTAGCAATCTTGTCTTCCTCCGTGAATTACAACTACTAGGTATCCATGTAAGGTTGACATGGATTTGTTTACAAACCTAAATGGAAAAGTTTAGGAGCTATAATCATATAGGTACCTAACTACCTCACTTCTAAGAATCATAAATGCTTGCATACGAGTTTGCAACACATTGGGATATTTTCTTCTGTGTATTCGAGCCAGACTACATCACCTACTCCAGTAGCGTTGTTGTTCATGTCCTAACGAGACAAATTTCAGCTTCCTACGGTTGATAGGAAAGAAGTTAGCTTCAGTAGCCACTCAGCTGATCAAGACCCTGTACAACTTATTGTTCACGTCCTAAGGAGGCTACCAGCCAAATTTCAGCTTCACGGTTGATAGGGAAGAAGTTAGCTTCAGGAGCCACTCTGCTGATCAAGAACCTGTACACCTTATTGTTCATGTCCTAAGGAGGCTACCAGCCAAATTTCAGCTTTCCACAGTTGATAGGAAAGAAGTTAGCTTCAGAAGCCACTCTGGTGATCAAGACCCTCTGCACCTTATTGTTCACGTCCTAAGGAGGCTACCAGCCAAATCATAATAATCATATAGCCAAATTTCAGCTTTAATCATATAGGTACCTAACTACCTCACTTCTAAGAATCATAAATGCTTGCATACGAGTCTGCAACACATTGGGACATTTTCTTCTGTGTATTCGAGCCAGACTACATCACCTACTCCAGTGGCGTTGTTGTTCATGTCCTAACGAGACAAATTTCAGCTTCCTACGGTTGATAGGAAAGAAGTTAGCTTCAGTAGCCACTCCCTGTACACCTTATTGTTCATGTCCTAAGGAGGCTACCAGCCAAATTTCAGCTTTCCACAGTTGGTAGGAAAGAAGTTAGCTTCAGGAGCCACTCAGTTGATCAAAACCCTCTGCACCTTATTGTTCACGTCCTAAGGAGGCTACCAACCAAATCATAATAATCATATAGCCAAATTTCAGCTATAATCATATAGCTACCTACCTCACTTCTACGAATCATAATAATCATTGAGCATATTTCGTTACGTAACGTAACGTGACATAACGACAATTTGGTTGTATGCCATAGCAAAGACATGAAATGTCAAAAAAGGTCTAGCCATTTCTACGTTTAAATTGTAAATATATGTATTCACATAAACGAAATGTATACTCACTTTCATTATTTCACGGACACCTTTATAATCTACCATGTGGATAATGTTTCGAATCAAGTTGAAGCATTCGACCCAAAAGTTTTCCAAATGGTACTGCAATTTCTCACAGCTGAGAATGCATTCGCAAACCAACCTAGAGACACAGAACAAGAAAAGTCATGTGACATCTAAGGATTGCACAACAAATCAACGTTTCTAAATAACCACAAAATAAATTGTCGATTTTTACATTTTTCTCGTCAATTTTTAGCTTGTCATAATGAAATTAAGTTTTTCAATAAAATTTTGTGCTTACATTTTTGAATGCTATAATTAATTACAGATTGAATATTTCAAAGAATGATCAGCTAAAAAATATAAATTTGTCGATTTTCAGCCTGTTTTTGTCATTAGAAACGATTTAAGCCAATTTTTTAACATTTAAAACCCCACTCTCTCCAAAAGTTATTGGAAAGTTTAAAGTTAGGTTAGCTTTAGTTAGGTTTTTTAAAGTTAAGCGAAAATCTCAAAATTTCAGATTTCAAATTGATTTTCCTCCCTGAGAAGTCAGCCTGAATATTTGAAATTTGGTACAATGGAGATAGGAAATTAAAAGGCCTACTCAAGGGTATGATCAGATTCGATTATTTAAGTTCAAATGCTGATATTGAGCAATTCCAAATAATAAAACTGACTCCAATTCAATCCCTAGTTCTAGGTTATCTAGCTTTTGTAAATTATACCTGGCTGGAAGAATTTTTTGATGAACGAGAGTTTCAAGCAGAGTGAAGAGCAGCTGGAGCCTCGAATGGTTCGTTGCACCTGAAGGAGAAGTTTACCACGGTTAATAAATTATTGGACAATAACTTTAGATCTCTTTAAACACACCCTTAACCTATCGTTTTCTTCACATATGAACGCCCAATGTTTATAGATATCGAAAGAGTCATTGTTTATGATTTCATACCCAACTTAACTTGTATACCCGCGAAAACGGGAGGAGAGAATAATCAGTCTATTTGAAAAGCGATGTTGAAGGACTGGTCACGTCTCATCGCTAGAGTTCATAAAGAGGCGCCCACATCGCCCTGGGATTGCAAGAAATATGTTCTGCTTGCTTCATCATTCCACCAGTCCTAATTAGGCAGTGACGTTGGTAAGCTGGCAGACATCCTACCAATCATGGTAATTTTGCACAGCAACGATGTTTGAGAATGGAACAAGTTTTAACCATGACCTAACTGATCAAAAGAGTCACGTTTTGTGTAACGAAAAACTGCAGACATACTTCATAAGGACTTTCACGTACGAGCGTTGGTAGGGAGATGGAACTTCCGCAGTGTTCATGGCACACAAATCGGTCACCACTCCAAATGAGACACAGCTTAAGGAGCCTAAAATACTAAATAGCAGCTTGAGCGAGTGAATAGCTTAGAAATTATTGCACATTTATATTCATTTTATTGGTCGGTTGTTTACGTTCTATCAAGTCTTAACCAACAGATCTCCCAAAAGTCGAGGATAGCGTAAAAGTAGCACCAACTCGAGAATATATTATGTTCTACTACTATTACGTGCCATTCTGCTTCTTTTAATTTTATCTTTAAAGACATTTTTTAAGTAAAAACAAAGTCAGCATGTAGATGTACATTTGAGAGCATGTAAACTTGAGATATGAACGTACCTGCGGCGATAGAAAGAAAACTCTTGAGCCCTTGTTCTTGTTCAGTCGCGTTGCCGTTGAAGGCAGCTCTCAGGTCACACAGGAGCTCCTTCTCTTTCTGCGACTGACCTCCCCAGTGACGAACGAAGGAACTGAATGCCTCTTCGAAACTTTCGACTTTCTATGGAATTCAGATAGAACTACGATTGATACGATTCCCAGTCGTATAATTAACATCATAACCAATTTTCAGGAGCGTGGTATTGTTTTTAATAAAGAACCTTGGTACTTAAAAATAAAATAAATAAGTACTCAACGTAAAAACATTAAATGTTGATTCTTCAACATCTAACAGTATAGTTAACATTTAATGTTCAGGTGGCTCAAACAATTGTTTTTTAAAGCAAATAACACCTTTCCTAGGCTCGTATTGCCAAAACGAGGAATGTTGACCATGAAACAGGTTCATTGAAATGTTTATTCATTGCATGTTTACTGAACGTGAAGCATTATATGGAGGTCAGTGTTCTGTTTAGTTTTGTGGTCTAAATGCTCGCTATGCTCACATCTCAAAAATGAAAAACGCACTAAATCAATCCTTTTAGCAATCAATAGATTACTAATAACAAATACATCGGAATCAGATAAAACTAGCAAGGGGAGAGCTATTGACCTCCGATAAATGCAGGTAGATAAACGTAGGCATCAAGTAGGCAGTTGGTAAAACTGAGAAATTCAATATCTGAGTACGTTTTAAGGACAGTGTCTAAAGTGGATGGAAATTGTAATACGGTTTTAAAGGCAGTCTCTAAAATGGTTTTTTTTAAATTAATTAATTTTTTTTTTTAATAGAGGTTGGTGGAAAATCCATTACTGGACTGACTCATGAATGATCTGAACTGTTATTCCCCTCACCCTTTGTGTCGGGGTCTCCATTGGCATACCGACTAAAAAACGTTCATGTTCCTCTCGTCTATTACTGTCCCGGTGCAAATTTCATTTTTATGCAGGATGGAGCAATACCACAGTACCCTTTTAACCTCGTGAGGACTACCTAAATTCACAATATTCAGACCCTTGGCTCCCAGCTTCTGTTCACTTCCTTCTCTTTGAGCACCATAGTGATATACGTGCTGACTGTGCTCCAGTTCTCCGCAGATTGTATCATCTTTTCTGTTGCTGTTTCTGGGCTAAAATCACCTATTACTCCAACCAATTCCTGCCTTAGCTGCTGCCATTTTGGGCATATAAAGAATGTGTGCTCTACATCATTGTCCCCCATCTGGCAGTACACACACCTTGCCTCGGAAGTCTTCCCTATTTTCTTTAGGAACGACCGATAATAACCATGCCCAGTCAGGAACTGGGTTAAATAGTGATTAACGTCGCCCTGTTTCCTCTCCGTCCATTTTTGCAAATCAGACGTGCTGTCCACCTTCCCCGAACATTTTGTCCATCTCTGCTGCCATTTTTGCAGGGTCTCTGATCTCTCATTCCTTTACTTTCTGCCGCATGTTCTTGCTTTCTGGCATGAACCCGCTTCCTGCTCTAAGTCTAAAATGGGAGGCAATCGTAAATATCGTTTCAAGGGCAGTGTCTGAAATGGGAGGCAGTTTTAATGTTTGTTTCAGGGGCAGAAGTTAAAACTGGAGGCAATCGCAATACTAGTTTCAAGAACAGAGTTTAAAACTGGTAGGAATAGTAATACTAGTTTCAAGGGCAGGGTCTAAATTGGGCGGCAATGGTAAATGTGGTTTCAAGGACAGCGTCTAAAATGGGTGGACATGCTAGGACATAATGCTGGTTTCAAGAGCAGCGTTTAAAATTGTTGGTAATTGTTACTAGTTTCAAGGACAGAGTTTAAAACTGGTTTCAAATGTAGTGCTAGTTAAAAGGGCAGGGTCTTAAATGGAAGGCGATCGTAAATATGGTTTCAAGGGCTGTGCATAAAATGGTAGGCAATCGTGAATGTCGGTTTTAAGAACAGTGTCTAAAATGGGTCTAAATTGTAATGCTGATTTCAAGGACAGAGGTTAAAACTGGTGGAAATTGTGCACTTTTGTGAGGGCAGGTGGCAATCAGTAATGCTTGCTCCAAAAGGGCAACTAATTCATTTATCACCTCCTTGTCGTAAGCTGAATTTTCAACAATGCAAATTAAACCTGAAAATAGTTGAGCCACCTCTCATCTCTGACAGTATACGGGAACATGCTATATTGTATTACTCACCAAAATGTCGTCGACAACCCCCACGATCTGCATCTCTGCTCCCATCTTCTCCATGGCAGTGGAGTATTATCGTCGCCCCGTGAAATAATTAAACTACATCACCTGAAACTAACATCGAATTAATTTACTTATACCAATAACATTGTCAAAGATATGTTGTGCAACGTGCCTCAAAAATCACCTGTTGAGGTTATTCCAAAAATGGAAAAATCCCTGAAATTTAACGTGAGGGCATTACAGAAAAACGCTGAAGCTAGTTTCAGACAATGTCATGTGTCATTATTTTTATGGTCCGTCACACGGAGACACTAGAGAATTTTTGGAGAAAAATGCAGACTGCGCATGTGTGAGGTCCCGTCCATTATGCAAGCCATCATGACGAACCGTCTAAAATCGGTTTCCCGCGGTTCTCCTATACGTCTTTCCTTGAAGAGTTGGCAGGAACATAACCTTCCATATTTATAACCCATTTTACCTATTTCTTATATTCTATTTTCGGCATCGTACAACTTTTTTTGCACGCGGTAGCAATAACAAACGTCTGTGTTGTTCGTCAACAATCCACAAAATACAACTTCAACTCAATAACATAAACTTCAATCCACAATAACGACAGTATACAACTTCCAATGAATGTTGACGTCACGTTAAACGTGACTTCAACAGCCTGTAGCCTTGATGCTAATGGAAATGTTAGTATCCAACTGCTCGCCTCAACTGGGCGACCACGGTTTCCTACTCGTCGTCCACCAAAAAGTCTATACTACCTTTCACGGTAGTTCGTTAACCACAACTGCCGGCTTGAGATATCCAGTGTGGCTTACAGAGGACCTTCAAATTTCCCCTCTATCCCTCCCAGGACTCCCACAATTGCAGTCACAATGGGGAAGCATTTTGGGGACTACACATCTTTTGATGCCTCAACTGGGCTCCAACAAAAATGTGGTAAAAATACAGAAAAACAAAGGTCACCATGATAAACTGCGTTGAATATCCTATAGGAACCCATATTCTAGATATCTTTACAAACACTTTTTCCACACTTTTGAAACTTTTCAAGTTTGAGGTTTTTGGCTGGGGACAATCACAATGTGGACACTTCTGAGCCTTTTAAATTTAATTACTTCACCCCACATTTATAAAATTAAAATTTTGAAACATACAAGCATTCACAGTTTGTTTTTTTTTTGGAAAGGTTTTTATCTGTTTTTGTTCGGAAGATGTGATTTTATAAACTTGGCGTCAATTCCATTTTCTAGTGGCCCTCTATTTTTGACAATGGCCCACCTGTATCTTATTAATTTAATTGTGCCACTCATTGTCAATATGTCAAAGCATTTTTGAAGCTTTTGCTAAATTCTTGTTGCCCCACTCTCGACTGCTGCATCTCAAAACTACTAGAAAGTGCGTGCAGTTTCGAATTTGGTGCCTGATTCAAGACAAGAGGTTTCCAAATTTGGGATATACAAAATCAGGGGATACTAAGCCTAATGGTTCCTGATTTCGGAACTCCAACTTCCCAAATTAAGGGTCCTGCTTTCGAGGCTCTGAAAATCGGAAGTAACTTCTTCTGGTTAGTTGCCTAGATACCTTAGCTTTGTTAACCGCCAATTGGAGAATTTACAAAGATGTGCAAGACCGAATATTATTAGTTTAACACGTTGACTGCCTGGCTACGTAGGCTGAGGGTTGCGCTCAGGCAAAAAAATCTTTTTTGAAAATTCTTGAAGAAACACCTTTGAAAAATGATATTTTGATGTTCGGGACGACCTTTTGACGAAATCATGGTCTCAGGGACCCAAAAACCCTGAGTACCACTTTGGTACTCACTGGCCCAGGAAGAGAACCTTTTGCTAAATACCAATTTTGTACTCACCCTTAATGTTCTCATGCAAAAGGTAAAAATACGTTGTAATGGTTATCAGTCAACGCTAAAATCTTGCATAAAACTATTTATTCAAAACAAAACGGCCGAACCCTGTCTCAAATAAGAAGGTAGGTTGGTACCTAAATCATCGGTTCGAAACGAAAATGGAAAATATTTCTAGAAGTAAATTCGAATTCACATAATTACGAAAGAGAAAAACGTACAAACTAAAAATTCTGAAAATTACCCAAGTAATGAGAAGGATCCGTCCAAAAACTCACATGGACGGACTTGCTAAGTAGGTATAGCAAAATCAAATCTCACTCCAAAGTAGGATGTTAACGGAAATGAAATGCCAGACGGAAAAGTACGATGCTAAGCAATGTACATGGATGCCAACACACCTCTTAGAAGATGTACACAGCGTGATAGTTCCGAAAACACTTCATAGAGTGTCAAAAGTCGATGATGTCAGGATAGTAGGTGAGTATCAATTTGGTACACATGGCCTGTGGGTAACCCTCTCTGAGTACCGAATTGGTACTCACCGGCAGGCAACGTGTTAAAGAGTTGGTATTCCGAATATGGAACGATTCCCTACGTTTACTACCTAGCAGAGATTTATTAATCCAAATTTTATAATACCTAGTCGAACCGCAAAAATTTGTTGGGTTACTGGGTTTGTGGTATACATTTATATCCAGCAAACCACAAATGGCTGAAGTTGAGAATAGGTGACCTATTCTCAGACCCTCCTCCTATCAGAATGTATCGATGTGTATATAGGATAATATATCGATACCACTGCCATGTATTATGGAATGATTTTCACGACCGTTATATCGATAAAAGTTTTTTTAATGTCTGGGCTCCGTATTTGTACAGTGTATACTGCTCCGACATGCCCCTTCCACAAGAACAAGCGGAATTCTCCGGGTTATATGCTGACGATTATATATGCAGTGTCATCGCCAGAATCTGGAACCGCAGCTCAGCGACTCCAGGAGCTTTTGGAATGCCTGGGTCGATGGTGTACCAAGCGGCGCATAAAAATTAACCTCAACAAATCATGTACAGTAACGTACACATTTAAAAGGAGCTTTTCAGAACCTGCTTTAAACTACGCTCAACACCCGATACCACACAAACCTCACCACAAATATCTAGGAGTGATCTTAGACCGGCGTCTCACATTCCAGCAACATATATCAGAAATACCCGTCCGTCTACGAAACCGAACTAAACAACTAGCTTCTCTACCCAACAACCACAATGTCTCGTTACAAAATAAATTAATCATTTATAAAACTTTGATAAGACCCACTTGAATGTACGCTCTAAGCATAAGGCTCACATGCTCAAAATCCCAATTTCGAAGGATCGAGCAGCAGCAGAATAAAACGCTTCGGAAGCATAGTTCACGCTCCTCCACTCGTCCGAAACGAAACCACTTACCACGACCTTCACATAAACTCGCCTTCGCAAATTTTACTAGACGAAATGACCAAATTCAATCAACGACACGTTGACCACACAACCTCCTTAGTGGCTGAAAGCTTCCTGACCTCCAGCCACAACAGAAGACTTGTCCGTCCACGTCACATCCTGGATGGTGATAGAAAATCTAATCAAACGTGTACAATAAAGCCAAATGAAGGCATGACGCTTGACGCCAAGCTCAGGTGGAAAGAACATGTGAAAAGAAACTGTTTATAAGATTGCTAAGCTGCTTCTGCCATTTTAATGGGCTGATACTATGTTATTACACAAACTAACGTAATCAAACTGTATTATCATTCTGAGTGTAAGGTTTGTATTAAGAAGATTGAATATACTTGATGTGCAAGACATAACTAGGCTGAAAAACCACAATGTAGGAAGTGAAATGAAGGACATGGACTGGAGTAATGGATCTTGAGTCCCAATAATTATGTAGAGAATTTAAGTTAGAATACGTCCACGTTAATAAGTTATTACTTGGTGCAATAAAAAATTATGGGAAAAAAAAAAAAATTTACTAGACGAAATGACCAAATTTAATCAACGACACGTTGACCACACAAACCACTTAGTGGCTGAAAGCATCCAACCTCCAGCCTACAGAAGACTTGTCCGTCCACGTCACATCCTGGATTCGATAGCCGCTCAAGTGCCAGAAAAGAAACTGTTTATAAGATTGCTAGCCATTTTAATGGGCTGATACCATGTTATTACACAAAGTAACGTACCTATATTATTTCTGAGTGTAAGGTTTTATATTAAGCCGATTGAGTATACTGTATAACAATGGTCTCTTTAAATAAAATTTTAAAAAAAGAGACACAAGTGTTGACACATTCTGATCTATTTGTCCAACTGATCTATACTTTACTAGAAGGATTGATGTAGGATATTTTTTGTTTTTAAGCGAACTAGACAGAACACACATCGAAAGCGTGGACCTATATCGATAGGAGACATAGGGTTTTTCAATATGGCAATGGTCTTACCAGGAAGGGGTCACCTATTCTCGACTTCTACCCCACAAATTCTACACTTATATGTATAGTTACATTTTGGACTTCTCACTCAAGTTTCACCACAGCTCCATTCCAAATCAATCAAATAGCTATAGTCTCGAGCAGCTCTACCATTAAACTTAACGTAACTATTAAACTAGTAACCATATATTAATTATTACTTTACTGATTACCTACTTACTTGCTGGGCTTTGTAAATTGAACTGGTAAAACTTGTAAATTGAACTTCCATCAAATTTTAATTGAAATATTCTACCAAAAACAACCATTAAGTACATTTTTCAAATTTTGTACCTACCAATAATCAGTATTTGTGGAAATAAGACCATCTGAAGCCCACCTAGCTGTCCAGGATCTTGGCGTTACTTCACGAACTCAAGTCGAAACGAACGCACTCAACTATCTAATAGCTTTATAAAACTAGTATTCGTTTTTTTATTACCTACGATTGAACAGAAGAAGAAACTTTCAGTAAAATCATAATAACAACAGGTGTCTACATGAATTTAGAGAAAATTATGAAATTTCACACAGTAAACAACTTTTTAGTTGTGTGTAATAGCCGACTTATTCTTTTTGTTCATCTCCAAATTGTTGCCCTGACGTTGGTGGGTTCGCTACGTCTTCTTCTCTCTTCTCATTCTTCCTTGCGATTCTCTGGATAGGTTGACTTAGGTAATTTCCTTTCTTTTCTCATTCTCAACTGTATTAGGGCAGCAACGCTATTTACTCACAAACCAGCAGTTAAAAAGGCAAGTATTTTGCTTGAAATTCGTTGTTTTTATTTTCTAATTGAATGATAGAAGAGTCAGACTACAACTTGATCTGCAATATAATAAAAATAAAAATTAGTGATGATATGGTACCATAAAGTTTTTCAAATTTTGATCCTAGGGGGAGTATACTAGAGAAATTGGGAAATTATTACACAAGGGTTCATTATTGTTGTTATTATTATTACTGTATTAGATAGCCCTACTACGTAAATTGCTGATGGCGAATATAGGAGGCCCCTCTCCAGCCAAATGGAAACTCCTTATGAGTGCAACTAATGCAATTATGCTCTATGGGGCCAAAATTTGGGCCGATTCCCTGCAATTCGCGAAATATAGGGCGAAAATGGAGGCTGTTCAACAACGAGCGTTCCAAACTGTCTCTGGCCCTGCTGCACAGGTTGTTTCTGGAGTCATTCCAATTCACCTTATGGCAGCCAAGCGCAGACGCGTATACCTAAGGAAAGGCCATGGGCAAACCCAAGACGTCAAGAGAGAGGAAAGGGAGGAAACACACAGGAGATGGAAACAGTCCTGGACAACTGAGACCTGCGGACGATGGACTGCTAGACTGATAGTAGACATAATGAAATGGCGAGAAAGAAAACATGGGGAAGTCAACTATTACCTGGTCCAATTTCCGAGCGTTTCTGACCTAAATTGGAAAATTGGGCAATCCCATATGCAGGTACTGTGGAGAAGGGGACGAAGATGCGTACCACACGCTTTTTACCTGCGCCAAATGGAGCACTCTTCGAGGAAAAGTGATCACGCACCTTGGTTCATTAACACCTGACACAGTGATAACCAAGATGTTGGCAAACCAAGAGAATTGGGACGTAGTGGCCAACTTTGTGATCACTATCCTGAAGATCAAAGAAGTAGAATGAAAGTGAGAAGAGGAATGAAAGAAAAAAAAGAAGAGGCCCATGATAGGGCAGTGCATCAGGCTACCCCAAAGTAATGCTGGTAAGTAGTTCCGGGGCAGTCTGCAAAGAAGAAAGATGGGAGTGGGCTTTTAGTTGGTGCAGTCCAACACGTGCGTTTTTTCTCCTTCGCTCATGATGAGTTTCCCCCACTCGCAAAGAAACATTTAAAAAACTACGTAAATTGCTTATCTGTAAATGCACACTAGAAGTAGACTGTGAAACATTATCCTACCTACATACCTATTTTGTTTGAATAGTATGTGATTAAGAAACACTACTCAGCATCATATCAAAAACATTAATTCATGGAGGTAAACGACAATTCTTTCTTAACAGCCCTTGAACTAGAAGGTGTCCTTGGTCCCTTCTCAAAGTTTTATGGTAGATTTTGTACCTACCTTTTCATTTGAGCGGTACGTGATTGAAAAAGCATTATTCTATGCCTTATCAAAAGCATGCATTCAAAAAGGTAAACGATTATTTGCTCTTAATGGTCCTCGAACCAGAAAGTATTCATTGTTCCCTCCTCAAAGTTGTGAGGTTGACAGCTATCAACTTTGTTGTCTAAATGGTATGTGATTGAGAAGGAAATTTTCTGTTTGATATGGGTGATAGAAGTAGGTGGGCAGGGGCGTCTGGGGAGACCAAAAAAAGTGGTCCAAGACCAATACATTGAACGAAGAAAGCAGGGAAATCGCAAGGGAAGAGAAAAAGACAATAATCGTTGTAGTAACAATACAATAATTATTGTTTAAATCTTGAACGAATCATAATTTCATCAGATGTACCTATCCATAATAATGTCATTTTAATATAATGCTTTGTTATTGGGCCTTTAGATTTGTCGTATCATGAAATCAGTTAATTCGTTATGAATATTTCGTTATCATGAACCAGCGTGCATGATAAAAACTTGAAGGGAATGCCGCATTACATACCGAAATCGCCCTCTTGTAAGCAAGTTGGCTCAAGGATAAGCAAGCCTAGCGGTGTGACAACGATTCCACTCTCCAGTGGTCAATCCATTCTACTTGGGCTTCCATGCTAAACCTCCCTGATTCCATGTTAACATTTTTACGTCTGAGAGATGCTCACCGCTTTGAAATGGTTCATTTAATTGTTTTTCTCAACTATGATTAATTATTCCATCGTAATTGAACATTTGTCTATGCTTCAGAGATAAATGTCTGAGAAATATGTGCATAATAGGCGATTACTAAGGGGAATTCAAATTTTAGCGGGAGTCACAAACAGGTGTGGCCACGCTGCAGTCCTAACTGGTCACGGTCTAGTAAAGTTAATTTTACCATTCCAAGCTTTGTAAATTTAATTAAATCTCGTTTTTGTGTAAATCAATAGTTTTTTCGATAATTTAGTGGAAATTACACTCAGAAAGAAGTGAAATTTGTAAGATTTAAATTTCAGCGCTGACATGCGCAGTTCTCCCACCGAGATCCTTTTCGAGAAAAATCAAAAAGAGAAAAGAACGGAGCTGCCTTCAGTTCGATGGATTTTGCGTAACTGTGCGGGCTGGCTCACGCTCGCGTTGCATCAGTTCGTTCGTAAACTCTCGCACTGCCCTTTTTTCTTCGGGATTTCTTTAGTTATTCGGCACCGGGATCGTACTCGGAGGTGATCGTTTCCAGTTCGAGCACGTTGTGACGCCGTAATTCGAGTTTTCATGACCGATAAATGGTTGAAAAGGTGGTGGCTAGTATCGGATTTCCGCTCCCGGGCTTGGCCGGGGCCCCGCCGTGCGTAGCCCGTTTCTCGCAGTTGAATGGGAGCCCAGACTGTTATGGCGGGCACTTCACCGATCCTCGCTGTGTTCTATCGCCCCGCCCGTAGTTTTGCAAAATGCGTTGGGAATTCCGTGAGTGTTGAACCGTCAGTGGAATGAATCCCGCAACTTCAAACATCGGTAAGTTCCCCCCTCTCGTTCGATTTTTCATCAGGTTGTTTTCGTGTTGCCCATCGTCGATAAAAGACGTGCTCGTAAATTTTCTTCTTCTTCTCCTCACGTCATTTCTTCGAGCTTATTTTCAATGACCAAACTCGTTCAATTTGCACTGAACGTTCGTTTCTTCAGGAAAAACGGCCCGCTCATACCCATCATGTTTACGTTTTACAGATCTGCAATCATGGTGGGAGGTCCCGAGCATAGCACATTTTTGTTCTCTGTTCCGTGTGGCGTTCAACTTACTTGATTTCGACATCGAGGTGAGTTTCATTATCCAGAACTTATTACCTTATCTTAAGTACCCAACATACCTATCCAAACGTTTACTGTAACTCCAACATACAGCCATCTCCCTTGGCCACAGCACCTCAAAAACGTGTCATATTCAACTGAAATTTGAAGTTACTCCACAGAAATTAAAATCATTTAATCTATCATACCTACCTAACAGCCATCAACTCAAATTAGTCCGTCAACCCAGCTGCAATATGCTCGGATGAGAGGTTCTGATAATGCAAGATAAGGTCAATAACACCATTCACTCTTCCGACGCGAATCATAAATCACTTCAACCTCTATTTTATAACAGTAAAGTACCTACCTATATGTGCTGCTACGAATATACATGAAAGACTATGCTACACCAGCTCATCTGTCTAGTATTTGAGATGAAATGATGTCATCTGTGAATAACTTACTTCGAATAGTTATTTCTATGATGTATCTAATACATCAAACTGTATTCCTATTTGCAGATAATGGTAATTAATCGGAATAAAACTTCCTTGTCGTGGCTCTAAATTCGATGTTAGTTAAAAATATTAGGCAACTAGTTTTTAATAATGAGAACTAAGTGACTACTCAGACATCCCTTGCATGTAACAAAATCGGTGATATATTTAATATACGATACAATATTTCATGCTTCCAGTCGGTATTGACAACACAATGACGATGAATTCAGCAACATATATGGCATACACACATAAATGAATATGCATCGAATTCTATGTTGAACACACAATAAATATGTGATAGTGATGTATTCGGATGACATCGAATATTTCAATACCACGCTGTACAGTATTTCACGTTTGCAGTCTTGCAGTGCGACAGAATAAAGATAAAACAAAACCTACTTACTTGAAGGGTAAATAAGTTGTTGAACAAACAGTAGAAATGTAATATTCCTGATGCATTCCGATGAAATCGTTATTTCCAAACCATAAGATACAATATTTCATGTTTGTAGTTGGTATATACAACAAACAACACAGCATAGAAGAAACAAAACTTACGTATTTGAAGAGTAAATAGGTGTTGAATAATACAGCAACATGTACCCATATGTGGCATGTGCTCATAAATGAACATTCATCAAATTACATGTTGAAAACGCTGCAAATTCTTTCACTGGGGTTTATTATTCAATGATCCATGATTTGAATTTCTACTCAAGCTTTGGAGTGTACGTGTTTCACAGGTGATAGAGCGATCATTGAATTTCAGGAGGCACACAAATATGATCAACTGATCAATCCAAATAGGTATTTTGGTTGAGAACCGATTCAAGTGCTCTATGCATATCTCCTGAAATTCAATAATCGCTTTATCACCTGTGAAACACGCACACTCCAAAGCTTGGTAGAAATTCAAATCATGAATCATTGAATAGTAAACCCCAGTGAAAGAATTTGTAGCGTTTTTTTCAAGAGCGATTACAATGGAAAAATATTCTATTTGAAAATTTTAAATTTCGTAAGACGGAGCATGCATATCAGAATGCTTCAACCCGTGTATCGGCTATAAACCCTTTTAGGAGTTCACTCCAGTATCCACATTCACTACGTCCTAGGTTACTGCGATAAAAAAAAAAAAAAAAAACCCTCTTGTTTTTGGTTTGATCGCAGTAACCTGGTGATGTACTGCATGTGGATGCAATGTTGCCAGCATAAATCGGGCCATACATCGGGAATGGTTTGAGCTACGGACCTGGGGAGGGCCTCATTCGATTCCTCATGGAAAGTTCTTCAAAATCAGTCCAAATTCAGGCCGCCTTGACTTTTTTTTGAGGTTTTTAGGGATTTTACAAAACTTTGACAACCCTTAAAGGGCACTTTAAATTAAGTGAGAGAGCTGGCTTAAGAATTGGTGCGTTGTCGGACCAACATGGATTTTTCTTGAAAATTTCAGATTTTTTGCTCCTGCCGTTTGGAAGAAATCGTGCATACGGCGTACGGACGGAAAAATTTGTATTGCAGATTTGGATCCTACACCCTTTGAAACGTAAACCATGAAATTTTCAGGGGGGGGGTTAGATTTTTTTTCCAGAGCGATTACAATGGTTTATTATTGAATAATAAACCAAAAATAAAACGCTGCAAATTCTTTCACTGGGGTTTATTATTCAACTGGCTTGCGTTCATGATTTGAATTTCTACTAAGCTTTGGAATTTCACAGGATAGAGCGATTATTGAATTTCAGGAGGCACACAAATATGATCAACTGATCAATCCAAATAGGTATTTTGGTTGAGAACAGATCTACGTGCTCCATTCATATCTCCTGAAATTCAATAATCGCTCCATCCTGTGAAACACACACACTCCAAAGCTTAGTTGAAATTCAAATCATGAACGCAAGCCAATTGAATAATGAACCCCAGTTAAATAATTTTCAGCGTTTTTTTTTGAACCTCAATACCCCCCCCCCCCCCCCCCACAATAAAAACATCTATAATTTATCAAGTCCTTTAGCACTCGTATTGCGTTAAAACTTCCCCAAATCCAAATTTAAACGATGTATCCAAAGGTAGACTGATGTAGAGGAGGCACACAAATATCATCAACTGATCAATCCAAATAGGTGTTTTGGGTGAGAACCGATTTACGTGTTCTATGCATATCTCCTGAAATTCAATAATCGCTCTATCACCTGTGAAACACGCACTCTCCGAAGCTTAGTACAGATTCAAATCATGAACGCAAGCCAATTGAATAATAAACCCCAGTGAAAGAATACTTATTTACCCCAGTAATAATATTGAATAATAAACCCCAGTAATAATATTTACCTATATATTATCAGCGTTTCATGCACATCAGAATGCTTCAACCCGTGTATCGGCTATAAACTACAAGTATCCACATCGGCTATCACTCCAGTATCCACATTCACTACAACTCGACGCTATCGGCCGGACATCACTAGGTTACAAACAAACAATAATAAACCAAAAAACGCAAATTTTGGCACCATAAATCGGGCCAAAGATCGGGAATGGTTTGACCTACGGACCTGGGTAGGGGCTCATTCGATTCCTCGAGGTATGTTCTTAAAAATAAGTACACATTTAGGCCGCTTCGACTTGTTTTGAGGTTTTTAGGGTTTTTACAAAACTTTGACAACCCTTAAAGGGCACTTTAAATTAAGTGAGAGAGCTGGCTTAAGAATTGGGGCGTTGTCGGACCAACATGGATTTTTCCTGAAAATTTCAGATCTTTTGCTCCAGCCGTTTGGAAGAAATCGTGAATACGGCGGACGGACGAAAAATTTGTATTGCAGATTTGGATTCTACACCCTTTGAAACGTAAACCATACAATTTTCAGGGGGTTAGAATTTTTTTTCAAGAGCGATTACAATGGTTTATTATTGAATAATAAACCAAAAATAAAAATTAGTTACCTCGAGTAGGTAGAAATATGTGAGAAAACAGGATGCCCAAGTTAGATATAAACATAATTTTCCATCTTCCAGATTTTTTTCGTGTGAAAATGATAGCCGTTTTTTTATTTTTAGCGAGTAGGTACTTAGGTACACGGGTGCCTTCTACATAGATAACAGTTATCAATCATTATATGACCTAAAGGAGTTGTGGGTGCCATTTTTTGTGTGAAACTGACAGTACCCATCAAATTGCCTTTTCAGCCGACAAATCTGCCTGCTATATTGTAATTTCTCCACAATCTTGTTTATGGTCGCCTGTAGGACTGACTGAAGGGAGTGGGGGTCACATTTAATAAGTACAGAAATTCAGCAAAATTTTACTGAATGAAAGGTAAAGAAAGGACAATACTACTTCTATGTCAGTGCCGAGCTCAGAAATCTCAAATGGGAAGAATCTACAGGGCTTTTCTTTTCGTTCACTACCGTAAATGATGATGGACGTAATAGCCTCCACAGTCAACGGTCAATCGTAGATCAACTGTAGTTTGACGGCAGTTTATGAAGGTCGTAGATTTCGATAAATCCTATAAAGAGATGTTGCTCCTCTGTCTGTCATCAATTTTACGGCACGTGGAAATAGGAGCCTATTAGTTTACCTCGATTCTTTCAGTATGAAATTTCCAACTGCATTTCTTTTCATTATTGTTCATTCCTTCAAATTTACTAGAATGATTATTGAAAGTTTAGTTTTAAACAACCTGTTAATAGTTTAGCTTCACGTTGTTTCGTATGAAGCAGAACAACCACTATGATGATTGATATAATATCAAACGGGGGAAGCGCTTGCGCGCAAATGATCAAAACCAGGAAATATGTGTGTGTTCCGAAGCTGTTGTTACTCTGCTGGGGCTATGTTCAGCGTTATTATACCGTCATATCTGATACAAGAAGGAATCACTCAGTCAGTTGGGTTCGAATCGATAAATAGTCTGAAACAGCTTGATTCTCTTCCGCAACCGCGATGAATGACTTCGAAATAGTGTACAGTGAAAGGGGGAAAATGTTGATAATGCACGAAGGGTATGAACTCCTCGAGGACCGTCAAGTGAGGGATGGTGTGGCGTGGAGGTGTTCCATGCTTCAAATTACACGAGGCTTGTAAAACATTTTGGGATTTTTCCATAGTCAGCTTTACAGTGCGATAGATGCCCTCGATATTGTACATGGAACCTTCGGAAGGATCATCTCAGTATCAGAACACTGGCTGATTCATTTTTGTCAACCAAAAGAGTGGTGCACCACTTCACATAAGCCATTTTTATTGGCAATAACTGCTGAAAGAAATATAGTACAACTATTTCAAAAGTTGTTGGACATAAGTTGCCTACCGAGTTGCTAGTGAAGTCCTGGGGGTTCGGAAAATGATTGGGTATCCCTGCAATTGTTCAGACTTGAGGAGGAACGAAAAATCCGATCGTATCGCAAACCCACCACCATTATTCATATTTTCCCTCAGATCCTCAGCATCCTAGAAAACACTTATTTCCCCCTGTGACAGGCTTATCGTTGAAGAGTGCACCCGATATAGGTTCATCAGATTCCTGTGTGAATCGCCAGTTGCCAAAAAACGTAGTACCGTAGTCACCAGTCGGATTGCCTGTGGTATGCTGTGAGGTGATGGAATGGTATAGTTGCCCCTTCCGAGAAGGTGGATGCATTAATTATGCTCCGCAACGCTCAGAGGATGATCCAGACGCTTGCAGTCGTCCGATTCATCTCCCAAGGCGACAGATTCCAAAATCGGGAAGGGGCCAACTAACCATATCCATCACAATGCTCAGCCGCATATTGGTAGCTTTTCTGCTAATTCGGAGTCCACCGATGCCGATCAGAATTTCAAGGTCCGTTTTCGACATTCTGGCAAAGTTCAGGAACAGTTCACTGCCGAAAAGGATTTCAGTTGTGAAAGCCTATCTACAGTCTCTCTCGCTCAAACCTGTCGCTGCCAAATTCCCTTTGTTGCCTCCGAGTCTGCAAAGTAGCGTAAACCTTGTGTTCACTTTTGCGAGCCAAAAAAGTTTTGTTGTCCGAATTCAAAATTTCCACTCGCATTTTGCGTTTCATAGCCTATTGAACAAATTTGGTTCCGTGTCTGTCGGTCAGTCTGTCTGTCCGCATTTCCTTGTTACAACCATAACTTCCACAATTTTGAATGCATTTAGCTCTAATATTGAAGGATTATGCAGGTAAAGTCTTGAGGTTTGATTTCGATTATTTTTATTCATTTATTTTTTTACTGGCCCCCTCTGAGGAATATTTTATCTTATAATGGTGCCACTTTGATTGTAACGAGGAAATGCTGTGCCATCACCTTGCCAGTGTATTTTTCGTTCTGCTTCAAGCACCAACTGCTAAACTTTCCATACCAAATCAGCAGCAACGATCACATCTTCACCTTCCATGGTTGTAAAATTGTGCATTGTTGTCCGTATAAATGTAAAAATCGTAACATTTTTAGAGCTAAACTTTGATTGTACAACACGACGCAATTACCTTTTGCAAACGCGTTGACGAAACAGGAGGGAATTTCATTGCCTTGTGTCGCTCGCAACTTTTTTAGTGCATTGACTTGGGAGTTGTGCAACTTTTGTCGCTCGCTTAAAGTAGCGTAGTGTTTAGCCTAGTACAGACAGTGCGAGGCTGCTCGCTTCGAATGCCTCGCTACATCTGCCTCGGGTCGAAAAGGCAAACACGAATGCTCGGTGCGAGCACGCGAACCACCCAAAAGTACGGAAAGTAGCCAATATGGTGCCGTCATCTTGTATAGACGTACAAATTGCAGCCGGTGATTTCAATGCGATGGCAACGGTTATTGAGAACCAAGAAAAAAGGCGACGTAAGCGAAGTTGGTGGGTCAAAAAAATCTATCAAAATCGGAGCGAAGATGGAAACAGGCTCCTAGGAGATGTGAGGTTTGAAGAAGATGCACCCAATTTCGCGCGAATGTGCCAGCGAGATTTCCCACAAAACGCGTTTACTTTCGCATAATTTCACCATCTCGTGAATCGCTTCTCCATCTATAGCGTTGCTCGGCCTGAGGCAAACGCGAACAGGAAATAGGTGTAAATTTAGGCACAGTACGAACGAGCTGCTCGGTGCGAGGGGCGGCACAACTAATGAGCACGTTTTACCGACAAGCTCACTGCCGTTTTACCGACAAGCTCCCCGCTCACCTCGAGCAGTGCGTCCCGAGCGGCTCGTAGCGACCATCCCCGCATTAATAACATCAGTTAGTACTCAACCTACCTTTGTTGAGTTATAGCTGAACATTAATAGTACAAGTGTCTCCAATCACTTGTAAAACAACTATTGAGAGTTGTCTTTCGAGTTTTCATGTGAATATAGATTATTTATTTATAGGACAGTGATTGATCACTGTTCATCACGGTAATTGGCAATTATTGTTTCAAGAGTAAAGTAACATCTTCGAAAAAACGCTGCAAATTCTTTCACTGGGGTTTATTATTCAATTTGATTGCGTTCATGATTTGAATTTCTACTAAACTTTGGAGTGTGCGTGTTTCACAGGTGATAGAGTGATTATTGAATTTCAGGAGATATGCATAGAGCACGTAAATCTGTTCTCAACCAAAATACCTATTTGGATTGTTCAGTTGGTCATATTTGTGTGCCTCCTGAAATTCAATAATCACTCAATCACCTGTGAAACACGTACACTCCAAAGCTTAGTAGAGATTCAAATCATGAACGCAAGCCAATTGAATAATAAACCCCAGTGAAAGAATTCGCAGCGTTTCTTGCGTATCAGGATGCTTCAACCCGTGTATCGGCTACAAAGCCTTTTAGGAGTTCACTCAAGTATCCACATTACTACATCACTAGGTTACTGCGATGAAAACAAAAACAATAACAAACCAACAAAACGCTAATGTTGGCACCATAAATCGGGCCGTATATCGGGAATGGTTTGAGCTACGAACCTGGGGAAGGGCTCATTCGATTCCTCATGGAAAGTTCTTCAAAAAGAGTCCAAATTTAGGCCGCTTCGACTTTTTTTGAGGTTTTAAGGGATTTTACAAAACTTTGACAACCCTTAAAAGGCACTTTAAATTAAGTGAGAGTGCTGGCTAAAGAATTGGGGCGTTGTTGGACAAATATTGATTTTTCCTGAAAATTTTAGATAATTTGCTCAAGCCGTTTGGGAGAAATCGTTCGTACGGCGCGTACGGCGGACGGATGGAAAATTTTTTATTGCAGATTCTACACCCTTTGAAACGTAAAGCATGAAATTTTCAGGGGGGGTTAGAATTTTTTTTCCAGAGCGATTACAATGGTTTATTATTGAATAATAAACTAAAATTGTTAATTTGTTCATCTTAACGTTCCATCCTTTGATGTCGTTCTGTGGCATTTATTTCAAACAAGACTTTAACCAATTCGTGACATTTTCTTCAACTACATTCCGATATACGCAAGTCTATTTTAGACATTAGAAGATATCTTCACTTGTATAGAATTGTTCATTTATTCCAAATCCAAATTATGGAACCAATCCGAATGGGTGGTGGACGAATTTCCTGCATCACAATACCGTAACAACCGAGTAGGTACTCAAGTGAAATTTAGGATTGGGATGAAACAAGACCCCACAGTGTCATTCAAGGGTTAATCGAAAGTTGAATGGAATAAACAAAGGAATATTAGCCGTTGTGGCTTGCTCATCGGTTGGTTGGTTACAAGAACGTTGCCAACCCTATTGACCTTGGGAAACCCATGGGCTGCCACGGATGCCTTGAATGTGAATAACTTTCGAAAAATCCCTCCGTCGTCCGAATGTCCTGAGAGACGCTCTCAGAGTGGTCCCCTGATCTTGGCAGGTATCGATTCCAAGAGATCCAGGAGTCTCTCAATTTTCTTTGATTATAATCAACGCACCGGAGGGACGTTGTTGAGGTAACGAAAAGTTAGCTCATTATGTCATGACACATAACTGTAACTTGACTCCGTGGGCAGTTTTAACGACGTGATATCGATCAAGTTGGGTGAGTTATCTAATCAGGACTCTTCTCCCCCTGAGCAACTGATGGCTTATGAACACCCATCTGCTAAGATAACCCCTTTACACAATTGTGAAGACATCGAATGCGGTGCACCTGTTGATGTGAAACACTCGCGTTCACTTGAATGAGAATGGATTTCGTTCTGAAAATGTTGACACCACTTAGACTTTCTTATCATGCATATCCTTCGACCAAGAATCACAGAATTCATTTCACAATTATCGTGCAATTCTTGTCCAAACCTTTTTTCTTAAAAACCATAGTACAGTAGAACTCTAATTGATCCGAATCAATTGATACCGGACCCCATTCGGATAATTGGATTTTTCTGAAAAAAGGTCTATTTTAATTAATTACTTACAGTATAATTTTTGAAAATGGAAGAGAAAAAATGTTTAAAGATAAAGGGCTTTTGTTTAACTAAATAAAACGGCAACAGTTTTACACGTTAAGATTACTTTCAAGTTAATAGAACTGCACTATGAAACGGTGACTTTCACATCCTAGATAATCACTATTTTGCGAATGGCAGTGCATTTCCGTCTTTTCTCCCTCTCTCTCTTTTTGGTTTATAATTAAATAATAAACCAGTGTAATCGCTCTTAAAAAAAAAACCCTGAAAATTTAATGGTTTACGTTTCAAAGGGTGTAGAATCCGGCAATAAAAATTTTCCGTCCATACGTCGTACGCACGATTTCTCCCTAACGGCTGGAGCAAAAACTCTGAAATATTCAGGAAAAATCAATATTGGTCCGACAACGTCCCAATTCTTTAGCCAGCACTCTCACTTAATTTTCAAAGTGCCCTTGAAGGGTTGTCAAAGTTTTGTAAAATCCCTAAAAACCTCAAAAAAAAGTCAAGGCGGCCTAAATTTGGACTTTTTTTGAAGAACTTTTCATGAGGAATCGAATGAGCCCTTCCCCAGGTCCGTAGCTCAAACCATTCCCGATGTATGGCCCGATTTATGATGCCAAAATTTGCGTTATTTTGGTTTATTATTGTTTTTGTTAGGATTGCAGTGACCTAATGATGTAGTGAACGTGGATACTGGAGTGAACTCATAAAAGGGTTTGTAGCCGATACACGGGTTGAAGCATTCTGATAACCATAAAAAAACGCTGCAAATTCTTTCACTGGGGTTTATTATTCAATTTACTTGCGTTCATGATTTGAATTTCTTCTAAGCTTTGGAGTGTGCGTGTTTCACAGGTGAAAGAGCGATTATTGAATTTCAGGAGGCACACAAATATGATCAACTGATCAAATTATATAGACCGGTTGAGAACAGATTTACGTGCTCTTTGCATATCTCCTGAAATTCAATAATCGCTCTATCACCTGTGAAACACACTGAATCACCTGTGAAACACACACCCCAAAGCTTAGTAGAAATTCATATTAGGAATGCAAGCCAAATGAATGAAAATGAAAAATAAACCCCAGTGAAAGAATTTGCAGCGTTTTTTATCCCGCAAGCAATTCGGATAATTGGCGATTCGTATAATTTGAGTTCTATTGTACTTGAAACGTTCTTTCTTTTCGTAGGATGTTGACCTTGATTGAATGAATGATGAATTAAATCACTAGGCGTTTTCTATAGTACCTTAATTCTAGGGTCAACACGAAAAATCCTCACTCCCTAGGATGTCCCCACTAGGAGGTTTCTATATCCAGAAATAAAATTCCTCAGTCAAATCCAGGTCTTGTAGTAGTTTTCAGAGCTTTAAGAAGGTGTGTCGCACAATTTTGGCTCACTCCCTAGGAATTTTTTAAAACTCCCGCCAATCATGGAAAAGCAGGAATTTTTCGTCTCTCCAAAGCTCTGGCTACGCTATAACATGTCAGGTGTTGAGTGTCACGTGTTTTAGGGGCACCCCTGCTGACTTGCAACGGAGAATGCACTTGATGAATGATTTAAGGGTCACTGGAAATTCTAAAACACGTGACACTCAACACCTGACAAGCTGTGGAAATCCCTTTCAGCTTCACCTTATTGTGTCGTATAAATCTGGTCAGCATTCGCCAAATTTAATATGGAACCTCTGTGAGATAGTACGAGACGAATGACGCGACGGGACCCAACCTGATAGCTGATTAAGCTTAAATTGCCCCTGTTCTCCACCTTTGGGATCGATCCTTCCTTCATTGCCGTCCTTGATGATCAAAATTTTCGCACTATAAATGCCATCCGATGACAACACAAGGATTTTTTTAAAGACTTTATTTTATATCACAATCAAGTTTTTACATAACTAATAAGTGATATTATTCTGACATGATGTTAACTTGATCCTAACATGCAAACGTGAGCAATTTAGTATATATACTGATATAGTTTGGCGTCCCTACATAATCACTGGACACTGTTACACTATAACTATTTTCACAACACTAATTCATGTGGTTTTTTCCTCTTCAACCTTCTAACAAGGTGTTCAACGTCGAGAAGATGGACGGCCTCTTCGTTGACATGCCCCGGTAGCCTCTATTGATGGGCTGCAGCAAATCTGTGTATTTCGGTTTGAACCAAATCCAATCCAAGATCGCGATGGAGGTTCTCATTTCTCATACCAGGGAGCATTGACTACGTCCCTGAGTACTTCATTTTTGAATTTTTGTATTATTGCAATATTACTCTCTTTTGTTTAGTTTGCTCTCTATTGGTAAGACTGAGCGTCGTCCCATGAGCCAGTAAAGTTTCTTGTATTTCAGGCATAGTTCGGTTTCCTTTTTCTTCACGTGTGATTTCCACCGCAACTTTGCGTCGAGAGTTGCGCTTGTAAAAATTGTACAAGTTATAAACTCTTAATTCAAACACAAGGATGATGACGTTTTATTCGTTCGTAATGACAAACAATTTGGCCGCAGTGTGACTCCATGGGCAGTTTTGACTCCCTATTATCGATCAAGGGGTAGTTACCTGCTCCACGGCACCTCTCCACGAGGGAGACCAGAATGCAGAAAGCTTCCGGGCGTCAACGATACCTGCAAAAACCCTTTCATATTTCCACTCCCATTATGAAGAGTATTTCCACTCCGCTGCCATTATTCGCCTTTTCCTCTTGTGTGAGCAGACGAGCCCCCTCCAGGGTTTTGTGTAACTCCACTCGACGTATATTACCTACGCACTTTTTCCTCAACGACTGCGTCACGCACTTAATAGCGTAGGCGTAGAGGGGTTGCCTTTTCCCGTAAATGTATTTTGCACATTTCCAAGGCACCTTATTTCAATTTGAATGTGTCAGTGAGAGCATCCTAAAAAAATATTCATAAGTAATGCTTACATTACAGGGACCTATGCCCGGTTTTTATATGGTCACACTTATAAACATAATTATGAACACTTAATGTTTAAATTTATTCCAAAAAAGCACAAAAATTGGCTGGAAATGGCTAGTAGGTAAGAGGATGGCTTGATTGAATCGGTTACCAACCCCCCCAAGACAAAATTCGAAAGGTCTGGGGCTTACTACAGAAGAGACGTTTGTCAGAGGAAAAGAACATGGAAATATTGAAGTGAATGAAGTATTACTATTGCCCCATCCGTTCACCCGCTTGCATTCTTGAATTTGAAGGACCCTAAATATGTTTCAAACTAAGGGAAAAATCGCTGCAAATTCTTTCACTGGGGTTTATCATTCAATTTCATTCATTTGGCTTGCATTCATAATTTGAATTTCGACTAAGCTTTGGAGTGTGCGTGTTTCACAGGTGATAGAGAGATTATTGAATTTCAGGAGGCACACAAATATGATCAACTGATCAATCCAAATAGGTATTTTGGTTGTGAACAGATTTACGTGCTCTATGCATATCTCCTGAAATTCAATAATCGTTCTATCACCTGTGAAACACGCACACTCCAAAGCTTAGTAGAAATTCAAATCATGAATGCAAGCCAAATGAATGAAATTGAATAATATACCCCAGTGAAAGAATTTGCAGCGTTTTATGCATATCAGAATGCTTCAACCCGTGTGTCGGCTATAAACCCTTTTAGGAGTTTACTCCAGTATCCACATTCACTACATCACTAGGTTACTGCGATTAAAAAAAAAGTTGTTGTTTTTGTTTTGATCGCAGTAACCTAGTGATGTAGTGAATGTGGATGCAAATGTTTGCAGCATAAGATAATGCCATACATCGGGAATGGTTTGAGCTACGGACCTGGGGAGGGGCTCATTCGATTCCTCATGGAAAGGTCTTCGAAAAAATCCACATTTAAGCTGCCTTGGTTTGTTTTTCATTACAATGGTTTATTATTGAATAATAAACCAAAATCTTGATCGAACAAAAATAAATCAAGAAAATTGGCAGTTAAAGCTGCATGAGCAGCGTTTGAATGGATTGCTTATTAGCCTCTCCATTCGCCTTCCCGACACAAAATTTCCTAAGTTCTTAGCACAAGAAGACTAGAATTAGAGTAGAATAAAGAAAAAGTTTTTAAATCGTCATAATCAGATGAAAATAGCGAAGAAATAACGATTTTTCCATATTCATCCCCTTACACAATGAAAATTAAATGAGCTGGAATATTTTTAAATACTATACAAAATCTCGAATGAACAAAACAGAAGAAATTAATTGGTAGAGTATTCTCGGTTGAGCAGCGGTTGTCAGGATATGCTATGTTGGGAGAGGGAGGTATGCAAAGACGTCACCAGCTCGCTATAATTTAAATGACCAAAATCATGAATTTCAGTCCCAATCAGACCCCAAATGTGATTTTTGATGCAAGTTTCATTAACTTTGGTTCAGTAAATAGTTTGGAACAAAAGCACGGGGGACGAGCGAATTTTTAAGATGGGATTTTCGGATTCTGCACATCTTGAAACGTAAAACATTTCTTGGGAGTTCAAGCATTGTTTTTTTCTTGGTCGGTTACGAAAATCCTTTATTGACAATAATGAACCAAAATTGCTAGAGAGAGATTCGGCAAGGGCAGAGATTGGGCTTCGTATTTAGACCATTTTAATGAATATTCAACCTCCTTTTTCCTTCCCATGTATCGCGCATCATCAGTTTAAGGGGAAAATAGTGAAGAAATAACGACTTTTCCATTTTTATTCCCTTTCACAATGAAAATTGAATGGGCTCAAATATTTTTGAGCGTCAGTTTCAAAAATATGTCCCCCACTATTCACGTTTTATGGAGAAAAATAGGTTTTTCGATAAATTTGGCAGTATTTAATATCAGTTTAAATAAATATGTGCTGTCATTAGAACTCATAAAATTGTTTGGCCAACAAAAATGCGGTTTAAAATCACATTTGGAGTTGATCGGGGGAAATCGGGGCTGAACCTATGCTCTTCTGGGATATGAGAGACTCAACCCGACTATGCCGGGAGTCCAGAATTTAGCGATTCCTTATACAGCAAGAGTGAATCAAATAAAGCATTAAAATATTTTGAAGCCGTACAGTTATTTCATCCAACACATTTTATGTTGATGACAATATTGTGATCGGGGTGATATCAGGGTACTAAAAAATGTATCTACAGCGGGGTTTTGACGTTTTCAAGCCCCTATGCGGGTTCCCACACTCAACGTGGACTCTCCAATGGGTTCCAGACCTTGCTTTGACGTTTGAGATCCACCAGGCTTTACTACGAACTAAGTGTTATCGTGGCTTATACAGGGTGTACAGCGTATGATCCGAAAATCTTCGCACACCTGTTCAAGTATGATAATGTGATTAACGGTCAAAGGTAGATCGACACACCCTTTCGATCACATCAAATGTGCTTGAAAATACACGTTTTTTTTGCATAAAATCTCAATTTCCTCAAAAAAGTTCCCTCTAAAACCTAAAAATTAAATATACCTTTGGAAAGCTGAGACTTTTGCGCATTTTTTAATCTTACAGGCTCAAACGTATCATTAAAATTAAGGGAGACTAATGAGCCATTAAAAAAAAATTTTTCTTCAAAATTTGACAAAATTTACTTTTTAGGCTCATTTTTACCCCTTAGTTCCTTTTAAAAAATTATTATTAAAGACTGAGACGATAGATAATTTTATGCTCTTTCCAACGGCATACTTAGATTTGCAAATACTTTGAAAACGCCGGAGTTACGGCTGTTTTAGTGACGTAAGTTCGAAAACACGAAAAAAATCTTAAAGTGAAATAACTCAAAAACGAAGCCTCTAAAAAAATCTCTAAGAGGCACTTTTTGTTGGAAACTAATTGTAGAATACGTGTGCGAAGATTTTCGGATCATACGCTGTACACCCTGTATATACATGTTTTGATCATAGCTTTATCCTAGCCTTGGTTGTATTTCTTCATTTTTGGATTATTCATTCCCAAGGGAGGAGCTGCAAAGTGGTGTATTCCCAGTTCCAGGGAATATGTTTGTTTTACAGTCAGCGTATTCCTTGTGGCAGATTGGGGTGTGCCTGGCTCCAAGGAATGTATTTCCCCCTCTAGTCAACCAGTCAGTGGTGACCACGATGACGATCCGTTTAGTAAAAACGATCAACTTGGCTCCCCTCAAATGTGCTCCCTATAACAGATCAACGCTGCAAATGACTCTGGTTGAGATGTAGTTGAATCATTGAATTCAAAAACTAAAAAATACAAATTTGTTCTATTAGTAGTGTGGAAATCTTCGTTCGCAATCTCAAAAAGTTCCAATACAAAATGATAAACGCATAAAGATAGCTAAAATTCTTCATTATCAAGTTTTTCTTCAATAAAGTTTAAACCGTTAAACCGACAGAAATTTCTGTTGAGTCCGAAGTAGAACATTTGCAGATATAACTCACACCCTCAGGCGAGAATTGACTTTAGTTTCTACAAGATGTACAGTATTCAACTTGCAAGGGTGTTAATGGTGTTTTCAGGATTAGGACAATTTCTCATTTGTTTGATAAACGTCAACTACCTCAATGCTGCAAAAACCAATTACAAACACCAGGAATGGCGATATAGAGCACAATTTAGGTACTAATTTTGAGCCCATAATCGAAAGATGTGTGTGAGGGTATCTCAAAATTCCGTACCCAGTTCTGCTCATCCGCTCCTCTCGGACGTTCAACTACTACACGCAGCTAATGCTGAAGATTTTGTGGATTCTGTTTTGTACTTCTCATTCCTTCTCCTGGGCTATTTGATGCGACGGCGAAAACACTAAAACTAGCCGATCGGGCTCGTTGCGTATCATCATGAGTAATATGAAACTGGACGTTGAATTGTGTACGATATGCAATGGGCACTGGATACAAATGTGAACCGCCCCTAAGAATCCATCTAAACCAGGATTTGTCCAACCTGACCATAAATCGGTGGACTGCACGTTGAATCGTAGAACCCGGGTGATTGCCCCATCCTGGCCGTCTCGTCGATCAACTCGATGCGCCAAACTGGGGCCGGTGGGAGAGCGTGGCCTCCGAACCTGACTCACCGCTGGCGTGCCAACTACTGAGGCTGTCGGTAGCCCTGCTCGGCTCGACTCAGCTTCTCTCCAACTCTGTTCTCCTTCTCCCTAGTTGGGAGGCTCCGGGTCGTTCGATCCCTCCTCCGCCAACCCGCTCCGCAACCTCCCTGTGTCGTTTCATTTCCCTCCCGGCTCAGAACTTGGGTTAGTTGATCTAACGTAATGGGTAGTCGGTCGTTATGCGCGATTTCGGCTTCCTGACTGTCAACTGCCATCAGCTAAGTTCTCAAACTAAGTGAACCTCGTGAACATTATTTTTGAGCTATTACAAAACCTGAAGTACTGTTAAGACTGTTAGGTACTGTCTTCGGCTTCATCAATAGAATTGATCCTGACAGGCCTGGGAGAACCCATAACAAAAATAACTGAATACAAACCCGTTTCAGACCATTTTAAGACCAAATCCGGACAAAACTACAAGTGCCTATCTCACTGTGGATGCGAGTGAGTATGTACGAGTAAGTATGTGATATTTTTTGTGAACGCTGTGCTCTGCCTACAATTCTTGACCAATTTTCGTGATCCTTCTTTTATTCGCCCCGGTATTACTGTAATTATGTAAAAAATCTCGGAACTTTCTCATTTCAAGACGGAAAAAGAGGAATGGAGTGGGTTCTGCCGAAAAATCTTGTTTTTTCCGAAAGAGTTTGTCGACACTACCTACCCAGGCTATAATTTTCCATCGATTATCGTCATTGTTATTTTGCTCGATCCCAATTCTAGTCTAATTGTGCATCAAACCTCGGAACTTTTGCTTTTGCTGACCGGATCCAGTCGTTGCCCAATCGAGAATTTTGGACCGATCGATACCTTTTTCTTTTTTTTCCAATTTGGTTTGGAAATTTGGACGTTCCTTTGGGGAGGAGGAGGGGGGGGGGGGCTACTATACAGTCTATTCAAGCTTTTGATTTCTGCTCATGTAGATTATACTGCAAATTTTCTTGCTCAATTCCTCGCTCGATTAAGAATTCTGTTCTAGTTTTGACAGTTATTTCAGAACTTCCAACTTTATTATGGAAGAGGGTAATGCTGATAAATCGGTATATCTCATTGAGTAATCAATTCTGTTAGCTTCTTTTTGCTATGTACAGAAATGTACCCGAAACCTTCGTCTCCTACCTTGATAAAACCACCTGTTCTACTCTTTTTTAGCGTAGAATACGCTTTAGCCATGGACTAACTAGCCGAAAAGTGTCACGCGGGAATGGAACGAAAAAGGGTATGGTATCCAGGAACGAAAACGGTGACGCGAGACCAATAAACATGATAAATCCATGTGTAAGAATATTTACATCCATGACACGAGACCAATAAACATGTATTTACATCCATGTGTAGTAGTTGCGACAAACCCGTTTGAAGTGAGTCATTTTATTTATGTAAATCGGAGTTTCAGTCGTTCGCGAATCGTCCTTCGGTTCGACAATGAACGTTCGATGATCATCGTTGAACGTTCAGCGTTCAATCGAGGCTAAAGCGTATTCTACGTTCCTATACTTGTGGCAGTAGTCTCTAAATAAAAGCAGAAGGGTGTCCAGGGGGTCCGGAGGCGCGGAGCGCCTAGTTTTTACTTACGTTTATGACATTGCCATGTGGGGTTCCCCTCATAGAATCCTCAAGAAGTTAAATCGACGACATCTCAATAGTAGCGTGTGCGTAAACAAACGTCAATTCGCTGAAACTCTCACTTCTCACGAGCTAATGGTATACATTCGCTTAAAATTTGAGGATAGTTAGATGGAGGACGATCTCATAGGAATAATATACTGTTAATTTTATCGCGATTGGATCAGTTATGGCCAGTGAACATGCGAGAGCGTAACTTTCGTTATGACAGTCGACACCCAAAAGTTAGGCTATTCTTTCTAAATAACCGCAGTCTTTTGCATGCGATCCGGTATCGGTATTAGGGAATTCAATGAATGCTTAATATCGCCCAACCATTAACGTACATCCACGTAAACACAACGGTTTGTGTGGAGAGATGGTTCCCTTAATTCTTTATTCTTACCTACAACCATTCTTCTTCCGTTGTCTCATTTCCTTCGCGGTTCGGGCTTGAGTAGAGACGTAGCTACATACAATGTGTCTTTGTCGTAAAAGATCAAGAATTGATTTGACGTGAAAATAAAGAATATAAGCGTAAACATACCTATTTTGTTTATCAGGAATGACATTACCCTTCAAGCTCACCCTGCTGATGAGAACTAGGTCAAGCTGACCAATCATTTATTGATGCCCGCAACTGGATCAATATCAGTACCTTTGAGATTATTTCAAATTACTATCAAGTACATTACTATTTGTTGTCCACAATTGTTGAAACGAAACTTGAGTAAGAGATGCAGGAGTTTTTGCAGTCATAAAATCTAATATGATGCTGTAAAAGTCAGTAGAGTCATTTTTTACAGCCCGAATTCCATCATATTCCCTATTCATTCCAGTCTAACAACTTAGATTACTTGTGCACCCAAGGCGAACTGAGAAGAAGTTTCACATCCAAAACAATCGTCTAGCAGACAAGCCTGGAAACACGAAAGAGCGTCTCATGTCATGACGCTGAAGGCTTCGGAATCCCCAAATATCCTGCATCACATTTTAACTTTCAAGGGTGAACTAGAGACAGCCTAATTCTCTCAGCTGATCTGCATGTAGCGCAATAATCCAATCGTTTCTTGATGTCTTTTAGAGGACCCCTAATAAATTTTCACTTTGTTGTGTAAAATGGATTTAATTTAGCACACTTAGCTCTTCCATCATTTCATTCGTCTCTCGTTGTCCCAGAGATGTTGTTTGCCAACAGGATGAACATCCAAATTGTCCACAGTTGCTGTTGAGCATGACAATCGTCTAGCAGACAAGTCAGGAAACACGAAAGGGCATTTCAGAATCCAAAAATATCCTGTATCAAATTTTAACTTTCAAGGGTGAACTAGGGACAATCTAACTCATTAGTTGACCTGCATGTACCACATTATTCCAATAGTTTCTTGATGTCTTTTAGAGGATGCCCAAAATGTTCACTTTTTTGTGTAAAATAGATGTAATTTAGCACACTTAGCTCTTCCATCATTTCATTCGTCTCTCGTTGTCCCAGAGATGTTGTTTGTCAACAGGATGTCCAAATTGTCACATTGCTGTTGAGCATGACATCGTCTAGCAGACAAGTCAGGAAACACGAAAGGGCATTTCAGAATCCAAAAATATCCTGTATCAAATTTCAACTATCAAGGGTGAACTAAAGACAATCTAACTCATTCAGCTGATCTGCATGGAGCACATTGTTCCAATCGTTTCTTGGTCTCTGCTGAGAATCCCCTACAAATGTCCACTTTCTTGTGTAAAATGGATATAATTCAACTCACTCCCGTCATTGCATTCGCCTCTCGTTGTCCCAGAGATGTTGTTTGGCAACAAGATGAGCATGCAAATCGTCCACATCGTGCCTGTTGTTGAAAGTGGCAATCGTGTTGTAGACAGGTCTGGAAACTCGAAAGTATCCAGAAATGTTCTAAATCAAATTTCAACTTTCAAAAGTGAACTAAAGACAATCTAACTCACTCAGCTGACCTGCATGTAGCACATTGTTCCAATCGTTTCTTGGTCTCTGCTAAGAATCCCCTACAAATGTCCACTTTCTTGTGTTAAATGGATAGAATTCAACACACTCCCGTCATTTCATTGGCCTCTCGTTGTTTCAGAGATGCTGTTTGCCAAATGTAAACAAATTTGTGTCAACGAGAAGCAATTTAGTGCATGGGACATTCCCGTTCCCATGTGTCAAATTAAAGACATAGTAATATAGAGTAAGCTAGCCATCTTACATTCAACTGGTTCATCTAATGTATACACCCGTATCAGATCAATCAAAAGCGCCAATTAAGTATTCGAATTAACGAAGGTGGCTACTATTTGCCTCATACCTGGCTCAAGTTGTCAAGCACTTTATTGTTGCTGTAAATTGACAATTAAGCTCATGGGACATTTACGTTCCTATGTGTCAAATTAAAGACAGTAATATGGAGAAAAACCCCTGCTAGGCATCTTACATTGAGCTGGTCCATCTATTGTGTACACCACTATCAGATCAATCAATCGTTAATTATGGATTTCAATTAACGAAGGTGGGCTACTATTTGATTTAAATCTGGCTCAAGTCGCGAAGTACTTTATTGCTACTGTAAGCTGATCCGAAAATATATATAAAATAAAAGCGTAAATATTTCTATTCTTCTTAAACATGTAGTTATCAGAAATTAGATTACCTGCCAAGTTCATTCATTTGATCAAGGGAACTAGGTCAAGCTGATCAATCGTGACGCACCTGCCAGGATCAATATCAATATACCTGCGAGATTGTATCAAATTACTTAGGGGACTCCCAGAGAGTGCCAATCAAATTTCAACTCCCTTGAGTAAACACGAGGGAATTTGGATCATGTGAAATTTTTGTGTGGCAAAATTGAGTTGTTTTGAATGTCCTTCCTCCCTGCTGATGTGAATTTCAACTGCCGCCTGAGCTCTGAAGTTGCATGACTTTTCCTAAAATTTTAAACCTGATGTCAAGATGCGTTGAGTCGTTACCATTCTGCAAAGTAAAAACCTCGATTTAGTTTTGGTTTATTATTCAATAATAAACCGTTGTAATCGCTCTTGAAGAAAAAATGTCTAAACCCTCCTGAAAATTTCATGGTTTGAGTTTCAAGTGGTGTAGAATCCGAATCTGCAACAAAAATTTTTCTGTCCGTACGCCGTACGCACGTTTTCTCCCAAACGGCTGGAGCAAAAAATCTGAAATTTTTCAGGAAAAATCCATGTTGGTCCGACAACGCCCCAATTCTTTAGCCACCTCTCTCGCTTAATTTAAAGTGCCCTTTAAGGGGTTGTCAAAGTTTCGTAAAATCCCTAAAAACCTCAAAAAAAGTCAAGGCGGCCTAAATTTGAACTCTTTTTGGAGAACTTTCCACGAGGAATCGAATGAGCCCCTCTCCAGGTCCGTAGGTCAAACCATTCCCGATGTATGGCCCGATTTATGGTGGCAACATTTGCGTTATTTTGGTTTATTATTGTTTTTGTTTTGATATCAGTAACCTAGTGATGTAGTGATGTGATACTGGAGTGAACTCCTAAAAGGCTTTGTAGCCGATACACGGCTTGAAGTATTCTGATATGCATGAAACGCTGCAAATTCTTTCACTGGGGTTTATTATTCAATTGGCTTGCGTTCATGATTTGAATTTCTACTAAGCTTTGGAGTATGAGTGTTTCACAAGTGGTAGAGCGATTATTGGATTTCAGGAGGCACACAAATATGATCAACTGATCAATCCAAATAGGTATTTTGGTTGAGAACAGATTTACGTGCTCTATGCATATCTTATGAAATTCAATAATCGCTCTATCACCTGTGAAACACGCACACTCCAAAGCTTAGTAGAAATTCAAATCATGAATCATTGAATAATAAACCCCAGTGAATGAGTTTGCAGCGTTTTGTTTTTGTTTTTTTGTTGTGAGTGGGTACCAGCTTAAACGGGAGAGGGGGTCATTTCAATTGTAGACAAATTTCTGTCAGGAACTTCATGCTTAGTAAAGCAAAACTCGCCCGTTCCAAACTTTTTTTTTTTTTTTTATCCCGGTTACTATTACGGCAATCTTTCATAACAGTCTGCAGGGTACCTAGACCTTCAATTTGGAAAATAGAGTAATTTTGGAAAACCCATTCCGTTTGGATTATTCAATTAGTTTTTTGGGTTTCGTGACAATTTTTCTCATACGATTCGTGCGGAATTTGCCCCTCACATCCCCAATTGTAAGTTCATTCGCTTTTAATGGGTCGAGCGAACCAGTTGTTGGTGAATTTATCGACGTAACTTTGTTCCTTTCTAGCCGAAATAGATCGTTAACGCCGAGTTTCAATCACCACTGCAACAATAAAACTCGGAATAAACACAGTTTTACTGAATCTTCGAGTAGGAATTTTATGTACCACGGTCTCTTTATTACTAACGGTGGTATAAATCTAGATAGAATTGCTAGACCGATGTTTCGTGTGGTTCCTGTTACAACATTCCGAGATAGGTTGTGGTCAGCGCGTTTTCAAACAGTTCAAAACGAACACATTAATGGAACTTCATTTGCTCCATTCATTTCCAATGGTGTACTTCCTTCATCGATGAAGAACAACTATCTTTCTAAAAGCTTTGTTGGTTTAGGTTCGTAAAGAAATTTAGGGGTACACAATTGAATTGAACCACAAACCTTGGCATCCTTTTCAAGCTAATCAAACAGTTCTTACCTTGTTTCAATCCCATACTACTCAGTATGTACTTTATGATTTTTATTGTTATTAGTTGACCCGAAAATAAGGAATGCGGGTGTGTATCCATTCCGTTCATTAGGAATAAGATTAGTCTCACAGCTGTTGCGGGTTGTTTTTAAAAACCGGGTGCTGGTAAAGAAACACCCGTAACTACAGTTCCTAAAAGGGATATGAAACGGTTTTTTTAAAAATAATAATATATAAATCAATTTAAAATAATATAATAATGGAAAGAAACAAAGGAAAGTGCGGCCATCTGATAAATGTGAAGTTAATTAAAGAACTGATAAAGAAGAGATAAAAGAAAAGTTCCCGAATGAGCACTCATCAACCTCAGGTTTTTATTTTATTTTATTATTTTTTATTTATTGCCTTCCTGGTAAATACAGCAGGTACAATTAAATTTAAATATGGTCGCTATGAAAAAAAAAAGGCTGCAAATTCTTTCACTGGGGTTTATTATTCAATGATTCATGATTTGAATTTCTACTAAGCTTTGGTGTGTGCGTGTTTCACAGGTGATAGAGCGATTATTGAATTTCAGGAGATATGCATAGAGCACTTAAATCGGTTCTCAACCAAAATACCTATTTGGATTGATCAGTTGATCATATTTGTGTGCCTCCTGAAATTCAATAATCGCCATATCACCTGTGAAACACGCACACTCCGAAGCTTAGTGGAAATTCAAATCATGAATCATTGAATAATAAACCCCAGTGAAAGAATTTTTAGCGTTTTTTTTTTTCAAGAGCGATTACAATGGAAAAATATTCTATCTGAAAATTTTAAATTTCGTAAGACGGAGCATGCATATCAGAATGCTTCAACCCGTGTATCGGCTATAAACCCTTTTAGGAGTTCACTCCAAAATCCACATTCACTACATCACTAGGTCTCTGCGGTCAAAACAAAAACAAAAATAAACCAAAAAACGCAAATGTTGGCACCATAAATCGGACCATACATCGGGAATGGTTTGAGCGACGGACCTGGGGAGGGGCTCATTCGATTCCTCATGGAAAGCTCTTCACAAAAGGTCCAAATTCAGGCCGCCTTGACTTTTTTTGAGGTTTTCAGGGATTTTAAAAAACTTTGACAACCCTTAAAGGGCACTTTAAATTAAGTGAGAGAGTTGGCTAAAGAATTGGGCGTTGTCGGACCAATATTGATTTTCCCTGAAAATTTCAGATTTTTCGCTCCAGCCGTTTGGGAGAAATCGTACGTACGGCGGACGGACGGAAAATTTTTTATTGGAGATTTGGATTCTACACCCATTGAAACGTAAACCATGAAATTTTCAGGGAGGGGGGGGGGGGGTTAGAATTATTATTTTTTTTTTTTTTTTTCAAGAGCGGTTACAATGGTTTATTATTGAATAACAAACCAAGAATTAGTATATTTTGTAGACATCTTCTCCATCATTCATTAAGAATAATTCACTGTAGATTCGATAGAAATTGAAAACACGAAATGGAGTGTAATATTGGTATTCATCATATTTGGCCACCTATATTTTGGCCATACTGGCCTCCCGTAACCCCATCAGATGGACCTGGACCAGGTCTTTTTTAAATTCCATGATTAATAGGTGGATTTATGATGGGGTTTCGATTATTTTTATTCAATACTGCCATTAATACTTATCATTAGGTGTATCGGAAGGTTCACCGATGACTAAAGCTTGATTGACATCCATTTGATTTCAGTATCAATACCCAACATCCTTAGTTAAAATTGTTTACTTAAGCAATAAATTGATTATCATATTCCACGAAGGGATGTAATGAAATAGATTGCAATTTATTTGGTTTAGTTTACTCTGAATCTATGTATTCCTGAATTCGTAAGAAGTTTCCAAGCAACATGGAGGCTACTGGTAGGGTTTTTTCCCCTCCGAGTTCCTTTTTATCCCCTTGATCTTCAATTTAAAGGGTTCCAGCTGGTTAGAAACTTGAAACTTCTGACCTCAAAAACTTTCAATTCATTTAATAATTCAATCCGAAACCCACGAAAACACTAATTTGCTGTTCAAAATCCTTGGTAGTTCCCCATCAGCTGGTGAAGAGCCCTGTTTGACCTAGGAAAAGTTAAGCGAGAATGGAGTCTTCGTTCCCCAGTTTTCAAACTCGGCTTAGTACAAAGTGAAGACTTTACTTGTGCTGTTGAACCCAAGCTTTCCCTTTTTCTCCCACTTTTCGCTTCCTTCACTGCGGAAAGTAAAGATGTTGATGTTGAAGATTTGTCCTTCAATATTCAAAATCTGCACCAGTTTTTAAGACGCCCCTCTGAGGCAAGGCTTTGTCAATGGATGGAGCCTATTGGAATCGATCCAGGGTTGTGAGGGATAACCCTAACATGTGAAAAACTTGAAAAATCCGTTTCGGATCGTTCCAAGACCAAATCTATAAAAACAACGATAAGGGTGTGTGTGAGCGTCCGAATTTGTTTGTTGGTACGATGGATTTTGTGGACAATACCCAGCCTGAATTCTTACCGGATTTTTGTGATTCTATTATTGTTCGATCCCTATTTTATTCTAGTTGTGCGAAAAACCTCGGAACTGTAGGATTTTGTGACGGAGGATAGGAATAGGAGGGGGGAATGCAAAAAAAACGTGTTTTTTTCCTCAAATCTTGTCGACGCTACTGGCGCTATAATTTTTATTTCTGTGTTAAACTTGATATGAGATTCTTGACGAGATGCCCTGCTCAAGTAACTGTGACACTTTTCCTGCACTCCACTCCGCACCATGACAGCAGCCATGACCTTGATGTTATCTGCCGTTCTTGTCATATTTACTTTTCTTAGCGCTCCAGGTCGGCTATATGTCCACAATGCCACTGAAAACTTGGACACTCAGGATTATGGCAGACCTATTGGGCTTAATGGCAACGAAATCCCTATTCTTGCCCTGGTCACTCGACATATGATACAGTCTCTCTCTCTCCCCCCCCCACTTCCCAGTCACTGAATGACAATGCACCTACTATCTGCTTCGTGGACTCTGTTGCACCACATGATGCAGGTTCTCAGTTTTACCCTGACAGGCACGGTAGAGGGTATCTACTGCCTCACAACTACCTTGGAACACCTCACTGCTGTGGCTAGTGCATGAAAATGTCGGTAGTTGCGGGCTCCAACGCACTCTGAAGCCCACTCCACCTTTAGGAGGGAATGAGGGATTCAGAGCACTGTCGGCGTTCTTTACCATCCAATGAATCGTGCTGGGCAGCAGCAAATTCAGCAGATGAGCTAGGTTTTGCAGTAAATTTAGCTGATGAGCTAGGTTTTGCAGCATTCTTAGTTGCTCAATCGCACCCCTACAATCACAAAAACAGACAAGAAACAAAATTTTTCCTGAAAGTGAAAACAACGCTTCTGCTGCCTAACGATGGGCTCAAAAGCAATTATCCTAATCATCAGAATGGATGTATGTGAAAATCATACCACGAATCTTACTCCACTTTTCCCGCAACCTCTGATCTTAGCAATTTCACCGTGCTATAAAACCTCAACGTAACTGGACAATCACTGATTGACCTTGGAGTGCTCTGCGATGGCCAGCTTACTTTTTCTGGACATATTGATGGCATTGCTGGACGCGCGCTCAGAGCCTTGGGTTTTTTGAAGAGGACCACGCGTGATTTCTCCAACGTTTAGGCAATTGTACTTCTATGCAAGTCCCTGGTTTTACCACTTCTTGAATACGCCTCTCCAGTTTGGTCATTCAGTTACTCCATCCATAAGTATTCCCTGGAGAGATTGCGCTTAAAATTTCTGAGGTACATCGCTTATAAGATTGGTATCTTGGCAGGCAACGTCGATAATGAGCCTCTGCTTGAGTTGTGCCAACTGCTGACCCTCGAGACTCGCAGATGCCTGGCAGATCTTAAACTATTCCACAAACTGCTCAGAAACCAACTTGACTGCCCGGCTTTCTTGGCTAAGGTGAATCTTAGAATTCCCAGGATGTCAGCGCGTTCGTCTCCTCTCTTTGAAATACCCTTTTCCCCAACGAACTATCAACTTAATCGGCCCCTTCATCGTCTTCCTCGTCTGGCTGATTTGTGCCTTCAAGCTAACCCATCTTATGACTTTTTTTGTGACTCCCCTACTGAGATCTATTGTATCATCATCCCCCTTATTCAGTGTACAGTCCTTGATTTGCTCTTATATGTAGCTTAATCATTATGTTGAACTACCTTGTCTATTTTTACTTCTGCTTTTTTTCTACTTGATTCTGTGTCTTGCTGTTTTCTTTTCTTTCATGTAATTGGGCTTGCCGGTAATTATCAAATAAACAAATCACTTGTGCGGGATATAGATTATAAAGGGGGTAGATATCTTCATCCCAGGCGGATGTGATGATAACTGTCTAAGAATTCTATAGAGACGGCTTCTAGAAATCGATAAATTATGGTAATTTAAGGGACGAATATACACCTAACGAGGAATGCGATAACGGTCGACTATTATGATACCGCTATACCACAGTTCCGGGATGTGTGCATGACACTTTTCCAAGTCGAGATTTTGACAACACTTTGAGCGAATTAAAGTCATCGTGGAAGCACATTTATGTATTAATTTGCCCTTCAGAGGAGAATATTTTGCATTCTCTTCAAAGTATTAGGGGAATCAATTTCGTGTAATTCCTCATTATGATAATCGTTTCTGATTGAGGATGAAAGAGCTTAATCATCGCGTTTAACCGTACGTTAACGTTAGAACCTCCGAGATCAAATGGAACCAGCTTTTCTCATCACGGAGCGGTGATTCACCACGATGACGTGTTAACAACTGCAATCACATTTGTAGTCAGCACTTACGATTACGTTATCATATGAAAGTTTAAGATTTTGGGTTGGCCCAAAACACATTGGACGTTTGATTGGACATTGAATGAGGGTATAAATCACTTGTTTGTAACATAATGGTGATTAATGTATGCATTAAAAGGACTCCCACGCCAGGACTCCCGTTTTATATTATCTCAGTTATATACGTATAATGAATATTATAAATATATGAATATTTTAAAATCCATTTTCCTACATCTCTCACAACTTTGGGAAGGCCGAATAAACTGTTATATTGAAAGATTGCAGGATGATAGAACCTCGTGCCATTCGTTCGTTTGAATCAATTTCATTCGCCGGACCGTGACGGAAAAAGGAAATATGCTCCTGGGAGGTGAATTTCCATATCCGAAGGAAGGAAATGATACCGGGGTTCAAAAGAAATTGACAAATATGGACCTTTTTTTTTCAACGTTCCTTTGCTCTATCAAACATCATTACAAAGGTGCTGCGTAAATCAAAATTTCGGGAAGATCGATTCCGTGCGGAAGTCTGAGGTTTTCATGAGGTGTTCGGTGCATGGTTTTGATTTTTTTGCCGACCCCATCTCATCTGTAAAATCCTTACTGTGAAACATCAAACTATTTAGATAATTGAGGAGCTTACTTTCAAACAGGCACATATCCATTCCGACAAAATGTTCAGGAAGTGAAAAAAAAAAAAAAAAAACGATTTGCAGCTTAGTGGAGATGTTTTTCTGCAGTTTCTCATCGGATTGATGTGTGAGAAGGCACAGATAAAGATGCCTCAGAATATGAATCAATTTTCTCCAAAACACGAGGCTGTATATCCATTTTCACTTTGGAAATGTGCCCTTTTGATCAAAACTCATGGATTTGTGCCTTTTTGAAGAAGAAAGAATTTATTCTCCATTCTGTAGGTTTTATTGAAAACTTTACCTGACTCCATATTTCCATTTGTCATGCCTGCCATCTATCGAGTCTCGTGTAAATATTCAACGTCAAGACGAAGGCGCAATGCTTCTTTTTGGATATGTGCCTTTTTGAAAACCCACGACTTATCGCCTGACGAAATTCGGAGGATATGTGCCATTTCGATTGCAAGGCAATGAAAAAAATGTAGGGGACGGATTTGTTACCTTTTGATGCAAACACATAACTTTAGCCCCGGAATTGACGTGGATGTGTTCTGTTTTGTTCGGAAATGATAGGGGGATCTGATTCAACTCATATTCAAGGATAGAAAATTGAGAAAAAAACGTTTTTTCCCAGATTTGGATGTGTGCCTTTTTGAAAGTAAGCTCCTCAATTAATATTTAGATTTGTTCCTCGTTCATGTTTCGTTATTCCTTCTTAGTAGGTTGTTAGATCTTTATAGTATATGTTCTGTTCACTATTGTATGTTTATTATCGTTTTTAACCAGAATTTCTTGTGACTGGGCTTGACCAGTATCTATATAAATGAATAGCTGTTCCTTTGTTGGTGTATTGGTTCCAATGAATTTGATTATTGAAAGGCGAGCAGAAGGTGGTTGGGTTGAGGTGCGATTAAGGCGGGGGCCGCATCAAGCGAAGCCCTTTAGCGATCTTATCGACGCTTCCATTGACCCCAGTCGAGCGGTGCGAGCCGCGGAGAGCGACCGCTCTCGTCGCCGCTTTGAAATCAACTGAGCTCGGATCGGCGGCCTCGCAACCTCCGCTGTCGGCCCCAGTTCGCCTCCTTCGGCCCTTTCGAACGTTTGTTTTCCAGAAGTTGCGATGGTGGGGGCCGCCGTGAACGTTCGATCCCTCTCCGCCCCGAGGAGCCACCAGCTGTTGCCGCGCTCCGCCGGGGACGACGAGAGACCGGTTTTTTAGGGGGAGGCGTCGAGCGGCTGCACCTGACCTTGAGAGGGGAAATATGAAGCTTTGAAACTGGAGAGTGCGGCCCGGGACTGATACGTTCTCCCCGAGTCCTTTTTTTTGGCGGGAAAGAATCCACCGCAGGCTGGAGAACAACTCCGGATCGGGTGCACATCTGGTGCGAAGCTTCCCACTACTTTCTCCCTGAAAGACCTTCCCTGCTGACAGGAACAATGTCGTCATTATTATTTGGACGTCCATCTGGAGCACATCTCGTCTGGAATACCCAAAGGAAAAACTTACGTAGGGGAAGATGCCAAAACAAGTGAATCCTGTGTGAAAAATACCACCAAAATCTAAGAAGGCTGAGGGCCAGGGGCTACGTCACTAGTTTGCCTCGCAAAAACTGTGTTCAGATCCTCAGGATTGGATGTAGAAACGGTGACAAAACTAATAATCTTAATAGGCTCCGTTCACACTCGAGCAATTGAATGAGATTGGTCAACCTGGTTTATATGTTGCAGATCGCCGCTGCAATTCAAATTTCATCCATTGTCCTTAAATTCTCTAAATTTCATGGATCCTTTGTCCAACAGCATGGTTTTCTTTCATATCAATGAAACCTCTTTCAAATAAACGAAAATTGTAAAAATGTGAGGCAAAGTCTCCATTGCCAGGGAATTTAAACTATTGTCATCATAAGACTGTTCATCATTTCACAGAAAATGTTCCATTTTATCCATAAGAAGCTAATCGAAATTTGGAGATCTGGAATTGGCACCTGCAGCTTATCGCGTGTTAAGCTGCAATGGTAACCTTGTCCACTTCATTACGAATAGTCCGTAGATTACCTTAAAGAAAGTTGGAAGTAACTGTTTCGTTGTCTTGCCCACATGCAAGACAACTGATCTGTTATCTGAAGATAATGGTTAGGAAAATTGAACAAATCTTCCATTTGGACACCTAAAGTCCCTAGATTTGACTTGTTTACATGGTCGCTATCCCCTCCAATACTATTTGCAGTGAATAAAAGAGCACCAAATACAAACTGGATAAAAGCGACTATTTCAAGCTTCTGAAACTGATTCCACTGGGATAACTTGAAATTTCTATTACACTCATACCCTATTGATCCAGGGTGCTGTGAAAGTAACTGTTTACGAGTCCGTTTCAGAACATTCTATGTAAAACCGAATCCGTGGAAAAAATGTATGTGTGACTCGCTGCCTGCAATTCTTGAGCGATTTTAATTTCATTCAAAATTGTGGAAGTTATGGCTGTAACAAGGAAATGCGGACAGACAGACCGACAGACACGGAACCAAATTTGTTCAGTAGGCTATGAAACGCAAAATGCAAGTAGAAATTTTGACACAGGGGTTCCGCTGCTTCGCAGAAGCAAAATTAAGGTCCAGCAAAACCGTGCATTACGGCTCGTCATAAACGCAGAATGGTATGTGAGGAATTCGTTTATTCTTCGTTATTTGGACTTCTTGAGGTAAAGGAGGTGGTCACTCACACGTTCAAGTACGAGACTTTTCTATCACACCAAAATCCCATTTTTCGTCGATATACTGATCGGCTGCTGTCTCAACGAATTGGGAGGCGACTCAAGAGAAGGCCAGCAGATCTTGATATGGCACCAAATTGAAAGAATGTGATTCCCCAACTGTCATTCTCCTTTAAAACATTTTTGTCTAATTAAGCTATTAATTTGATGTGCATATACAGGGTGTCCCAGGAGTTATGCACAATCCGACTCCTACGTGTTTTACAACTCATTTCCGACCAAAAATGCCTCTTAGCAATTTTTTGCCAGAGGCTCGTTTCCGAACTATTCGCGATTTAAGATTTTTTTCGTGTTTTCGATCTAATGTCATTAAAACTGTCATAACTCCCTCAATTGCGGAGATAGCTCGAATTTGATGACACCGTTGGAAAGAGCGTTGAATTTTCTATCTATTTGATGTCAAAAACTTTTTTTAAATAGCATTGAAGATGTGCGATTGCTGCGCGAAATGGCAGTTTTGTCAAAATCTTAAAATCGCTTGTTTTTGATCTCGCCTAGAATGCTTGAAACCCCTTGAATGCTTGACGCAGAACTGTGCAGGCCTGGTAAAACGTGCGCCTAACGGTGTGGTTTTTAAAAATATTTTTAGTTAAGGAAATGGTGTTTTAACTGCAGAGAAACGAGTGTTTTCTGTTAAAATGAGGTTTTCCCAAAAGTCTCGTAGATGAATGCAACTCATCGCAGTCGGATATATGAGTTGTAAAACACGTAGGAGTCGGATTGTCCGACAGCTGGATAACATGTTCGAGTAAATAAACATTTTATTAAAACTGAATTTGGTCAGAAACAACAAATTATCAACATTGCAACACCCAATGCTACTGCCAAATCAGATTGGAGTTGATAATACACGGCGCACAAAGCAACCCCTCCTTCAAGACCGGGGCGTCGTGCGGGTCATTGCATATCCTTGCCCCTTTGCTTTCCCAATTTTCAAACATCTTCTCTTAGTCTTTTTTAGTGATACAGGGTGTCCCAGGATTTATGCACAATCCGACTCCTACGTGTTCTACAACTCATTTCCGACTGCGATGAGTTGTATTCATCTTCAAGACTTTTGGAAAAACCTCAATTTCAACAGAAAACACACGTTTTTCTGCAGTTAAACACCATTTCCTTAACTAAAAATATTTTTAAAAACCAAAATGACTACACCGTTGGAAAGCTGACATTTCGGCGCACGTTTTACCAGGCCTGCACAGTTCTGCGTCAAGCATTCATGGGGTTTCTAGGCGAGATGAAAAACAGGCGATTTCATGATTTTGACAAAACTGCCATTTCGCGCAGCATTCACACATCTTCAATAAAATTTAAAAAAGTTTTTTTTTGACATCAAATAGATAGAAAATTCAACGCTCTTTCCAACGGTGTCATCAAATTTGAGCTATCTCCACAATTGAGGGAGTTATGACTGTTTTAATGACATCAGATCGAAAACACGAAAAAAATCTTAAATCGCGAATAGCTCGGAAACGAGGCCTCTGGCAAAAAAATTGCTCCTGGGACACTCTGTATAAAAGGACTACCGGTGTTTAAAACCTCTACATGTGCCATTGTACTTTTGTACAAATAGGATGTAATTAAATCATTTCACATCTATAAAGTTTGAATACCAACAATTCTTGCAATTAATTATTTAAAAAACAACTCATCATGTGCTCATTGTGTTTATAAATATGGTCGTATAAAAACCTGATATTCCAATGTGTTCCGCCTGAAGCATAATTGGAAACACCGTGCATTGTACTGATTTGAGTGGTTGAGGTAAACAAAAAAGCAGATATGTCCCACTGACAATCCAAAACAGAATATTTTAATTCTTGCTGTCTTATCATGACTCAGTATTGATTCTCAAGATCAGCTCATATCTGGCAAGAAATTCAAGTGTGAGGATTACAAAAGGCCGTCTGGGGAATGACTCATGGATTGATTTGTTTCTACGGGTTACACCGCCTGCACGCACAATGGGGAATCCCACGCCTGATTATTTTTATTTGACTTTCTCAACCACTCGAAGGATGACGGAAAGTTGTGCGGTTCGTACACATATACACTATAATGTGTCCTATGAGCGCCAACTTGACGTCTTCGATGGAGTAAATGAACTCGCTGAAGCTTACAATGTCATATAGGCTGCAGAAACTGCCAGTTGAAACTGATATCTCGTATCAAATCGACCAGATTTGTTGAAAATTGGGATGATGGATTATTCAAAATCCCTTTCCCTTTTAGTAAAGTCGAGTGGGAAAATGTTTCAACTGGTACTTGGTACATTTGCTTCCCTTGGTCCCTCTCGTGTTAATGGATAATCGCCATTCGCTCACCTCTTTGAAAAATCAGTTGAGTAGGCGGTCGGGCTGCACAGCTTCTTTAACGAGAGGTATGATTTACACTGCGTGACTGGCAGCAGCCCAAGTATTTTCGTCTTGAACGCAATTACAAGATTTGGGGGCACGAGGAGCCGAGTTATTGTAGGTAATATCGATGTTGAAATTGCAACATGACCTACCTGAGGGCTGGACAACAAAACTCATTCAAGTTGGTGCAAAACAACATGACCTAACTGACATTTCGCCCATTCTGACTTTTTTGCTTCGCTGGATGCGAATTTTTCAGCTCTACCTGTTGGTAATGCTGTGTCCTGTACTCTACGTACTATACACAGGGAACATCCCGAAACCTACAGAAGCTGTCACAACATGTGCTGATGACCCAGCAATCCTGGCCAGTGATGCTACAGTAGAGGAAACCACGAGAAAGCTGCAGGAATCAGTGAACAGCATCTATCAGTGGACCAAAAAATGGGGAATAAAACTCAACGAGACTAGTCGACTCACATTAACTTCACCTATAGGGGGATTGACACCATACCTATAATAATAAACTCTCCGATTATCCCATACGCAAACACAGCTAAGTACCATGGCATGACGTTGGATCCCAAACTCCGCTGGAAAGAACACATCAAGAACATACCCTCTGGTATGTTCGAATGAACGACCTCCATCGAGACCTCAAAGTCAAGATGTTGGACGATGTTGTTAAAAGTCTCCACAAACACGTAAACGTCGAAGTATTGAGCCTCCTGGACAACAGCGGAGATATACGTAGACTGACAAGGACCAAACGTATGGACCCAGTTACAGCTCAGTGAAGTGATATGATGAGTGGTTGTAGGTAGTGATCTATTTGCCACAAACCGCTAATATAAGTGATCAAATGAAGTTACTAGATGTGTATAAAACGCTGCAAATTCTTTCACTGGGGTTTATTATTCAATTGGTTTGCGTTCATGATTTGAATTTCTACTACGCTTTAGAGTGTGCGTGTTTCACAGGTGATAGAGCGATTATTGAATTTCAGGAGATATGCATAGAGCACGTAAATCGGTTCTCAACCAAAATACCTATTTGGATTGATCAGCTGATCATATTTGTGTGCCTCCTGAAATCCAATAATCGCTCTATCACTTGTGAAACACGTACACTCCAAAGCTTAGTAGAAATTCAAATCATGAACGCAAGCCAATTGAATAATAAACCCTAGTGAAAGAATTTGCAGCGTTTTTTTATGGTTATCAGAATGCTTCATCCCGTGTATCGGCTACAAAGCCTTTTAGGATTTCACTCCAGTATCCACATTACTACATCACTACGTCACGAGGTTACTGCTATCAAAACAAAAACAATTGTAAACCAAAACCCCAGTGAGAGAATTTGGAGCGTTTCATGCATATCAGAATGCTTCAACCCATGTATCTACATGCTACAAACCCTTTTAGGAGTTCACTCCAGTATCCACATTACTACATCACTAGGTTACTGATATCAAAACAAAAACAATAATAAACCAAAATAACGCAAATGTTGGCACCATAAATCGGGCCATACATCGGGAATGACCGGTTTGACCTACGGACCTGGAGAGGGGCTCATTCGATTCCTCATGGAAAGTTCTTCAAAAAGAGTACAAATTTAGGCCGCCTTGACTTTTTTGAGGTTTTTATGGATTTTACAAAACTTTGACAACTCTTAAAGGGCACTTTAAATTAAGTGAGAGAGCTGGCTCAAGATTTGGGGCGTCGTCGGACCAACATGGATTTTTCCTGAAAATTTCAGCTTTTTTGCTTCAGCCGTTTGGGAGAAATCGTGCGTACGGCGGACGGACGGAAAATTTTTTATTGCAGATTCGGATTCTACACCCTTTGAAACATAAACCATGAAATTTTCAGGGGGGGTTAGAATTTTGTTTTTCAAGAGCGATTACAATGGTTTTATTATCGAATAATAAACCAAAATTAAACAATTTCCTGAAAAATTGCGAAAAACTCTCTTGAAAAATTCAAAAACCACTTAGGTCATGTTGTTTAGCACCATCTCAGGTAGGTCGTGTCGTCCACGGCTATTTCAAGTAGGTCATGTGAGCACTTCACCCTCGATATACCACAACAGTACCGTACTAGTCTAATTTACTCAGTTCAGTGATTTAAGTTGAAGAGCTATACAATTCAGAATTAGTAAACTTGTATGTAATACTGACTGAAATGGCTGACTATAATGATTTGGGTGCATAGTTAGTCCCCGTATGGTAGCCCATTTCTCACGATTCATTAACCTGCATTCGCTCAAAATTGTGAGATACTCGTAATTGGTGGTAATTAGCCTCAAGGGAATGGATTTTCCATTTTAACGTGGCTGGATCTTCAATCGTCCGTTATTCCTGCGCTAGCGTTCAATTGTTTGTTGGAGATGGAAAACCATAATATTAGCTAATAAAGCAATTTCGATTGAATTTTCGAGAATTATCTCATAAGTTTCAATAAGGTTCCTCGTAAGGCTTTTGCCCACCACAGTGCACCTGTTTCTCAGGATCAAATGCTCTTAATTCGTTGAAAAGTTCGGGGGCGTTTGAAGGTGAAGGTTGACTTGGGTTGATTTAATAGAAATTATTGGTCAGACTGAAGCTCCGAAGAATTGGAAGGTCAAACTGTAACCACATACCGGAAAGGCAATTAGCGGACCATTAGAAGGAATACAATGTTGCGCAACATTACAATGTATAACGTGTTAGCAAGGTAGAAAGGGTGCTTTAAATTTACATTACGACATAATTCCCGATTTCATTATTTCATTTACGGTGAAAAATTGCGCAAGTTGCAAGTCTGTGTGAACGCGTGAAATCCGAAAATCGAAAAAATGCTGCAAATTCTTTCACTAGGGTTTATTATTCAATTGGCTTGCGTTCATGGTTTGAATTTCTACTAAGCTTAGGTGTGAGCGTGTTTCACAAGTGATAGAGCGATTATTGAATTTCAGGAGGCACACAAATATGATCAACTGATCAATCCAAATAGGTATTTTGGTTGAGAACAGATTTACGTGCTCCATACATGTCTCCTGAAACGTTTTTTATTTATGGTTAGGATCAGAATACTTCAACCCGTGTATCGGCTACAAAGCCTTTTAGGAGTTCACTCCAGTATCCACATCACTACATCACTAGGTTACTGATATCTAAACAAAACAATAAACCAAAATAACTCAAATGTTAACACTATAAATTGGGCCATAGATCGGGAATGGTTTGACCTACGGACCTGGGGAGGGGCTCATTGGATTCCTCGTGGAGTGTTTTCCGAAAAGAGTCCAAATTTGGGCCGCCTTGACTTTTTTTGAAGTTTTTAGGGATTTTACAAAACTTTGACAACCCTTAAAGGGCAATTTAAATTAAGTGAGAGAGCTGGCTCAAGAATTGGGGCGTCGTCGGACCATCATGGATTTTTGCTGAAAATTTCAGCTTTTTTGCTTCAGTCGTTTGGGAAAAATCGTGCGTACGGCGGACGGACGGAAAATTTTTTTATTGCAGATTCGGATTCTACACCCTTTGAAACGTAAACCGTGAAATTTTCAGGGGGGGTTAGAATTTTTTTTTTTTTTCCAAGAACGATTACAATGGTTTATTATTGAATAATAAACCAAAATCGGCGAAAAAGTCCGCAATCCAGAGTTTTTTTTCTCGTAACTAGTGAACGAAATGAAATTTGGGTCAAAAATCACATTTGGGGTCTAGTTAGGACTGAGTTCTCAGCAAGCATCTCAGCCAGTTCTCAAGGGTGAAATCGAAGGGCAGAAATTTCAAAAATCTGACTTTCGAAAACTTGGGCCCTATAATGATGATATGGAGGCGCATGGCACCAAGTTTTGACAGTGTGCTGTTTCTAATACACGTAGATCAATGATTTACGTGAAGGGGTTATTCTAATACAGAAATAATTAACCTTTGTGCAATAATGTGCAGTGTATTTTCCATATGCATATTATTTTTGAGGGAAATCTCTTAGCTTTTTCGCCAATTGGAACATCTCTCGATTTCAGAATGAAAAAATTTCAGTCTCAGCATTGTGTTTGTATACCTTTTTCTTTCGCGATGAGTAATTCGTTTTATCAGTTTTCCAAGCATGGTGCACTCATGACGTCATAAGATCAGGGGTGTAATGTCGTTATCAGCGCATCAGACATTGGATAAACACTATGAACGCAACTACGTCGTTGGACGACAAGAAATGCTTCCGAACTCCTGGCATGCAACGCAATTTAATTTAGAAAATGTGATAGTGCATTTTCCAAACTCGTTGTTCACACGCGGCGTTGATCAGTTGAAGCGAAGGCGCCAGATGTTAGCCGCAGGTGCTGCCCTCATCCACCGCTGGTGGCGGCCTTTGTTGTGGGGCCGGGCCGTCCCCAGTCGTTCTACGTCGTATTTCCCCCCCTGAACCCGGATCAAGGCTGCCAACATTCTCGATTTTTCTGTAGACGCAAAACACTAACCCCTCATTGGAATATTTCATGGAAACTTGGTGTTACTAATTTTTTTCGGGCGTACCGACGGTTCAAATCCAAAATCCATGAGTTCAACGACGGTTATTGCCTCACTGCAGTCCAATTCTGTTGAGACTATATTTCGGCATTTTAAATGGAAAAGTCACATCATTTTCAGCTGTTTTTATAGTAATAACAACCCATTATACAGGGTGTCCCAGGAGTTATGCACAATCCGACTCTCTACTGAACAGACTGAGTGACTGAATTGACTTCCATCAATTCATTCCGCGGATGCCCTTACTCAAACATCAATTTCTCAAGTAATGGCGTTGACATGACATTCTCCTCCCAGAAATAGAAAAAAAAGTTTTAGCTATGCAGGTTTTTTTTTCAACCTCAAATGTGCTTAAAAACACACATTTTTTTCCCATAAAATCTCAATTTTCTCAAAAAAGTTCCCTCTAAAAAATAAAAACTAATTATACCATTGGAAAGCTGAGGCTTTTGCGCATTTTTTTAGGCTTACAGGCTCAGACGTATCATTAAAATCAAGAGAGACTAATGAACCATTAAAAAAGTGTTTTTTCAAAATTTGACAAAATTCACTTTTCAGGCTCGCTTTTAACCTTTTAGTTCCCTTTGAAAAATCACTGTTGAAGACTGAGACGATGGAAAATTCAATGCTTTTTCCAACGGTATCCTTAGATTTGCAAATACTTCGAAAACGGCTGAGTTACGGCCGTTTTAGTGACGAAAGGTCGAAAACACCTCAACCTCAATTTTAACAGAAAACGCACGTTTTTCTGCAGTTAAACACCATTTTCTTAACGAAAAATATTTTTAAAAACCAACACGACTACACCGTTAGAAAGCTGACATTTTGGCGCACGTTTTACCAGGTCTGCACAGTTGTGTCTCAAGTATTAATGGGGTTGCTGGGCGAGATGAAAAACAGGCGATTTCAAGATTCTGACAAAACTGCCATTTCGCGCGGCAATCGCAAATCTTCAATGCAATAAAAAAAATGTTATCTGACATCGAATAGATAGAGAATTTAGCGCTCTTTCTAGCGGTTTCTTCAAATATGATCCATCTCTAAAATTGAAGGAGTTATAACAGTTTTAGTGACATAATATCGAAAACACGAACAAAATTTTAAATCGAGAATAACTCGAAAACGAAGCCTCTAAAAAAAATTGCTAAGAGGCACTTTTGGTCGGAAATGAGTTGTAGAACACGTGGGAGTCGGATTGTGCATAACTCCTTGGACACCCTGTGTAACAGTATATAATCGTTATTGTAAATTCTACACTGATTCCAAGAAACGTCATTCTCGCACGCTCTCACAACTAGAATTTCCTGTTTTTTCTTTGCGAGTTCTTTCCAACTTCAAATCGGGTTTGTCAATCGTCAAATTAAGTTCGTTTGGGAGCCCAATCAACCGCACATTTTTCACAAATTGGGCTTGCGGAGTGTAATTTTTATGTATCTTGCAGCGCTAACGTTATTGCGACTGGTCCTAGATCTCTTTGTAGACGTATGAGCTAGACATTTCGATTTTTCGCTGGAAATTTGGCAAATTCACTAGATGAAGCCCATTCTAATCCGGTATTTTCCAGGAACAGAAATTTCCGAGGAATATTAATTTTAGCCTCATGTATGATAAAAATCGCCGCAAATTTATTGGTTTATTGTATTTGAACCTCCGTTTCTTTCCGGTCAACTTTTCTTGACTGCTAAGTCTTCAAAACGAGAAAATAGTGACATTTGGATTTATAATATCGAATTTACCACCTATTTACATCAACATGCCACCCTTAAAATCAGATTTTTGTATGTGAAATGAGCTTGGACCTGTTTGGGACCCATCTCAATCGATTTGGAGTCCTTAAGTACTTGAAAATGACACCCAACTTGTCTAGGTCAATAAAAATCCGGAAAAATCACGTTTTAACCAGTGTTTCGTCCATAGCATCCATGCGTGTGAAGTGAACGGACATGCTAGAAGTTAGGACCAACGAGGAGTCCATGTGAGAAACTTCGTATTTTTAACAGCAATTTTGAGGTCTTTTATGGTCCGTACAGCGGAGACATTGCAATCAATGCATTTGAATCAATGCACCTTGAAACTTAATTTTACCAAGTTTGAAGGGGGTTCTATGAAACATTTTTGCTATACGATTACAAGAACCCATTTGTGGAAAAAATAAATCAAAGGAAAAAGAAATGTTACGACACGTAATGTGGTCACTTTGTCCACTCCTATTATTGGAAATAATGATCGAATAGGACAACAAATGTAACGCGGCCACTTTTTCAACGCCAAGTCCCTTGAAATAATGAATATTGTTAATTAAACGCTAAAAATGATTGTTCAAAAGTATTGTTTAGAAAAGAAACCCTTTCAAAATTCCTATATCTCAAATGTGTACTTTTTCCTTTGTGTAAACAACTTCATTTTCGGATTAATAACTACCTTCAAAAACATCTTATTAGGTAATAATTTTACTATCTTGAATGTGGAAATGTACGAACAACTACCTGCTTTCCTACCCCTGATCTACCGTTTTTTGGTCGTCGTAGTGTGGCTGCACTGCTCCGCCATCGATCCCGTCCGCTGTTCCCCTTCCTCGATTGCCCAGTTGGACGACATCTTTCCTCTTCAAAAGTTGCTTCGCGATCGTGATTTCCCCAGTTAATCATTATACTATCACAGTTGATCAATGTTTTCCTCGTTGAACTTTCTGTAGTTATTCGGAAAACAAACGGTCAAATAACTCGTTATCGGTCGTGAGCCCTTTTTTTTCGGGAAGTTTCGGGGCGTTGCCGATTTTTCTCTTTGCACGAGCGATTTCTCGGTGGTGTTGAGTGTTTTTTTCTCGCTGTTTCGCCCGTTAGTTCATCGCCTTCGATGACCGTAAACATGTCCGATACGAATAATTCTTGCCTGGCCATGGAAAAAGACGCCTGCGTCAAGAAACTGAAGCGAAATTTGGACCGGTGGAGGGAACTCGTGCTGTTCCTTCATTCCGTCCTTTTGTGGAAGAAGAAAATCTACCCTTGGGCCACATTTGCTGTCATCACTTTTCTATTCGCCGAAATCGCCGTCTACGATTTGTCTCTGGTAACTATAACGAGTCTGCTACTTCTAGTATTCACTTTGGTGGATTTCCTCGCTCCCATCATCGTTAGCGCTGTTGTCAAAGACGAATGGACAGCCAGCAAGCAAAAAGAGCTCGAAGACGTCTGCAAAGTTCTCGCTAACGTCACGATTTCCGCCAAAGTCTACTACGCGAGCCTTTTGGAAGTCAAAGCGACCCGTCCAAATCTGTACTACCCCGTTTCGCTGGCCACGCTCTGCATTTTCGCTTGGATCGGAAATTCAATCAACAATCTCTTCATCACCTACGCCATGGTTTTGTCCCTGTTCATGCTCCCCGGGCTCATTCACATGGGCATCCTTCAGAAATACTACCGCTGCCTCCTGTCTCAGGACTTCGTCAAAAACTTCACCAAACCCAAAGCTCAGTGAAAACCCCCCAGTTTCTGCCAATTTTTGTCTCAATTCCGTGTTCGGTAATTTGTATGATACAATAAATTCCTCGTTTTCATTTTAAAAATGTCATTGTTTTTATGTTTTATTGAATTGTTTCACTGCTGCACAAACACGTTCTTCAGGTATGAACTTTCGCATTGTCTGAATTTTCGCATTTAGGTAGGTATATTGCGAAAAACGCTCGAACTTCATATCTCAAACGTACCTATCTTGTATCTCGCTCTCCAGGTATCTTGTACCTCTAAAACCTACCCTTAAGAGCTTAGTGCTGACGTGAATTTTCTTCATTTATCCACACCTATATTTCTAATCGATTTTACTCAACATAACTTGATTCAAATACCCCTTTATATGGTCTTTTAATCAGTGGACTGATCTGAACACTGACCACTCAAAATATAAACGTACCTACACCTAAATATTACTGATTTATGAGTCGTTAAAAGACAGACAAGACCAAAATTATTTCCATTTTAAAATCTCTTCATTATTTTGCAAATTACGGTGGATTTGTTGTGGACTGTTGACGGTTTAATCGTGTTGATGATCTCTTTTTTTCGCCTAATTTTGTCAAGTATCCACCGTTCGTTCAATTCACGTGTCCCACTAGGACTATATTCGTCGATTGCGCATCTTGCCCCCAACCAAAATTAATGAATAGGCACCTAGAGTTACGTGTAATTCAAACGTTCGACAAGAGCCTTTTGACATTTAAGTGATATTATATTAAGGTGTGTGAAACCAAAGCTAGTATAAGCAGCATTTCAAGAAAAAAATCAGACTGCAGCACGCAGCCAAAACATGATGATGAACACATGTAGCATGTATGTTATGTACTAGATAATGTATGTACCCAAGTAGAAATACTCTCGATATTGTACTTCATCCAATTTTTTGATTGTGTCCCAAATTTTTGACAATGAATAACCACGTGGTAAATCAAAAATTTCCGAAAAATCGTGTAATTACCTCGTTTTGTCTGATTTTTATTGGGAAATTTGTCGAAAGCAACGCGGCTTTTGTGCCCACTTGTATTGCTTTTCGTCATGTGATGCGCTACGATTTTTGTCGATTTTGAAAATACAAAATTGCAAGATCGAAAACCTTGATGTTGTTTAGGTCTTAAGATTGTACAGTATAATTTAAACGTATTTTGTATGGTAGTTGGTTCGTGTAGATGTCTGACTGCAGCTTTTATGTCCACGTTTTAATTACGTAGGTACTTTTGTGATTTTATCATTTCGGGTTATTTCGTTTTGTTTTGAATAAAATTGTCAACATAATCTGGACTTTTAATGTTCTCCCCCCCTCTTCCCATAGCCCATAAAATTCAACCGATTATTAATTAGTATGTTGGTCATTTCAAAATTTCGGTCACGCTTATGTCAGTATTGCCGGCAAATCTCGAATAAATTCAGTTTTGTAAGTGCTTTAAAATTTTCTCCCATGTGGATGTACATGTTCCATGGAAAAGTATGTAAAAGTTCTACCTATAGGACCCAAGGGAAAATACCAAAGTCCGTATTTCTCACTCCCTACAGCTGTCACTAACCAGAGGTATACAACTTCCATCGTCACTACTCAGCGAAATATTTATTGGGGCTGTTATATCCACTTACACCACAGAACATAGAGTAAACATAGTGTATTCTATTTTCTGTGACTTACACTATGAAAGAACATACCATCTACAAAGGATTTCCAAAATGGAAATCAAGTAGCCTTATCAGCCCATTATTACAGTGTCACACGGTTTTTCCTCACTCCCTACAATGTTTTGAAAAGGAGCCCCCAACAGGCAGGAAAGGGTGCTTCTGTTTTGTTGACATCCTTTATTCAAGATGGTCCCAACGCTGGTGGTTGGATTTTGCCTAGACCTTCCCAGTCAGTTCTACCGTGAAAACCATCCCTGGAGGCAGCTGTGTGGGTTTTTTAACTCTCACTCCCTACTCCAATAACATTCTGACGATGGCAAGTGAAACTTGATTGCACTTGTTGGCAATTAGTGTAGTTGTTGGAAGTTGACAACATTTTGGTTCAACCATTTTCAATTGATTTGTGGCCTGTAAAGGTGGTGAAAGGCTATAACCTCACTCCCTACAATATCCAGCCAATAGCCCCTCAAATTGTAGGGAGTGAGATCTACTTGTCGCAAGGAAACCTTAGTATGTACTGTTCCTAAAATTAAGCTAATTTGTGCTGTTCCACTCACCTAAATTATAAGACTTGAGCCGAAATTCCCATGGAGGTTGGAGGCTCAAGAGGGAAGAAAATAAAGCGGGGTATACATTGGTCAAGTTACTTGAATCAAGTTTACTGGAGTCAAGTAGCTTGAACAGTGTAAACGCTTCTTCAAGTGATTTTTACCTCGTTCAAGTAGTGCTTGACCCCTAGATTCAAGTGTCAAGTAAAAGTTGAACATGTTTGATTTTCGGAGTCAAGTTGGCTGCACTTGAAACAAGTAGGAAGGTCTCTTGACCAGTGTAAACACACATTCAAGCTCACTTGCTTCAAGGATTAACCTAAAAATCTAGTGTCACGTTGAGTGGTGTTGTTTTATTATTGTTTATGTTAAAAGCATCTTTCTAAAAATGAGTTCAAAAAGTGTTAAGTGGACAAGTGATCAAATTAGTGAATCCCTGGAGGTGTACGAAAACTATCCTGTACTGTGGAACTCGGGTTTGAGTGAATATAAAAATAGGAATTTAAGAGATGCCGGATTTAAAGGTTTGGTAGACCAATTGAAAACCAATTTTCCATTATTATTATTACACAATTATTACACAAAATTATTGGGAATGTCACAACAATCCCTCCACTTGAATTCAAGTTTGCAAAAATCGTTCATATAGTGTAAACACCAAAATTGATTCAAGTAACTTGACAAATGTAAACGAGGCTAGTAGTATACACCTCACTCCCTACAAAAGTTTTTTTTTTCATAATGGCGTGTCAGCGTCAGTATATGGCGTGGTATATCTGTTTTTATTTAATGGTGAGGATTTTTGAAAAGTAGAATACTAAACCCAACAAATGAAAGATAATTTCCAGCCTTGCTCCAATACCAGTGCGTAGTATGAACGAATTATTTGTTCGAAATAGGTAAATTTACCTTAGTTGAATTTGTAGCCATTTCAGCTCTTTATTTGCACGGAAACTAACAATTTATGTAACGATAATATTCTGTTATGGAACCTCCTTTTCTCGTGTTGATAGATTTCCCAGCACGTTTTAATCAAAAGTAATTGTAAAACAACTTTTTGCACACAATACTGATTGTTCCATTTCTTGATGGATAAGCTAGTTGCCCTATTGATGACTAATTAATAAATTCAACGATTTTTTGCTCATTGAAGAGATGTTTGAAGCTCATTTGTTGAAAGAAGAGCTATTTATGATCTTTCAAGTGTTTGATCTTCAAGGGATTTTATCTCAATTGTAAGGTGAGTTATCTTCTGAAATGTTTTTACATGTGAAAAGATGTTTACGAGTTATTGCGATATCTTGATTTTTTTTTGGAAAGTTTATGAAACTGTTTCCATCTTGAGTTAGAGAGAGTGTTTTAAGAAAAGAGGTGAGTTGGAATATGAGGGGTTTAATCATTGATCTTGATGGAACCGGTAGATTCGTACCGAGCGCGTGACCGCTAGTCGTGTAATTGCTCTCAATGTCCACGAGTGACACGCAATGTGACATTGCTAAGATCAGCACATCTGGTAGGTAACTTTGTTTTGGCGCAGCAGGCTTATCACCCAAAGATCTATTTAGACGAGCAACTGCTGTTGGCAACACGGATCCACTAAAGTGGTCAGCAACATCGAGCAATCTCTTACCAAGCCGAGAACCGGCAATAAGATCTTGCCTGCGAATCGCCAGGAGTCGTTCCTCTTTTGTGGAACAATAAAAGTTGTACAACTTCCACGTGGTAGGTCGCTCCTGGTCTATACATCGCTGATTAAAATTAAGGGTTCAGTGCAGAAACTCAGTCTCTGATTCGTGGTTGCCAGTTAGTAGAACACCTGTCTACTAAGAAGAATTTTTCCTTGGAAATTCGCATAAACTGTTTTCATCTCAAGTTTAAGAGTGTGTTAAGAAAATACGTTTTTTAAAAATAATTGTTATTGTTATTTTTTTAAATAATTTAAGGTGGGTGCCGACGTGAGAGTTTTTCCCTCTCGAGAGCGGCAAATTCACTATCGAGAGTGAAACTCACAAGTGTTAAGTCCACCGAGAGTACTCGCCGTAAGTGTAGGGAGGTTCGATAGTGTAAACGCTTTCTCGTCGCTCTCCGCGAGTTCTCGCCACAATTCAAAAAAGTTTGTATAGCTGAGAGTAGAACTGGCGAGTTTTCGTCATGGCCAGGCCAAATAAAAAACGTCTGCCAAGTGGGTGTGGCACATAGCTTCCTCATATCCATAACATGACTGTATAGATCATTGAAAATTATTATTGACTAAAAAGTCCGTTCAATTAGGCGAAGTAAATATTGAATTAGGTAACTTTATTGTTATGCAGGAGCATAACTTGAGAAAATAAAGGTTGGCATGTTCAACTATTGAACAAACTATAAAATATACCAAATCCGAACAATCCCTGAAATGTTCATCGAAATCAGTCATGAACTCCCGGAGTTATGCGTGTAACAAGGATTTCACGTTTGTGGATGCGCAGAGGCTACTATTGATCCGGGGGTCATGAAACTTATAGGGGACCATCTACACATCAAACCGAACAATCCCTGAAAATTTCATCGAAATTGGTCAAGAACTCCCGAAGTTATGCGCGTAACAAGGATTTCTACTATTGATCCGGGGGTCATGAAACCTTTGGGGACCATCTACACCCCAACCCGCACAATCTCTGAAAATTTCATCAAAATCGGACTATAACTTCGTGTAGTTTTGCCCGTAACAAGGATTTGCTGACAGACAGACACGGAACCAAAATAGTTCAGAAAGGTCTAAAACGCAAAATGCGAGTGGAATTTTTGATTTTGGAGACAAAAAAAAATTTTCACGTTCCGAAAGTGAAAACAATGCTTCCGCTACCTTGGTAGACTCGGAAGCAAAAAGTTTGTATAGCTGAGAGTAGAGCTGGCAAGTTTTCATCATGTCCAGGCCAAATAAAAAGTGGACCAATGAAAAGGTTTTCCTACTGATCGTAAGTTGAGAATAACGTAGTACTGTCATACATCAGTTTTATATTTATTAACAATTGCAATGGCTCTAAAATTTTTAAAATTAAAATTTGGAGAAATTTTCTGTTTGGAAATCCGTTCTGAGGTAATCTGAATTGATTCCTGGATTTTAACGCTTTCAACAACGATGATGATTTTTCAAAGATACATGCCATTCCAGACGATAACTCCCGCTAGAATTGAGATAAAAATTTCGTTCTTTCTCCAAAGAAACAAGCACTCATTTCAAAAAAAGGATGAGTTCTTTGGGCAGCATTTTTCGAGCACATTAAATTGGTCAAAATTAAAAATAATAACCCAAAACAACACTAAAAACGGCTAAAAATCAAGAAATTTATATTTTTTTAGCTGTACATTACTAAAAAAAAAAAAGTTGATTAAACATAAACATGGGCATTTAAAAATATATGTACAAAATTGTACTGAAAATATACCTAAATTTCAATAAAAGCTTAAAATTGGTGAGAACACTATAAAAAATTTGAAAAAATCCGCAAGTTCATTTTTACATTGGAATACTCGTATTACTAAGAAAAAGTCCATTTGCTATAGATTTATAATTAACATTAACTTTTTCCCCAAAGTGCTCAAAATGTTTTCGTAATGCGATAATTTAAGATATAATGTAATAGATGTAATAAGATAATTTGAATCTGGGGTGGACTTGGTAAAAGGAAGGTGTAGTCACAAAGACTTTGACGTACTAACAGTAGAGTTCGACTGGTAGTGTCAAGTTTTAAGTGGAGAGGAAATCAAGGATTGTGTCTGCGCAGTGCTAAATATGATACGCCTAAGTATGATTTGATAAATTTAGAACAAAGGTCAATGACATCTGTGTGGGTCTTTGGCCCATGTAGTCAAATTCTACATCAACAATGGTTGAGGATTGTAACAGCTCGGTTCATACCTTAATAATTCAACTTTCTGGAATTATCTTTCTTGGATTGGATCTGTCCAATCGCTTCTTCTCCATGTAAGCTGGAGAGTTGAAAGAAATGGGAAAGTATATACTCTTGAATACAACCCTTGAAAATAAGGCAGGGTGTCCTGGAACTCCGTCAGCAAAAAAATTCAAGGTTCAGCCCTCGTAGCGGAAGATCATGGCATCAGTGTTTTGGGACAGAAAAGGGGTGTTGTTGGTGGATTTCATGGTCAGGGGAACCACCATTAATGCTGATGCGTATTGTGAGACCCTTAACAAATTGAGGAAAAAAATGAAAGACAAAAGGAGAAGAATGCTGACTCGTGGTTTGTCCCTTCTTCACGACAACGCCAGACCCCACACCGCTCGCCAGACCCAGGACCTGCTTGTGTCGTTTAGATGGGATGCTGTGACTCATCCACCATATTCACCGGACTTGGCGCCTTTGGACTTCCACCTTTTCGCCAAATTGGAGTTCTTGGGTGGAGAACGTTTTTCCAACGACGAGGAGGTGAAGGAAACTGTCGAGAAGTGGTTTTTGGAGTTGGAGCGAAGTGTGTATGACGAGAGCATAAAAAAGCTGGTGCCCAGGCTGAAGAAATGTGTTGAAGTTGGTGGCGATTATGTAGAAAAATAAGGACATATTTTGCTACATTTCCTCAAAATTTGAATAAAATATATACATTTTTCGATTTTGGTTTAATTCAATAATAAACCATTGTAATCGCTCTGGAAAAAAAAGTCTAACCCCCCTGAAAATTTTACCACGCACGACAGTGGTCCGACGTTTCTTGAGCCAGCTGAAAAATCCCTAAAAACCTCAAAACAAGTCAAGGCGGCCTAAATGTGTACTCATTTTTAAGAACAACCTCGAGGAATCGAATGAGCCCCTCCCCAGGTCCGTAGGTCAAACCATTCTCGATCTATGGCCCGATTTATGGTGGTTTTTTGGTTTATTATTGTTTGTTTGTAACCTAGAGATGTCCGGCCGATAGCGTCGAGTTGTAGTGAATGTGGTCGACACACGGGTTGAAGCATTCTGATATGCATGAAACGCCGATAATATATAGGTGCCCAGGCTTATTATTCAATATTATTACTGGGGTAAGAAATGTATTTTTGGCGATTATTTGAATAAAAAAATAAGGACATATTTTGCTACATTTTTAAATTTGGGTTTGGGGAAGTTTTAACGCAATACGAGTGCCTCAACTGAAATTTGAATAAAATATATGCATTTTTCAATTTTTACCGGCATTTGTTACCTTACTTTCTGGTTGACCCTCGTATTTACATAACAAGGAATGATGTAAGTTCCTTTCGGGGACCGCTGGGTTGCCGCAAAAACTAAATGAATTGAATTACTGATGAATAGATTAAAGGGCGTGAATCAATCTTGCTGGGTTACCATATAACGAATTAAGGAAGAAGAAGGGGCTGGGGTCCCACGTTGCCAAATAGGTCAAAACAATGGTAGATGAGTTTGGCATGACATCGCCGTTTATACCTTGATAGTCCGCACATTATAAGCCGATATGACGTAATATGATTACCTTCCTCGGATGTCCTTGGTAGAAATCTCCTCAATTACTGTTTCAAATGAACTGGAAAATAGCACATTCGAGCCCACGATAGAGAGAAGGGGTAGACTTACATTCTTAGTTGAGACGGCTCAAAACAGCTAGAAATGGCTGTGTGAATGCCCTTACTGCTGCTTAAATCCTCCTGAAACCATCCTATATTCTCGTTCTTCTACCGTTCTAGCATCGTGAAATGGAATTTTGAGCTGAAAAATGCCATGTGGGGGTTTTGAAGGATGCTGAATTCGAATATGGAAGTCGGAAACTGGAAATTCTGACGCATGCAAGTATTCTTCAGCAGGAAACCCCTTGTTTCTGTTGTCTGTATGAAATGGTGTTTCAAAATCACCGGTGATAATGACGTAATTAACTGACCTGGCAGTTGAACTGTCAGTACTGATGGTTTATTTAGTTTTATTGTCCACCTGATTAGGGGAAAATTCGAAACAACCTTCAATCGAAATGTCAGGCATCCTTCTTAGCAACCTCCTCCCCCAGTTGCTTGATCAGAGACGGAAGATGCTCCGTTGAGACATCCTTGTCACTTTGAACTTTATATTTGATTGGTAAAATAATTTATTATTAAGCCTCCAGAAACCTACCAATTGGGTTGCTTCTCTTGACTACACAGAATATAGATGATCCTTCAAATAATCGAACCAACTAAGGGTCCTGCCATGTTTGGACTATTCTCGTTGTGTTTACAGGCAAACTAATCTTATTCGAAATCTTTTCTCCAATATTTTCACTAAATCCATCAGCTATTATCAATAATTTGAATCATGTTAAAGTTTCTATTGAGCGTTTCATAATTTCCATTCCGTGGACAGAGTCTAGTAGATTAAAAGTCCAACCATATTTTTTCAATCTTGCGATTAAGTGGATCTACTATGAGCAGCTGATGATATCAACCTACTAGGTTTTTGGTAGTTATCTTTGTATACGGTTATACGTTGCAATATTCATCTGACATCTGTCAGCTTCTACTTTTTTAAAAAATATTTTATCATTTAAATTATTAACAGGAGTACAATCCATCCATAGGCACTCCTTCAACTAACCTTCGAGTTAATCCCGGCATCACCACTTTTCCGTATTCATTTCTACCTAAAAATTTGATTTCTGAAATTGCTAAATTGAAATTTCATCCCAAGAAAGAGCAGAATTTTCATTTTGATTCAACATCATTTTATTAGGTACTTTACAGTTTAAGAAAACACTAAGATTTCGATATTTAGTACCTACGAACTAACAACTTGTTTTGAGTGAGCCTCTCGCCAACTTTGCGAGTTTTTTAAGAGTCTAACAGCTTCATTTAGGAATTCGCTATTAAAAAAACTGTCTAACTGCAACCCCAGAATCCCTGCTGTACATTCCTTTTCTGGAGTATGTACTAAAGTCGCTAACATTCATAGGTTTTATCTGTCAAACTTCTATTTGATTTAGTAAATGTACATGTATTAAATCGGAACCATCATCCTCGAGTCATCCAGGGAAAATTCCCATAGAGCAAGTTCGTCGAGGTGCTTCATCTTACAACTCCTTCAGTTAAAATCAATCCGTCAACATAATATTCAAAAAAGTTTCCACGCCCGGTTTTTTTCATTAAAAAAACGAAAGAACAAGTGATTTGTAAAGCATCAAAAAGACTGCTTATAGTGATGGTATTTCTAAAATGTACGTGACTCTTAAATACGGATCAGAGATACCACTAGTTCAGCTGAGTAACGCCGCCATTTATGCTCCATAGAATCCCATATTTGTAGGTTGCATAGGCAATTTTTCATCTTCGGTACTTGAATGTTTAATCATTAGAACCATAGAGGTCTACTGTCCCGTTTGTTTATTTGGCATTATACATGGTATATGCAGCCATACAATTGAATTATAAAATTAATCAACACTCTAAACTTATTACCTAATCAAATTATGTACAATAGTTATATGGTTTTGTTCATTTCTGTAACAAATTCATATAGTCGGTGGAATGATGTTGGGTATTTCAGTTAGTCCTTATAATGAAAAGGTAAATTTAGTTTTGAACTTATATCGTCGAAAAACTTTCGTCGAGCAGTTGAAAAAACATGTGCAGGTCATAATAATGTGCTAGAGAGTTCCATCTTCCAGCTGACAGTCGTGAACACACTGCTGACTCTTCTCCTGGAAATCGATTCTTGTAAAAATCGCATAGTCGCTGATTGTTCCTGATTCGGCATATAGTAGAAATGTATCGACGGTTAGACGCTGTGCCTAGGAGCCTGGGTCTTTGTAGAGAGGCTGGCTGAAAACTTTTGTAAAAACTTACAATTTCCGAATTCCCAAATGCGTCAGTCCATAAACTGCGATAGTAGTGGTTAATCGGACCAGATCATGGCCAACTACTCCTTGTTCGGCTCCTCTTTTCGCTATCCCATCCACTAATTCATTGAAATGAATCCCACTATGTCCTTTCACCCAAATCAGCGTGACCTCCACTCCAGCGTCAGCAAGGACAACTAAAATATTAGCAAATATGAGGTGTCTAACTCGCTTTCGTCATCCCAACTTCAAAAATCTGACCGATCTCATAGAATCAGTAAACACCGCCAGATAGATTTGGGTTTCTATTTTTCAGGGCAATCGCGTAGCACAATGCCTTCAGTATCCCAAACGCCTCTGCTGTGTACCTTCTTCTACATTCATTCAGCTATATCATGAGTTATTTTACAAACATTTTGTGCGTTTAAATTCTCAACATAAAATTCACTGACAGTTTGTTCAAGTTTATTGCATGTTCTATGTTGGAATAAAACGACGTCCCTTTGGTTTTGCAGGAATTGGAAGAAGCGCTTCTCACTGATGGAACGGAACTCAACGGCAGCTCCCTTCTCCAGGAGCTCATCGTCCGCCTCCTCTCGGGCTGCCTCGGTCACAACGGCATTTCCACGTCCAATTACCAGATGTTCCTTCGTCGGTTGTTCAGAACGAAGTGCAAGGTGAGCTTCCTTCATTCATTAGTCACTTGCCGCGTCCCACGGTACAGTTTTCTTTCTCTCGCTAGAAACCAGATAACCCGCCTAATTGGCGGAGGTGAAAAACCACTTGAGGTGCCCCATTTGCTGCCCAAGGAGCGTTCCCAACTCAACTTAACATCTACAGTAATTTTTTCAACCGCATGATTTTCGAAAGATTTCGATGTTGAAGCTTCAAAATTTGATGATGAATATCTGATTTGTGAAGGCACTTTAAAAGCCAAGTTCACAGTGAATCAAGTCCTAACAATAATGAAAATTGTTTAATGTGATTTGATTTGAAAGTAAAATCGTATTTAGTTTATTCTGTCTATAAGAAGGTGCTGAGAAAGAGTCAACGGTAACATTCATCTTGTTTGACTGCAGTGAAATTCAATCCTTCTAGTGAACCTTTCAGGTATTGAACGATTATGAAATTATTGGTCAAGAAGTTCTGCACCTGAGACCTTAGCTCATTCCACATCCTTTAACATGTCAACTATCAAATTTTAGCTTTTTAGGTTGATTAAAACACGAAATAGCCCTTGGGCTCACTCAAGCTGACTCTCAGTCTCCTCACGTAACCTGCACAAGGTTGAACTTTGTGTGACCCTTGGTAGGTGGAACTTTAGGGGTACAAAGCCAGTCATGAGGCTGACCATTGTTTTTAGTTCTCTACGGTTTTTGCCAAGTCACCAATCAGTAATTTTGGTGTTGGGTTCCGCCACCATGAGTTTACTGTTGACATGTCGTTCAATATTGTCCTACTTGTGGTTTGTTGGTTGTTCTGAAGGCGGTTTTTGGTGCACTGACTGCTGGCTCAGGGCCTACAAATGGAGTTTGGGAGCCCCTTCCTGCTAGCTCGTCAGCCTTCAGGTTACCACATATTCCTTTATGCCCTGGCACCCATTCCACTTGGTTATGTTTGGCTAGGTTGTCAAGGGTTTGCATGCAGCCCCAAACCACTCGTGATGAAATTGTTGGTACCATTAATGCTTTTATCGAAGCTTGGCTGTCTGAGAGGATGCGGACGTGGGCCTTTTTGTGTCCCCTCATAAGGCTCTCAGCAGCTACTGCCTCGATTGCCACAATTTCTGCTTGGAATATAGAGGTGTGGCCTTGTGATTCGCCTCACTTCTTCTTTTCCGGCACTACAGCCCATGTGGGCTTTGGCCTCCCGTGTAATCTGTCAAGAGCTTTCTTTCTCCAGCTTTCCACTCGGATGATGCGGATGTCGTCAGTAACATCATCGATCCAGCTCTTCCTCGGTCTGCCACGTTTTCGTGTTCCTGCCACTTTCTCTTTATGGACTCTCTTCGGCATCCTTCCTTCTTCCATCCTGGATAGATGTCCGAGCCAGCGAAGCCTCTGGGACTTTATGAAGCGTACAATGTCTTTGTGATCAATCAGTTCATCGAGTTCCTGGTTCCATCTTATTCTCCATGTCTCTCCGTCGAATACTGGCCTGAATACCCTCCTCAGAATCCTTCTTTCAAAAACACGGAGGGAGTTTTCGTCTGAGGCATTCATCACCCAGGTTTCAGCCCCATAGCAGACAATCGGGCGTATCAGGGCCTTGTACGATGACAGTTTCGTCTTTCTGGTCAGATTAGACTTGAACAGATTTACCGAACTAAAATATGCTCTGTTTGCTGTCATTATCCTATTTCTTATTTCTTGGCATATCAAGTTTCCACTGTTAACTTGAACTCCTAGAAATTAAAATTCCTTAACACCTTCGAAGTCATAGGGTCCTATTTTCAGGTTAAGGGCTGCTCTATGTGTTTCCGAAGGCGATATGACCAGGTATTTTGTTTTTTCTTCATTGATCAATAAACCCAGCTTTTTGCTCTCTCTCGTCGCTACGAGATTGATCTGATTTGCCTCTCTGGGCTACTTAATCAAGATAATAATGAACCTTTGTTTAATAATTTGCAGCGTTTTTTAAATTGATTATGTCCAAACAAACATTGGTAAATAATACATACATCATAGGTATGTTCTTATACAACAAATTCTGTATTTTTCAGGAACAAGGGAGAGATAATCCGTTCAACACAGACATAGATTTCCAATTCCTCCCACTTCGCACCAAAGTCGAGATACTTCACGTTCTGTGTGATTTTCGGTTGGATGCTGACGATGTCATTGATGTTCTCAAGGTACGAATGCACTTTTGCACAAGTTCAACTTAGTTTTGCTCTTCGAAACGAGGGAGCTCATTTGAAACGGTGGTTTCCATTTTGAATTGCCATTCCGTACATAATGTTCAATGTATTTTATCTATCCCTTATATTGTGTTAGAGGGAGATTGATGTCTACTCATTTACAAAATGTCACAGATTTAGGTCTGACGAGAGACGACTCGTACAATCAACGAGAAACATCTCGAAGTATCAAATGATAGAAACTTCGTCTAATTCAAATTAACTAAATCAGTTGCAAAATAAAGTTAGAAATGAATTAAATTGTATGCTAACCCTTTATAACGCAGAACGAATCCTTCAGAACTCCTCTGAGTCAGTACTTCCCCAATAAATAATGCTTAATTGCTATTTAAAAGTACTGTAAGTTTTGATCTCCTTCAAATCATTGGATAATCCATTGTTTGCTTGTGTACTTCTTACGAAAGCCCTCAGTACATCAGAAAGTTAATCGATACATATGTAACTATGTAATTACGTGTATAATTTTGCTTGACCTTACCCATCCAAATTCCTGCTTCTGAAATACGTTGCCAGTTACGAAATCTCAAGTTTTTACTGCTTAATAAAAGCTTTTATTGCCCTATATTTCTTCAATTACTCCTATCATCTAAATTCAGATCTCAGTACACACATTTTTGAATTTATGGAGCTTGATTGGTAGTTAAGTTGTAGCAATTATAAGCTAATCTTGTATTCACTTATTTATTTCACGAAATTCAATTAGTCGAATTATAGCTGGATAACTAAATATATGTCACACAACGTGTTACGGGTACTTATTAATATTCAGTGGATAATTATACATTTCAAGACATATCAGGTGTAAACAATTATTAGACAACTTATTAAAATAATAAGTTCCTTCGGAAAATAATTACAGTCACTAAAATAGTCCTTAAGTTATGCTGTAAAAAACACGCGGGAACAATTATCTAGTAACGTCAGGGCTGTTATCTTTGAAGTTCATGGACACACTCGATTAGATCTAGTGTATACATACATTTTTATACAATTCTCTGTGTAACTGTATTTCTATTTTATTGTTTTCCAGAATTTAGATTCAGACAGCCTCAGGGTTCACCCGCTGGGATACGATGAAAATAAATCAGCCTATTGGTATTTTTATGGAACTCGTTTGTACAGGGAAGATTATCCCAAGGTAAATTCCAGTATGATGTTCTTATTATAAATTATTTATTCAATTAATATGGTTTGTAGTTGTAGTGTTTAGTCAGGATATACATACTTCTCTTTGACTTTATCAAACAATTTTAGTACAGGGTGGCGCTGATAAGCCTGTTGGATTTTAAATAGTCGCTAAATCGTCAATGTTGAAGATTTCGGGTTGAAATGAGTATTAAAATGTTAAGTAACAATGGAAATCTATTACAGAAAACAATTTTTGTTAATTATGAAAGATTATGTCCATTAAATGTCTTTCTTCTTGGGCGATGCATTCTTCGAGTCTGTCCTTCACGTTTTGCATAGCTTGCTCAAGCATATCGATGGAAATGGGTCTTATTTCCTTCTCAATTGAAGCCTTCAATTCCTGAAGTGTTTGGGGTTTATTGGTGTACATTCTGACTTTTAAATAACCCCATACAAATAAATCACACACAGTGAGGACCCATTTTTTGTGCGTTCCTCGTTGAGTCTGGCCCTAAGGATGCGCATGGTCTGGTGCTACATCTTTTCAGTCGTGCTGTATGGGTGTGAAAGCTGGACGCTTGACCCTAGCATCGAGAGGAACCTGGAAGCCTTTGAGATGTACATTTATAGACGTATGTTGCGCATCTCTTGGGTTCGGCGGGTGACCAATGTTGAGGTGCTCCGACGTATGGGGAAGGAGAAGGAAAGTGCGGTACCTCGGGCGCGTGATGAGGGGCGCTTGTTACGAGCTGCTGAAGCTCATCATCGAGGGCAAGATTTGTGGGAGGCGTTCGATTGGGAGGAGGCAGAATTCGTGGCTGAAGGACCTCAGGCGCTGGTTTTCTTGCTCTTCGGTGGAAGTCTCCTGTGCAGCAACCAGCAAAGAAGAGCTTGCCGTTTGGATCGCCAACCTCCGTGTGGAGACGGCGACTTATGAAGAAGAAGAAGTGAGGTCTGGCGAGTGAGAAGGGCATTCCACATCTCCAGTATGCAAAATCAGATACAGATGTTCTTGCCGTGTGGGGAGTTGCCTGACCTTGCCGAAACTACATTGATGCAGTGTCGTAGTCGTTTTGTTGGAATGAAGAATTGTTCAATGATTCCTTCATATCGCTCAGAAGTTAACGTGACTCATTCAAAAATAAGGTCCAGTGATACCTAACCAAGGAAACCCCACACCAAACGCTTACCTTGTCACTGTAGAGAGGTTGCTGGTGTGATTCCAGTGGATTATCGTTGCCCTAATACCGGCAATTCTGCGTGTTGGTGTTGCCGTCAAGGAGAAAGTGAGTGTCATCACTCATCATGACAATCTCGCCTTGATTCTCCATCATCTCCACCATGCGATGGCTGAACTGAATTGTTTTTTTATGGTCTGCTGAAACTTCCAATCCCGCCCTTCAAGGTTACTGGACGCATATACACCAAAACATTGAGAACTGAAGAATAGTTTTAATTAATAAGGGCTTAGTCATTGTATTTCAGTCCTAGAAAAAGTAGACGAATGGCAGCTCATCTTAAGGAAATTGCGCTATCTGGATATTAAATGGATTATCTCAAGATTCGGATATCCACAAAAAAATCAGAACTGAATAGTGGATAGAGTATTTTAGTTTATTATTTTCACTAATTAACCTTTGTGTATTTCATCATGCCAATCTCAGTTTTCAATTATTTGCCCGAGGTCCTTTTTAAACAAACTCTCGGGTGGTAATTGCTTGATTCATTTTGTATAGTTGTAAATCAACCAATTATATCTTGAAATGATTCTTTAGCTTTATGATTTCATAGCTTTTGGTTTATTACGAGTAGCTTCACTATAAACCTTTGCAATCTACCAAGAAAAAACAATTTCAACTCATTTTTATTTTATAAAATGAATTACTTGGCCTTATGCTCCAGAAACCTTGGAAAAAATGTTTTCTAAACTTGGAGGGGGAATCACATATGGGGTTCTAGTTCATCCAGAACCCTTGCATCACTCTTGGTCAATCTCAGAGGGTAAATCAGAAGGGTTGACATATTGAAAATTCAAATTTTCAGAGAACCTTTTTAGAAAAAGGGTAGTTTAGTTTATACGTTAGATCTAAATAAAATGATTTTCAATTAATCGAATATGGAGGACTATACAATCAACGACTGTGAGACCGCTCCAGAAGTGGTGAGCGTTGATAGAAGAAAAAGAAGGTCAACATGACTGTGAATTGCAGTGTGACATTGTCTTGAAGGGTTTGGGTGAATTTTGCTCTTCTCTTGATAACTTTTGGTTTATTAGGTTTTCTTATGATGTTGATCTTACTTGGTGTCATGCTGTCTATGCCTGTGTGATGCCTTACTATGCATTAGGGCTTTGTCTGATACGGAAGTAGTAAATCATTATTTTAAAATTTGCTGCACTTTCATGTTCTTGAGCACTGTGTGATGGATATGGATAGTTCCCCTTCTTGATTCTTGAAACTGCTACGCCTGTCATTAACCTGACGCCTTTACCTTCAGTAGGGGTTCACTCAGGATGTTGTAGACTGGACCATTCAACCATCTCCTTATTCTGTGGTTAGGAAGACCTCATCCTCTAATAATGAAAGTCCTGATATCCTTTACTTCACACTGTTCCCATAGGTAAAATGGGCAATAAATATTAGACAGTACATCTTAAAATGTAAATAAATTTACCCCTGACCTGCCTATTGCAAGCCCCTCCCATCCTCTTCTGCTTTTGTTAGCCCAGGGAGTGTGATGGATATGGATAGTTCCCCTTCTCAATTATTGAAACGTCTACGCCGGAGCATAAACCCGACGCCTTTTAGCTTCAGTTGGGATATTCGCCTAGCATTGTAGGTTTATTGCCTCAGCCTGTGGGAGGAGCAACTGGACCATTCGATCACATCCTTGTTACATGGTAGCAGAACTTCACTAGGAACCAGTCATCCTCTAATAATGACTGCCCTGATGCCCCTTTCCCTCGCACTATCTCTATAGGCAAATTGGCAGTACCTCTTAAAGTCTAATATTTACCCCTGCCCATTGCAAGCCTCTACTTCCCCCCTCTGGTTTTTGAGAGCGCAGGGAATGTGATGAATTTGGAGGAACTCTCCATCTTGATTCATGAAACTGCTACTCCTGAAGAAGAACTTGACGCCTTTCAGCTTTATGGGTATTCTCCAGGCGTTGCAGTCTTATCGCCTCATCCCTTGAAAGGGGCAACTGGACCATTTGATCATCTACTTGTTACAAGGTAGCAGAACATCACTAGGAACCACTCATCCTCTAATAATGACTGTCCTAATGCCCCTTTCCTCTGCGCTATCTCTACAGGCAAATAGGCAATAACTTTTAAACAATACCTCTTGAAGTGTAAATATTTACACCTGCCCATTGCAATCCCCTACCTCCCCTCCTCTGGTTTTTGAAAGCGCAGGGAGTGTGATGGATTTGGAGGAACTCTCCTCTCAATTCATGAAACTGCTACGCCTGAACAAGAACTTGAAGCCTTTTTGCTTCATGGGTATCCTCTGGAAGTTGCAGTATTATCGCCTCATCCCTTGGAAGGGGCAACTAGACCATTCAATCACCTCTTTGTTATAACAACACCACTAGAAACGCGTTCAAATTGTATTTTACAAAGTCACCTTTTGGTCTCATTTTTTAAAACTTTTCTTCCAGTTTGGTTATAATTGTCTATTTCCCTCATGATAGGTGAGATTTGAATGAAAATTTAATTTTTATTTCTGATTAAATAAAATGTACACATTTTTCTGTTTGTAGAAACGGAAAAAGAAAAAAGACAACGATAAACATAAAACAAAGAAGAAAAGAAAGGATGACAGCTCGAGTGGGGAAGAGCAGCCAGAGGAGGAAGACACGGGTTGGCCACCGGCTCTGGGATCCTGGCAAGTGATGTGCTACACGGAGGAGGATTGGCGCAAGTTGGCGCAATCTATGGCACATTCCACCTGTAAAGAAGAACGAGCGCTTTATCAAGGTGAGTATCAATTGGTATTCTTTTGATGCTTGAGGTGAGATGAGAACTCTTAAAACTCCTCTGTAACTTGCTTCTTGGGGATTCCATTGGAAAAAAGTTCCTGACAAGATTGATTATACTCTCTCTCAGAATGAGGCCCCTTTTAAAGGTGATTCCAAACTCTACCTCGAAATGGAGTGATCACTAGTGAATCTACTGTTCAAGTTGGCAATTTTTTTGAACCCTCTTCCATGGTACGTCTCAAAAGCCAACTAAAAAGTCGAGCTTTCCAGCGATGGAATAGATGAAAATGTTCTGCTCTTAGAGATTCATTCGTGGTGGATATTTGTTGAGAAGACAATATCCTTTTTGGACAGTGCTTCCCCCTCCGTCAGCAAGAAGATGGGACCAACATTCAAGCTCTGGAAGGTTGAGAGGAATTACCTGGCTCACCTTTTCGAAAACCTTGTTCGGAAATTTTCCTTGCAAGGGATCTGCTTGCCAGGACACTGCAGATTGAATTGAGCCTTCTAGCTGGTTCTACCAACTAAGGAAGCTGGGTTTGTAACGAAACTGGAGGACAAGTCGCTGGTGATGCAGTGTCTACCCCTGAGCATCCAGGGCAGATCTATGGGCGGGGTGTGCTCAACCAGTCCTGCCACAAATCCTAACTCAAAAGAGGGGAGGGCTGCGGCTTCCCCCAACCCATGGTACCGGTTTTGAGATGGGGGATCACCATGTTATTCGACTCTTCACAGTCATCAGATGTCTGATCGAGTACCAGGCCTGAGGGCTGACAATTTGTGCCTGCCCTCTCTTTAACTGCCCTACCATTCAAACTACTGTAGCAGTCACTATGTACTATCTAGTCATGAAGGTGTCTGAATCAATGTTGCCCTGAAAATGTTGGGTTATTAACTTTGCCTGCCAGACTTTTCATTTTAATTTGTCCAAGTATTTAGCTTGGTGGTAGCAGACTTTGCAGATGTAGGAACATTCTTTGTTGAGGTATTTAGAATTCCTTACAAAACTGTGTTTATGTTATTAATCACCTGAAATGTTTGTTTTCTTATAGTGCTATCAGAAGATTTCCTTCCTGAAATCCCTCGACTGTTTGAGGAGAAAGAACGGTTGCAGAGGAAACGTCTTTTGGAGAATCAGCCTCGCCGACAGTCGCGAAGAATAGAAAAATTGAAACAGAAGGAGCCGGTCGTACCTCCTCCGACAGAGACCAAACCTCAGGGGAAGACTCGTCAAGATAGGGATAAAGAGAGAGCTAAACGACGAAAAGGGTAAATATCTTTAAGAGTCAATTATCTCTTGTTAATTTTAAGATTCTTAAATAAAGTTGGGGAATAGTGTTGGTTCCCCGAATTGTGGATTGGCTAAAAGAAACTATAACCCATACCTCGATGGGGATAGGACTTAAAGGTGCAGATTTTTGACATTTTTTATCCCTAACCAGGTGGGACACACTTTGTTGAAAGAACTAATTACATATTGCTTTAATTTGCATGTGAGGCATTCGACGGTAAAGGTTGAACTCAAAGAATTAAAGTTCTCCGAAATTGTCCATTTTTGAGTATTTTATACCTCTAGGTGAGGGAAAATTTACCTTGCTCATTCACACCAATTCGTCACATTCTTGCTGCATTGCAGGCAGTCCAAATTTGCAAACTTAGGAGGTTTGGGTTCACTTCACCGGCTTGCCTCCAAAAAATTAAAAACTCCAGTTTTTGAAAAAAAAAACCTCATCTTTTTCGTGGTGTTATCCTTTTTTCAGTAAAAGTAAAATTGTTCCTCGTAACATGATTTTGAATACTTAAAAATGAATTTTTTCTCGATTGGATATTTTGTTATGTCATATTCCGAGGCATACACTCCTGTTAAAATATCCAGTCGCCAAGTCGTTAGGTCTCAGCGAACACCAGACATCCCTAATATTTGAGGAAAACCACGTTTTTCAGGATTTTTACCGGGTTTTCCATTGTTGCATTGTCTTGTATCCTGTCTTTAACTGAGCCAGAACCGATATGGACCACATGTACCACTCACGAGCTTTCTCAGCAGCTGCCAGTATTTGCGTTGGTCCAAACCTCTCATGTACCAGAAACCTCAGGAATTTGGAATTCGATGTTTCGATGGGAGGTGTTTGGCCAATTCATTCAAACGATCACTATATCTACTAAAATTCCGAGGGAATTTTCATGCTTTTTCGATAATTATGTTCATAAGTGTGATTGTATATAAGGTAGGCATAGGGACTCCCTGTAATTCATGCATTACCTACCAATATGTTCGGCCAATACATTTGTATTCTGTGATAGCACTCCACAGTAGAATATTTTTTCTGGACCTCTGCTACCTACCTACTTTTACAGTTTATTTCATGAGTGCCTAGCGTTACAATTGCACGCATTTACAAATTACTTTGTTCCCCAGCATTTCGCTTTGTTTTCAACAGAATTTCTCCTACTAGATTTCATATTCCATCGCAGTACATTAATATTTTGTTATTATTGTTGCAGGAGGGAGCAGAAAGCCAATAGGAAGAGATCGTTATCCCGGAGTAACTCGGAAAGTGAATCTAGTTTAACAAACGTCCTTCCGTCGGGTCGACAAACCAATAATTCCCTTGCGTCCGCCACTGGTGAAATATATATAAAACCTCACAGCTCGCAGTCATTCAGGAGCACACTGTAAGTATTGATATTCCCTGCAAACAAGTTCTAACTATTAAGTTCGAAATTAAATCCTTAAAAAGATTATGGTGTCAAGACCTTGGAAAATAGCTAGCAATAATAGTAAGATTTTATGGATGACAGAATCGGTTAATTAAGTACTCGATATAATTTTTTATCAATTCTGTTATGATTTTATTGATTGCATGATTGTGTATGTGCATGATGTTGTTATTCATCTGCTCATATGGGAACCCGTTCGAAATATTGGCACTGCTAATATTTTGAACTTCCCCAATATGACATTTATGCTGTCGTGACTAATAATTTGACCTAATTTATCATTGCTGGAATAAGAACACTTGTTCGACCTTTTCCCCATTTTCTTCTTGTCTTGACAAGCTTGTTAAGAAAGTGTTGATACGCTACCTCTAAGAATGGAGCAATCATATTTCAACCTTCAATCTTCTGGATGAGATGGTGATAAATGTTTCGTGGTAGCACAGTTCATCAGTTGAGGAGGTGAATGACTTGTTAAACCTTAAAACATCTCTTGGATGCGGAATCCTGGCAAATATATGTTATCTTCTGGTGGTGGTGGGATTACTTAACACACATGTTAAACATAAAATATGAATCATATGTTATTAAGATTGATTTAGGTTCTTTTTATTTACTTTTTCGCCTTGGAATGTCTGTTGAAAAAAGGAAAGCCAAAAAAGAGAAGGTTAACTCCATTAGAACATGTTTCCAAAAATATGACATGGATAGATCAGTGAGCAGATGAAGCCGAAGAGGCAGCAGATTGTGGGGACACTACATTGTATTATTTAACCACTCAGCTCCCAAAAAAAGGTTTCAGTAAAGACCAGAAGGGTACTTCCCCCTGAGCAGCCAATCAGTAGTTGGGAGGAGCATTTTGCAAATTAGTTCGGTCTATAGTCTTGGCGACTATAGATTGGATTAATTTTTTCAAAACAGTAGTGGGCTTCCTACCATTGATCAGTAGCAGGTGTGGACTGTTCATCAGTCCGCAGATGAAATAAGAAGAGCTATTTGTGCTATTCAGTGACAATGTTCCTCCCGAAGCTCTCAAGTCAGGCTCCAATAAAATCGTTAAGCTGCTTCATAGTGTTAGGATGTAGTCCTATTGATCAGATGAAATAAGAAGAGCTATTTGTGCTATTCAGAAATGAGAATTCTCCAGGAATTGACAATGTTCCTCCCGAAGCTCTCAAGTCAGGCTCCAATAAAATCGTTAAGCTGCTTCATCCTGTCCTGTGAGGATGTGGGTCGAGGAACGCATCCCAGCAGAGTATAAGAAAGGGCTCGTTGTTAGGCTTCCAAAGAAAGGAGATCTGTCAAGCTGAGAAACTGGAGGGGAATTTCTCTTCTGACTCTAGCTAGCAAAGTATTTTCGACCTTTACGAAAAGGACAGGCTGGCTTCAGAAAGTATGGAAGGTATTTTCAGAGTACCTTGTGGCTCTCATTGAATGCCTTGGATTATCTATTCTGGATTGACCCGCCTTGAGGCACTATAGAAGTTTGCCTCGTACCATGTGCTTGTTGATAGTAAGCAACCAAGGATTCCTTTAGCCTCTGATGGTACATCTGCTCTCAACCCTCATTGGAGGTGTCAATGGAACAGCGTGGGCCTTAGCCTGAAGCAGTTGTGGCGATGGATGCTTGATAGTTGCAGCCTTGCGTTGTTTTTACCCACCTTCAAGGTAGCTTTGAATATAACCTTTTTTTATGACCTACCAACTTTTCTGAATGGAAGAGATTGCTAGTAGCATCCTGAAAGTAAGGTTGAGACTTCCAGTTAGGTATTATTCTGAACCCAGCTGAACGTTAAGCTACCCAGCTTAATTATGGATACCCATCCATATTAGATGGTGACACTCTTCAAACGCCTCAGCCTCATGCCTTTGGATTTTGTTGATGGGTTGGAACGCTTTTTGCCTACTGGAGACAACCAATGTTTTCTTTACAGACCATTAGCATCTAGCGTTCGAGGTTAGTCTCAATGGAACAGCATATACCTCCATTTGAGGCATACTTCAGCATCATACAAGCATTGTCAATACCCTGCTTAGTATTATTAAATGATTTATTTGTACACGTTATATGCTTTGAATATTACTGCGTGATTTAAATACAATGTGAATGCTGCCCTACTAATTCAAAACTACTACTTCCATCCTCCGTTTTGAGAAAAATGAGGTTATGCGTGATTGTTCATGTCATTACCCTATTCGTCACCACCAGTCTGAAAGTTTCACCAAAGATTAACCACTACTTTTTGGTTTATAATGTATATGAATGATTATTGAATTGCCATTGCAGTGTTATATATTTGCTTTGCTTCACCCGCTCACCAGGTTCAAGAGGACACATGAAGACTTGATGACCGGGTTGTACAAAATTCTGGACAGAGTCAAAGCCCACGATGACGCTTGGCCGTTCCGGGCTCCTGTTGATGAGAAATTCGCACCACGGTACTACGCTGTGATAGCCCGCCCGATGGATCTCCAATCCATGGAAGACAAATTGGACAACGCCGAGTACGGATCTCTATCAGAATTCCGAGCCGATTTCCAGCTGATTGTAGATAACTGCAGGCAGTACAATGGTTCGGGAAATGGTAAGCATGAAAAGTATTAGTATTAATGGTAAGCATGAATGTATTACTTTTCTTTGGGGTTCATTCGCTCAATTTAAAACCAATATCCGTATCTTTGGGTATTCATGTCGTTATTGGCTGTTCTGGCACAAAGTCGAAGGAAAAGTTGTGTAATTCAATTGTTAATTGATTGGTTGTTTAAATAATAGATAATTTTGTAGCTTAGTTTGATTGCAAAATTAGTAATGGTCATCACAATCTCTTTATAAAGTGTCCTTAATGGTACAATCTATTAAATTACCTGAAAATCAATAAATATGGAACAGGAAAAAGCAAGAGAAAAGAAGGTACACCGTTTAATTTGCTCAAATTGGTTGAAATTAGTATTTGGCTGAGAAATCCCACTGGCTCTTTGAGTTGAATTAGGGTTGTGAGGTTTGTGTTGTTTTGAGTTGATTCATTTCTGCAGCACCTATCGTGTTGCGCAGTCATGGAAAAGAACAGAATGCATTATCGGGGAAAAGAAAGGATACCATCACGACATTTATATAGTTATGGAACAGAAAAATATGTATTATTGAAAGTGAAAGAAGTCACTTGACAAGTTTATTTGATAAGGAGAAGGCATGGACCAGTTGTGTAACACTACACATTCGATGGTGATTCACAGTGTGTTGGGAAATTCGTAGTAAAAACAGTGAAAGCGCCGTTTCCATCTGCCGGCAGTTCTTTTAACTGAGGTATCACCGAATCGTTTTATTTCTGCTTTACAAATAACATGCTCTACGAACTTCTTATCAAGATGTAGAAAATCCTGGGCAATTGACACTTTTGCAGGGTTGATGTTAAATGTTGCAGGCAGACCTGTTGAATTGGTTTGGACTCCTTTATAATATGTGGTAGAAAATAATATGTCCCTGATTGCGTTTGAATCATCTGCAGAACAGTTGTTCACTGACTGCTTGGTCGTCATTCTTCAACAAAGTAATCGTCTAAACATGGACTGTGTCCCAGAAAACATGGTAATAAAATTAGAAAAAACTGAACTAACAAACGAGTGATTAACGAAATACAGCGATCATGCTGTTATCTGTAAGCTGATGCTCTTGTGCTTATACATCACTCTAGATATTGCACCATTGGGATAAGGGTGACCCTCTACTCACGGCTCCCCTTGACGCCACACTTGAGGGCACATTCACACTCAATGCCCGTCTATGAATTCCGCCCGTAATTAGGAGGATAAAGGGAAGGGTGGGGCCTTGCAGTCATCATTCATGTTCATTCAGGCACAGTATCTATCTGCTGGCGCACAAACGTACGTTTTCTCAATTATTTGTTCGTTTTTACTGATTAGAAGCTACCATTCGCTCGCAAGTATTCCCGTTTTTCTTTAGTTTATTGAACGATCGTTAGCGAGTTGCCAGTAGTTGAGATGGGATTTGTCACAGAGTTATCTGCTGACCCTAATACTTCGGCCACCTATCTACTTCCGTAAAATTTATTTTCTCTTGGGATTCTAAAAGTATGTCTATACTTGTGCGTTTTCGTCTTTCAACTTTCAATCTGCGTCTTTCAACTTGCGTCAGACGCATGCCCTAGAAGCAAGCAATTCCTGTCCACATTTGCCCGTCTGGTTGTTGTCAACCCTCGCGATGGAGACAGCAGACTTTTTGCATATTCTTTGGAAAAATGGAACCTTAAGCTTTAAATTTTATTTTCAACACTTTTGGTGTCCAAGTTTGCACCCAAAATGGCCAACGTATCATTCCGCAAAATTTCGTTAGTGTACATTTCATCATTTATATTCCAGGGAACAGGTAATTTACTGTAATCCTCGAAGAATTCAAGCGTTTCCTTCGCATCAGACATTTTATAAACAATAGAAAACTTGAAGACGGCACTTATTCAATGGAAAACTCACACGAGATGAACAGTGTGACTCACAGAAATCCAACCCTTGCAATTTAGCGTGCCTTAGCCCTTTACCTACCGTTCAACACTCCCGTTCAACTCGGATGAGGCACGCCTCTTGTAATTCACCACCTTGCACTATGACGCTTGCCTCTGATGAACAAAAGTTGCACATACCATAAAGGAAACCATTGAATCATTTTAGAATAAAGGGACGACATTATGGTTTTCCTCTTGCAATAAAATATATTTATTATAAGTGTTGATCTTTGGATTATTCGGTGTAACTTGTTTTCTTCTTGTCCCTTGTAATTGGTTGAAGAAGAAGTGAGACTGGATGTACGAACAATGACGATGCTGTACAACTTCTGTATCCACATCTGCTTTTCAACATACTCCTCATAAACCATCACATTTCTGTTATCTCTGCTCAAAATGCACTCTGCAAATTTCGTGATATAAACATTTTTGATGCTATTTCCAGAGTACACTGACATGGCGAAGAGGCTTCAAGCCCTGTTTGAAGCTTGTGCCGAGCGATTTTTCGAGGCGGAGCCCAGCTCGGATGACGACCTGCCCCAACTCAGAAGGAACATCCCGGACGACATTGACCAAGATGACGATACCCTTGGCAGCTCGTTGACGCCTGATGACAGACCACCAAGGTAAACTAAGTTCTTAATTTATTCTACATCAATCCCATGATCATTGGATCGTCCATGTCAGTGAAAATCTAACCAAATCGAAAACTATCAACGTTGTTAGTTGGCCAATCATATGCTTGTGGCTTTCCACACTATATCATGAGCGAAATTTAAAAAAAGTTAAAAGTGTCATTTTACGTGTCTGAGGAACATTTCAATCAACTCCTCATGTAACATTTTATGAAGTAATATGCCTTACAAGTTTTTGTAATGCATCCGAACCAATTATCAACAAATTTACTAAAACATTAATGGACGTGGTACGTAATACATTAGAAAAAATGAATGAGGAAATGGACAAAAATCTTCTGTTTTTTTATTCCATTGGAAATTAAATAAGGAGGTGACAAGACAATTAGATTTTTTAACAGGAGAAAAAAAGTCTTTCGGTCTCCATTTCTTTGGCGTACGTGTTATTGAACCTTTGACAAGACGTCAAATACATTATTTCGTGTTGAATGTGTGTCAGTGCCTTTTTCCAGTCAAGATTCAAGTGTTTTGTGATTTAGTGCTAAATGAAACTCCGTTTTCTGGTGTTTTCCTTCGACCTGACGCAAAAACCGACTGTCTCAGTGGAAAAAGTGTAAACAAATACTTCAGGAATCTCAAAAACCTGAGAATGCCCAGAAATAGACTTGGTGCTTTTCGGGTATAAGCTGAAGATATTGACGCATTCGTTAATGAATTGGTTTTTTTGTTCTTAGTATCATCAGTGCCAGGAGTCGAAGTCACAGCCTGACGAGCCTGAGTGGGGAGAGCATCGTGATGTCGGAAGACTCGAGCCTCACGGCGGACGAGTACGTTCCCGGACGGGGGAGAGTGCGGGGTCTCGTGGAGCATCAAAGCCGACGAAGGAAGCGGAGGAAGGAGAAACGCGATAGTCGGAGGTCGGCGCTGAGCGACGGAACTGATTCAACTTCGCGGTCCCGTTCCACCTCGACCACGAAACCACCACGAGGACTTCCCAGGTAAGAGACACGGAACCAATTATATTTGCAGTTCTATGAACTTATTCATGGATATGGATAGTTCCTCTTCCAGTTTCTTGAAACTATTATGCCAGTGGTTTTACCAGGAGCTTTAAGCTGGTGACAGCTGAGCTTGTTTGCTGTAAACCTGCGTACGCACTTGTAACAAACTCCCATATCGTAACACCATTCCATAACATCCTATTGCTCCAGCCGGCAAAACTGCAATGGAAATATGTTCGGAAGAACGGAACTATCCTGATCACCTGAGGTGCTTCTTTGCCAATCCATCAAAGAGATGTTACAGAACAGAGTGAGACAGGTGTGGATGGCGTCCATTCCGTTCCTCGAATTTCCATCCCTTGCCCATCCTCCGTTTTCCTGTATGTTTCTGTAAAACTTCATAATTTCATTAGTTCACGTTTGGTAATGGTAGCTGTCCAGGAAAAAATTGAAAAAGTAATTAATTTTCATGTACGGGACAGTAAAGAAACTGCAATTCGGTCATTTATTCATTTGAAATTAGTTTGGTGTGTTGTGGGGCCCAAAATATGCTCAATATTTTAACGAAATATGTTGCCGGTGGGATGCCATGACTAGAGTAAGAGAACGATCGCTTTTCCCTATCGCCTACTCCCTCCTTTCAAACTTGTTCGGGAACGATGTTACAGAACTCAGCGATGTACTCGTTGATGTTATGTTATGGAGCAATGATTCGATACAGTTGTTGATTACAAGTTTACGCAGCTTAACGTATTCCCTTCGTGACCATATGTTGCAGAATACTTAGTTTATCATGAATAACACAAATAAATCAAAATAAGCAGAGTGTTTGTTTGTTTGATGTAATATATTTGTAGAAAGCTGTTCTAATAACCATGAAACATGTGTTGAGGAGTTGGCATAACTATGCTGATAGGGTGTCAATGAACAAGTTAGTTCGTGCAATTAACTGAAACACCATATATAAGCGGTATGTTAGGTGTGTTACAGTTCCATAGTATCGACTATTTACCCTGGTCCTGCCTATTTCACGCCTTTTCTTCCACTTGGACCAGCTTCTTCCTCCTGTTAAGCGTGATGGATATGCATACTTCCTCCTTCCCGTTTCTTGGAACTGCAACACCTGCTGTTGAGCTATCCGGAGTCTTTAGGATTTCTGGTATCCTCTAGCTGTAGTTGGCTAAACGCCTCACAAACGGGCTAACCAGGCCAGATCACCTTTAAAGTCTAGGGTTTTGGCTCTTCTCCTCGCATTGCCCTATTGGCTGAATGGCTGTACATTTGTGACATCAAGATACAAGGATTTGTGGACATAAAGTCATATAAACATGAAACAAAACATATAATCAAAAACATATCACTGATCGAATTTTTGATGATCCTTTAATCAATTGAATGGGATGTATAAGTGTGGTAGATCATTCAAGTTTTCCAGTGGAATCACTTTCAGTTGCATGAAGTACTGGTTTTTTATCCCGTCTAAACGAGTTTCAATCCTCTACAGAAAAGAAGAGGTTTGAGAATAATCAAAATTAGAATATTTATAGCTTGTACATAAACTTCAAATAGTAGTAAATAGAAATAGTAGTAGTAGAAACAAAATGAAACACTAGCTTCAAACGTTAATTATGGTAATCTGCTGACTATTTTTAATGCATCCTAGGGATTTTAGAAATCTGTAGACAGGGTTGCCACTTCAGCTAAAAACATCAAAAGCAGCATTCGCCAATGCAAATCTCCAAATTTCGTTCAACTCCTCAAAGATAAAACGTGACTTATTCCTCAAAATGATGACTGTTGTGTCAAAGTTAGCCTTTCGTGGCTGTTAGTAGGTAGGTAGGAGTCCATTACCCCTCTACCTCTTCTCCCAATAAACTCACCAGTCAGTTAGTCGACCGAATGAAATCTTGCGTCACCGGCAAAGATAAAACATTTATTTCTCCTAATATTCTAAAATGTTGTAGGTCAGTAATCTTAAATCACTTCTAGCTTGCAATGAAGAAAATATGAAAAAAATCGTTTATATCACCGACTTTTTAATTGATCTATTATTCGTTTCTTATTCAGCAAATTTACATTGCATACGATGAGCAGAGGTACTAATTTTTGCTAATTTTTTGGAAGACAGGTACTACTTTTCGAATTTGGGTCCTCTCTTAATTTTTGGGAACACGAAAAGGAAGAAATGTTACTCCTTTTTGGAGTGGTACTCACAAGGCCCTACTTATGAAAGTTACCGGTAGGTGGCAGGGTAGGTGCGAGTTACCACAATCTTGAGGAGCATTGTTAGGAGAAGTACATGTTCTATAAAAATCACGAGCAGCTACTCAAATCCATTCGCGAATCCGCAAAATATGAAAGATTTCAAAAAATGGAAAGACAAAACAAATTTATTCCTCGATGAACGTTGAAAAACATGAATTCCTTGAAAGTTTAAAACCAATTTTTCAAGTTTAGTAGGTCTTATTGTTTCATATCACTTATTGAGTTTATGGGATTACCAACCATAGTTATTATTCCCTTTTTTAACCTTATTAATTACTTAGGTTATTTTATATATAGATATATAAGGTTCGAGAAATAATTATACGCTGTCTTCTTATTGTTTCATATCACTTGTCAGTTCCTTATCCTAAGTCAAAGCCTTTTGAAGGGTCAATTGATTGTTGTTACCAACCAAGCTGTGGGACTCTTCATATACGAAAAAACGTGTTTTGTTTTGAAAATTATTGTAAAATAAGTCTGTTATGTAGTAAATATTGAGCACTTATTTGTTTTTCGAATGTTACTCTATTTGTTTCAAATTATGGTCGAACTAATATTGCAAAAAACTTGTTTCAGACATAATGTAGATCAGATAAATAATGGTCTGACATGAGATTTAGTCATTAATAGATGTATTAGGTACTGATCCATTGAATTTTCATTTTCATCAAACGCCTTGTTTGGGTTTCAGGAAGGAGAGGCCCATCGTGAGCCGTGACACCAGCAGTGATCGGAGCAAAGAAAAACCTCCCAAAGCGTCGACGCAGCGTCGACAGAAAACGGAAGAGGACTTCAAGGATCGCCTGGCCGACGATGAAGTTGATCGATCCGTGAGGCCCAAAGTCATTAATTACAAGGAGGATGACACGAGCGAAAGCGATTTGATGTCAGACACCAGCGAGGACTCATTTACGGCGAATAAGATCAAAGCGAAACTCGCTAACAAGAAGGTCGTCAAGCGAGCTGGAATTATTAAGAACATTGAACTCGTTGAAGAGCTGGAACAAGTCACTGAGGAAGTACTGAAGGTGATTTTCCCATTAAAATTTTATTTATATCAATTAAACATCAAATTGATTAGATACATAGATACTTGTATAAATCCGACGCAATTTAAGGGGGTTGGTTAGGCACAGCTGCTAGGCGCTACTCAGAATGATACAGTTTTACTTAACCCCCACTTACATAGATCAATGTACTCATAAAATTACATTCCATTATAACCGCCAGGAACTCCAGTTTCTAAAAAGTGTCGAATTTTGTCTATTGGCCTTGTAACTAACTTTGTAGAGGTACGAAAAAGTTGTTCTTTTTAATGAAAAATGTCACCCTTTTTTTCTTATATTTGTCCCCTTTTCCTTCTTCATTGAACTGTCTAGCGTCCTCCTGTCTTTTTTTAACGATTCACAACTATATTTAGAACAAATTGGCGGATTTGATTCGATTGATCTGCAAAATCTGATTTTTGACAGTGATAAGAAGTGATACCCCAAAACTATTTACGAGGAATTAACTTTGTAGGAGTACTAAAAACAATAGGCCAAAAACAGTTCGTCAATGGAAAGAGAAACTTATTGCCAACAAATCAAACAAAGAAGAACTTAAGATTCCGTCGGATATAATCAGAGAATACGGGCCAGAAATAGTTGAAAAAGTTTATGTTTAGAAGAAGCGTTAAATACCGACGTGGCATGAAAAACGTTTTGGCTGGTTTTGGTCTTAGGCTTTAACTCTCTTGATCTATGAAAAGTTGGATACTCACTCGTTTACACACTATTTTCTTCCTCCGAATTACCTACCAAATAATGCGATGTGATTCTGTAGGATTTAAAGAAAAAAAAAGAATGAAGTGAGGGAATGTTTTCAGAACCATTAGATAGATCGCGAGACAAGTTGAGATCCTGGTAGATACAAAAATGGATTGGTGTTAAACATCTTTCAGACATGGGAGTGGTTTTAAAATGTTCTTTGACAGGTCTGCTTTAATTTAAAAAAAAAAATAATAATAAAAATCAGATTTTTTTTTAATTTCTGGGTACTCAACCCCCTTAATTAATTTATTTTTGTAGTAATTTCATGGTAGATAGCACAATCTAATGAACTGGAAAAAGCCTAGTCCCTTAATATTCATTTTTGTCATTTTTATAAAAAATTTCAGGTAATGTAGACAGATACTGTTTTGGTCTAGTTGACCTAGCAGAAATCGTAGGATTTTATAAAAGTGGCTCACAATGCTTATGGGATTCATTTATTTATGTCAAAAATCAATTGTGTGTGGTAATTTCTTTGATTTATGCTCTAAATTCTCTTTGTTTTATGATTTCAGGACATTACGAGGTTGTTGGAAGATACGCCTAGATTTTCAGATTTCTCTTCAAACTCAAATTCGCCGTTACATACGCCGAACTATGTTGTCGAAGATATCGCGACGATGGAAGGTGAGTTTCGCCGGAGGATGTCCAGCGCTCGACCGCGCGATCGATTCTCTAACGAGGCGCATCGTCGACGCATTTACAAGGAGCAACTGGGGATCAAAAGAAAGCGAGAAATCCAGCGTACGATCGACCGCCTTCAACCGGGTAAGAGTAAGGGCAACTTACTCTCCAAAGACAAGAAAGTCGAAGAGACGGGCGAAGGTGGCGAGGCCAAACCGGATGAGAATGACGTGAGCGCTCCTCGTATCAGCCTTGGTAAAATCCTGGAACCGGATGTGTTGGGTTTTGGAATGGGAGAGCCTGCTCCACTGAAGAAGGAATCTGAAGACGAACACACTCAGGACAAACTCATGATAGAGGAGGATATGGAAGTTAAAGAGGAGAAGAAATTGTCACCCAAACAAGAGGAAGATGCAGAAAAGAAGAAAGAAGAAGTTGTAGTAGAAGTTAAACCAGCTGAAACTGTTGAGAAGAAGAAAGAAAAACCAACTCCTAACCTTAGTGCGTGGTTTAAAGCTTTTGGTGCCCCGAAACCTAACAATGCTCCTAAGAAAAAGCCTGAGCCTGAAGAAAGTAAAACGAATGATAGAGGTAAAGAGGATGATTTGGTTGATGAAGAGAAGAAAGTAATTGGAGGTGACATTGAACTGCCTGCTCGAAGACAGAGGAAAACTAGCACTGGAAGTAGTGTCTCAGAAAGGTCGTCGTTCAGTCAAGAACCTCTGGATGGTAACTCTCCAAGACCTAGCTTGGATGAACCATACCAGTCGCCTCAGCAAGAAATCAAGCAGTATCACCATTCTCCTATTAATGGGACTATAAAAGTTGGATTTTATCAGGATACATGTTTCCCTCGTGGTAGTTCAGAAAAGAGCAGTAGTTCTCCAAGAGATCTTCCTAGTTGTTCACCTCGTGACTTACCAAGTGTCAGTCCACGAACTCCTTATATTAGTCCAAGGAATACTCCAATTGCTTCAAGAGATTATCCAAGTGCTAGTCCACATGCCCCTTATTCAAGGACTTTAGTTATGAGCCCTAGAGATTATCCTGCTAGTCCCAGGACAGACTATAATAATGAAATGTTGATGAGGAGGGAATATCCACCATCATCCAGCCCTAGGGAGTACCCTAATCCAGTCAGTCCAAGGGAGTATATTTGCCCAGCAAGTCCCAGAGAGTATCCTAATCCAGCAAGCCCTAGAGAATATCCTAATCCTGCGAGTCCAAGAGAGTATCCTAATCCTGCCAGTCCGAGAGAATATCCTAACCCTGCAAGTCCCAGGGAGTATAGGGCTCCTCAAAGCCCGTTAGAATACAGGGCGCCTCAGAGCCCGAGGGAATACCCACCCGCTAGCCCAAGGGAATATCCTAATCCTCCCACTCCTCGAGATTATAGGGAACCTGTCAGTCCACGGGAGTATCCTCCTCCGGCCAGTCCTAGGGAATATCCACCACCATCAAGCCCAGTGCCGCGAGAACCCTTGGCCAGCCCACATCCACGGGACGATCGACCACTGTCCAGGCCAGACTATCAAAGTTACAATGCTCCTAGAAGTCCGTCTGCGCCAATCTACGCTGGAGTGCCTTCTTACCCTTCTCATCTGTACTTCGAAGCCAACAAGCAGGTTGCCGAGTACCGGGCTAATTTGGAAAAACCAACTTCAGTTTATCCAGTGAAAAAGAGAGCTTACAACGAAGTCATCAGTACGTCGCCTAAGCCTTCTCCTGAGCCACAAACTGTTTTCAAAAGTGGAGGTTCCTTCACTCCTACACGTGGTGCCATGGAACAAGAACGAACGTTCACCCCTACGCCTGGCCGCCTTCCTGGACCTTCCACAACACCTACCTTACCTATTGGCCTTCCCCATCATCCTCTGCAACAACACCTTATTGACCAATATGCAGAAGAAAATCGTAGAATATCATCTCCCTTCTACCCGACTGAAACTGTGTATAACAAACCCCAACCTCCCTCAACGATGTTCAGCTCTCAGTTCATCAACCGAGGTGATCCCAACTCCAGTAGGAGTAGCACTCCACTCCAGCCGAATTCCCCTACATCTGTTCCTATTAATTATTCCAACGCTGGTAGCGGTAAAGAGCCATCTCATTCCCCTACACCTCCAAAAGAATCGACTGTAGTCAACGCATCGACTCTGAACTACAGCAAAGTGACGACCAACGATTTACATGTGCCTAAAGTGAGTACCTCATCTCCTCTCGCTTATAGTTCTAATAGAATCGATGAAATGTTGCAGGATAAAGTCAACCCTCAGTTCAACAGATCTCTGGCTGATTTACCTCATTTCCCCTCTGGCCAGGATCTGTCAAAACTTCAACAATTACACCAGTCTGAAATCCAGAGATATACACAAATGGCGAACATAGGTTACAACTATCATCAAATGATACAAGGAAAAGGGCCTACTGTTTATAATCATCCGATGCAGGAATTGATGCAAAGTAAAGCTGGAGCGTTTGGTAATATGATGCAGAGCAATCTTGGACCGTATAGTAGGCCAATTCCTGATATCATGGCTGGTAAGGCGGAAAGGGAGGTGCCGTTTACTCCTAGAGCTCCTACTAAGGTTGTTGATAAACCTCCTAAGAAAAATAGGAAGAAGAAAGCGGCGGAAAGTGCAACGTCTGGGTTTCAGCAGTACGTAGCGCCGAGCACTGAACCATCCTCTGTTCCTGGAAGCGCTTTCAATTTCGGCCCTCCGACTCCGCAGGGGCTGAAGGAAGGTTTTGGAACGCCTTACCTGGAACCCACGTACTACGACGGAACTTCGGCCAAACCTCCGTTCTTTCTGGGCCGAGGTGCCACTGGATATCCACCTCATCATCCGCTGATATCTCAAGCTCAATATCAAGAATACCTGCTCCACCACGGGGTCATACCTCCCGCCCCCGGCTACCCCTCGCCAGCCGCCTACCTCGGTATCCACTCCCCCATCAACAGGCCTTCTTGGTTATAGCCACCGTAATTCGATAGGAACACTCTCCACGGACCTCAATAAATTATTTATATTTAGCCAATTTGTAAAATTATTCAACTATTATAATAAAGTTAATGCAGATTATCCCAATTTTTCCCCCACATCACGCCATTATATAGATTTATTAATAGAGAAGGAGTTTTCTTTCCTCAACACTCGATTGTCTGGGTCAATCCAGTATGGTAAAAGAATTATGTACGAACGTTACCTCTTTCAGCAGACTTGGCAAAAGTGACTGACCAATCTTATGGTTATTTCGGCGTTAAACCTTCAACATTGAACTGGAAATACTACTTCCAAGTAACTAGATCGTTCTACGTGCATAAGAATTATCTTCATTAACCCAACTTGGCTCCAACTGTAATTCGTTCGAATAAGATTTCAACTTGAAAATATGTTTGTTCGTTCATTTTTACATAAGACCACGTTAGACAACGTTAACTCTCGAAAAATTACGTTCTACTTAGAAATAGAAGTGCTAAGACACATTTTGATAATTATAATGGAGAGTAAAATGTCGAATCAAAAATTATGAAATACAATTGGCTTCCTAAATTTGAACAAGCCTCGGGGTTGTAAACCTCATCGATTTTTAAAAATGTTGTTTTAATGAAATGTTTTACAAAATGAACTGTTATTTATTCGAGATTCTATTCTACCTGCACTGACATAGCAATCGCTTCGAATAATTCCGATAATCAATTGTCAATCAAAATTGTTCAAATTTCGATTTTATTTCTGTTCAATGAGCAGTCACAAATTTCCAAGTCTGTACTATTCCTTCGGACCAATCATAATGTATATACGACTAGCAAGTAAACGTGTACATTGTAAAGAGTGTTTATATATATGATTTCGTTGTTTTGTTTGTAAATTTTAAAAATTGTAAATAACTTTTTTTTTGGATTCCCACGAAAAATATATATCATTTTATTGTACAGAATCAGATTTAAACAGAATTTAAAAAAATAAATGAATTTAAAAAAAAAAACAGCCCCCCCGCTGGACGGCAGTAACGCGTCGTTGTCCGGGACAAATGTTTTATTATTTTAAGTTTTTTAACAAAGAGAAATGTATGCTTAAATACGTTTTCAAATATGACAAGAAAAAGAATAAAGCTTTAATTATCTATCAAATATTCTATAATAATTATTTAAAACTTAAGTCACTGTTCAATTAATAACTTATTGATTTACATTGCCTTGATTACTGAGTTACGCATTGTCGTACGGAACTTCCCAGCTGTTCTCATTTATTTTTATTCTTATCTTTTGTCTGTTATTTTCAAAATTATTATTTTTATTGGATATCTTTTAGGAACATATTGGCCTACAGTTCCGAAAGTTTTGTACTTGTTAGTCTCCCTTCGTTCGTCGCTGTAGATCTGATAAGTTCTAAGGAAAATTGTAGCCGAAATATAGTCGTTTAGGTCGGGTTGCTGCTTAAATTTATTTTTTTATTACCCGTTGGAGCCGGGGATATTCAAAACGAAATAGGCTCCCTCAAATCCATCTGTACGCAACAAGTTCAAGTCTGTGAAAGTCAAAGTTGTATTCCTACAGCAAAAGTTTGGGTGAGAGCCAATTGAAAGACATCAGTTACGCGTTTCCGTCAATCGACAGGTACTCTATATATTGCATCTTCATGGAAAGCTATCGGGTTAATACATTTATGCAGCGACAGTAAAGTAAAACTGGTTGAAATTCTCAATTCATGGAAATTAATATCCGTCTAAAACTATCTTTAGGTGCGGTGGTGCATCGTAGAACCTACCTCACAGAAACAGTGTTTCGACTTCGAAACCAATCAATACTTTCACATTCTACCTCGTTATTTTAGTGGTTGGTCAGCTTTTTAAAAAGGTGCAATATTGTGGGTATCTGATGATTGTAGCGTCACAGAAACTAGGTGGGATTTTGAGCTGGGTGGGCTTTTTTGCTTGGCTATGTTGAAGTTTTCCAAATAAATAGTCAGAAAAATAACATTCTTAAATCATTGATTCATTAAATTGAACTTCTAGTATACAAATTCAAACTTTCAGCCAGTAAAATTGAATTTCAAATTATTAAAGTCATATCCTTAAAGTTTGATCAACATTCTCCTCATGTTTGCTGTGTTCTAATTGATTCTGTTAAACTTCAACACGGGTGTAAATGCCAAAATAAACGCGGTATCAGCCGGTAAAAATGTACTGAATTGTGTGTGAACCAAAATTTGTACGTTGAATTTGAGTTGAAATATTAAGTTTTTAGTCAACTCAGCAACTCGTTTTATTCTCAATTAAAACCGAAATTGAAATTTCAATTCTTTCCCAGGCTATATTACGTGTCAAAATGCAGCAACTAGGCTTAGGGACCATATTTTTTCGTAGTTTACGTTCAGTTTTACGAGATATAATTGTATTTTCCATTACACCAAGAGAAATAACATAATAAACAAGACTGAATCATCTTATTTTCATTTTATGTGTCTTTTAATTTTTAAACGTCATTCAATCTAAATAGGAAACCAATCAACCTTTTTCATATTATTTATTGCCAAGTTTTCTTTTAAGTTGTTTCGTTTCGTTTCGTGCAATACGGAAGTATTAATGGATATTCAAAATATACCGTCAGTTACTTTGAAGTTATGTATACTTTTATATAAGAGTGCTTAGTTTAGCTTAGAAAACAAACAAATGAAATGTTTAAACCAAAAAATGACTCATGTCGAAAAAAAAATCCGTGAACAGGTTTCACGTTGCGAAATAATAAAATAAAGTGTACTTGATTTTTATTGGTGTACGTTTGTTTTATCCTTTTTTTTTTTAGTTTATAGGGGATGGACGAGGATCCGGGTGGTTCCCCGAGATTTGCGATAACAATTTTACTGTGTGAACTGTTTAAAATGACTACCGTTCTCGAGGATGAGTCTGTTGATAGAGTCCACCATATCGAAGCGCACGATGGTTCTGGCGAATGTGATACCATCAAACGAGGACTCTGTGATGGATACGGTTAGTTGGCCCTTTCCGATTTTAGTATCTGTCGCCTTGGGAGATGAATCAGACGTTTTCAAAGGTCTGGGTCTTCCTCAGAGCACGGCGGAGCATTATATCCGCATTCTGCGCAATGGAAGGGGCAACTATACCATTCCATCACGTCATATGGTAGCAGAACGTGGTTACGATCACTGGCCCGTTTGTAATTTTTCATAATTAACAGTCCTGTCTCCCCCCTTCATTCGCATTAGAGGTGTGTAAACCCAGGTCGCCTGAGGGAGTAGACAACCTGCAGGTCACTCAGTCCAAAGACAAGGTCAGTGTGAGAAGTTCACCAGTTCACTACGTGGGTGAATGCTACCTGCAGTTCACTTCGTGAATAAGATTCGTAAGACAGTCCTTACCGCTATCTCGTGGCATGACCATCAACTTCTATTATCTTCCTCTGCCGTCAGAATTCGGTAAATGACAGTCATCTACTGTTCTCTTTTTCTACTCCCCAGTCATTTTTCGAGTTCCCATGCAGATTTCCATACTTCCTACTTATTAAATATAATCGACTATGTGATGAGTATAGTATCGACCAGTATAGTTTAGTATACAGTAAATTTGAATAGTATTGACTCTGCGATGACCCGAGCTAATGGCGGATGGGTGAACTGCAGGTCACTTTGTAAAGAACTGTTTAGCAGACCTGCAGGTCTCGAACTTCTCTCGCCAAGAGAAGTTCACGACCGTCCGAGTAGTTTGAACGTCGGCCACGGGGAGCCAACCTGTCGCAAACGAACTGAACTGCAGGTCTTCCCTCCGCAGGTCAGTAGGGACAAGTTCACTTGAAAGAGAAGGTCTTTGAGACAAGGTCACTCACTCACTACCCACCTCTAATTCGCATTTCCCCTATAGCAGTATGCCCTCAGTTATGATCAATTTGTAAATTGTCATGCTCCTGCCCTACTCATTGCAACCCCTCCCCAGATTTTCTCAGAGCTCTGAGAGTGTGACGGATATGGTTAGTCTGGGTCTTCCTCTGAGCGTGGCGGAGCATTCTATCCGCATTCTGTGCAATGGAAGGGGCTACTATACCATTCCATCACCTCACAACTCTCTCGATTGAACGGTCTGTATGAACCGTACTATTCTCCCTACTAGGGTTACTAGAATCTTATCTTTTATAATAATTTGACCTGATTAGCAACAGGAGTCGCAAAGATGAGCTCCGCATCCCTTCGCTTATCTAGTTTTCTTAAATTAATAAACCCCTTTATTAATCCCCTGTTTAAAATAAAAGGTGGGAGGTATCCCAATCAGTCCCATATCTGTATCGAGAATGCAAACTCGTGTTTCCCCTATTACTCCCCCGCTTTCCGTTTATTCCGATTCTCTTCAACTTGTATCGGAGTTTCGGTCTACTAGTACCTTCAACACATCGACCTCCCAAACCTTCAAGAGGCCGCTGTTTTATACATATATTTAACCTGAATGGATTTCATGCCTAGTTACTATCGATTCCCCACATTAACTTTTCCGATCAAATCACCACACCTATACAGTTCACTTCATCAAACATTTTAACCCCATGGCATATGCTCATATAGGGTCACTCGACTCAATTCTGACCTCAGATACCTTGGATTTCCTCGGACAACTCCCCATTTTGAACAGTTCACATACAATTATCATTGAGTTTTGGATACGACGGGGATTTGACCTTCCCAACACTCTAAAATTGAAACGACGAAAAACCGATTTAATTAGTTGTAATGGACGTCGGGGTATGTTACCATTCGATTCAACGTAAAAAAAGAGGATTAATTCTTTTAGTATTACTCTTTTTTTTCGAGAAAAACCCTCAAATATGCTTAAGTGAGGGTCAGACCCTAGCCTCCCAATACCTCCTTAGCGCTTGAAACTGAAAATACAGCCAAACATCCTTGGAAATGAGGGCGAGGGGAGCTCTTGTCAGATTCTAGCCTCCTAATACCTCATAAGCGAGTTGAAACTGAAAATACTGCCCAACATCCTTGGAGGAGAGCTCTTGTCAGATTTTAGCCTCCTAATACCTCCTAAGCATTTGAAACGAAAATACTGCCCAACTTAATCAGAAATGAGAACTAGGAGAGTTCTCGTCAGTTTCTAGGCTTCTAATAGGTACCCCCTAAAGGTTTGAAATTGTTAATACTGCCCAACTTCCTTAAATGAGGGCGAGGAGAGCTGTTGTCAATTTCTAGCCTCCTAAGTGTTTGAAACTGAAATTCTGCACAATCTAGGAGAGCTCTTGTCAGATTCTAGCCTCCTAAGGGTTTGAAACTGAGAATACTGCCCAACTTCTCAGAAATGAGAGCTCCTGTCAGATTCTACCCTCCTAATACCTTGTAAGGGTTTGAAACTGAAAATACTGTCCAACATTATCAGAAATGAGAATCAGGAGAGGTCTTGTCAGTTTCTAGCCTCCTAAGCGTTTGAAATTGAAAATACTGCACTTCCTTAAATGAGGGCGGGGAGAGCTCTTGTCAGATTCTAGCCTCCTAATACCTCCTGAGCGTTTGAAACTGAAAGTACTGCCCAACTTCCTCAGAAATGAGGGCTAGGTGAGCCCTTGTCAGATTCTACCCTCCTAATACTTTGTTAGGGTGTGAAACTGGAAACACTGCCCAACTTCTTGGAAATGAGGGCGAGGAGAGCTCTTGTCAGATTCTACCCTCCTAAGGGTTTGAAACCTAAAATACCGCCCAACTTCCATGGACATGATTGCCAGGTGAGAACTTCCACCCTTCTAATACCTTGTGAGGGTTTGAAACTGATAATACTGCCCCACTTATTCAGAAATGAGAACCAGGGGAGGTCATGTCAGTTTCTAGCCTCCTTCTAAGGGTTTAAAAGTGAGAATACTTCCCAACATCCCTGGAAATGAGGGCAGTAGAGCTCCTGTCAGCTTCTTCCACCTGCTGGCTCCATGTTAGGGGGCAGAGGCGGCAGGCAAAGCAATTTATTGACTTCTCCAGGAAGAGAGCTAACTATGTATAGTAACAGGGCACTGTCCACTTAGATACCTTCTCCACAAAATGAGCAAATCTGACAACACACTGATGTTTCTGTGGGGTAGAGGATGGGACAGCGTATCATGTTATCTGCTTCAGCCCCGTGCTGGGGAAACAGCGTTTTCTAACCTGGGGACAGGCTTCCATTGATTCTCGGTTTATTAAAACGGGAAAGGTTACGCCTCTCTTCTCATTCGCCAAAACATGGTGGGGAAGGGTACGTGGTAAGGGGACCTTCCAGCTTTGGCCAGGGTCGAGGACATTAGGTTGTCACAACACACTGGGATGTCAATGCCTACCCAGTAATTGCCAAGCAGTTAGGGCTTGGGTCCCAGACAGTTCCTGGAGATGGGCACAAGCGCACATAGTGCTTGGTTCGGAAGGATGCCCAGGTTGGGCAGTCAAATGCACCTGAGAAGGTGTTGGAGGTAAACCTCCTTCTCCAGCCAGGGACAGACAGTAGGAAAGTCAGTGTATTTCCCTAAGTAACCCTAAGGTAAGGGGTATATAACAACACATCCTAATATTCAAACATCTTTATTTTATCGTACAATTTTTATAACAAGGGAAATCCTTTTAGAAAACAGCCTCATGCAGACGCTCTAATGAATACAAGTTGAAAGCCATTGGTGCTGCAAGAAAAATATACATGTTCATTGAGAAAATTGGAGAGAGCCCTCGTAATTTTGTTTATATAGGTATTTTTTAATATTTATTTTCACAAATAATCACTGGAGGATTGATGCTGTACAGGCAATACAAAATTATTTACAAAAACGATAGCCGGTGATATTGTTGTCAAAGCTTGCAGGGGTAGAAGTTTTAAAGAAAAACTGGAAAAAGGTCAAATGAAAAATCTAGGACAATGATTGGAAAAATCAACACAGATTGTAGTTTTAAGTTTAATCTAGGGTCGCTAATTATCTATCTACTCTAAGGGCCCCAGGCGATACCTACTTTTAAAATGAGAAACCTGGCAGGCAATTTTTACTTACTATTATAGTTTTTTTTGTAATTAACGCCATGAGGTCTTGGGGAGGTTTGCGATGCTACTGTACATGTCCTCAATATTTTGAATGAAACAATGAAATTAACATCAGGGAGACCAAAATATGTGGTAGCTATAGACAATTTTCAAATAAATTAGGGAGTTATAATCGATCACATTAGGAAACTCAGTCGTTACATATACGATTCAAAAACTTAACCCAATATCGCCATTTCATAACGTACATTGTGTTTTGAAGATGCCTCAAGCCTTGTGGCATGGAATACACGGAAGATTTCGGGGACATTGTGTGGATTCTTGAACTAACGCGACAGTGGCGGTACCTACTGTCACAATTTTGAAACCCAAGTGGTGACTATTTTGCGCTCTTTTATGAAATCATTCTCGAACTGATGGGGGGAAAATAATAATGTTGCCAAACGTCTCTTAATCTGTGAATTGTTTTGCGGAAAATATGTTTGTTTCTGAACATTCAAGGTTGGATACTTATAGTAAAATGATGGGTTTGAATCAATGTACCTACTTTTTGCCATGACAATGTTCGACTTGAACAATTGTATAATAGTATTCCTAGATCATACCAATATGAACATCAGCGGTTGTCCTACTTGTAGATCTGTCGAACATTTCGAGTTGAAATAGGATGATTAAACAATATTCCCTCCTCCCTTTGGATCAATTTCTTCATCAAATTGGTTTTGATCTCTAGATTTCAACGATTTTTGTACATGTAGATCTTTAAATTACATTCCAGATGCTAACTATGCATAGGATTGCGATATAAACCTGACTAAAAACTTGAGCATTTCGAAAGATAGGATGTGTTTGTAGGGAAAACACTTTTTGGCCAGTGTAAATTGGTCGAATTTCAAAAATTGTAATCGGTCCAAAATCATAAATGTGACTATATCATGCGAAAGCTGGTTAAATGCGCTACTTTTCATGGAATTTTCAGTTTTTTCGGTGGTCTTTTAGTAAATTGATGAGCGATAATGAAAAATAAGAAAATTTAACTTTCCAACATAAGTTCATTCGATGCAAAGTTAGTGACTTTTATGGTAACCTGTACTACCATCTTATTGGAAATTTAATGCTGAATTCGAAAATGTACTAAAAAATTGAAAAACATTGGAGCAAAGTGCACATAACACAGCTTTTATGGAAAAAAACGTGGTTTCCTCGAAAAAATCTTTGAAAAATCATATCCCCGGAACGGGTTGAAGATATTTCGTACACTACGAGGGAATCACCCTGCATTATATACTTATTAATATATATTTATATTAATTATTAATAACTTAATTAATATATGATTGAAACATCAACAAAAATTCAATAAATCCAAAATATTTTTTGAACAGAAGAATTTTATTTAGAACAGGTTTTTTTTTGCTATGAAGTTAATCATTTCTTTGAGCACATAGTGATCAAAATTCAACTCAATTTAAGTAAATGTGATACGACGATCTTGGAAAGTATGATTGTTTAGCTTTTTAATTTTCAAATACGTGCTATTAATGATGCTATATATTTTATCGTGATCAATGAGGTTATCTACCATTTTCGACCAAATTAGGCAAATTTAAAATCAGAAATGGACTGTTCAGTGGGAGATTTAAGCGAGAAGGTTCAACGGTAGATTTACGCATACTTCTCATTTTAATGAAATAACATTGATAATATTAGTATAATTATTGAGTGGAACCCAGAAGAAATGTCACCAATCCATCAATGTCCTCATAACTACAGTAATGTTTGGAAAGTAATCAATATACGTTTTTCTTGCTGTTAATTTTACATTTAAATTGAATATACAATCTCGTTAATAGGCAAACACGATGTTAATATTGCATGAAATGTTCAAAATGATTATAAGAGGTGAAATAGGTATTTTGCAACGTTTTAAGTAAAATTTAGAAATTAGTTTTTCGAAAATCAAAAACCAAGATTCGAAAAACAATCTAGGGTTGGTATATGAAGGTCATATAATTCCAAAACTCAAAACATAAAGTTAGTTGAATAACTGAAGAAATGACCAACGTTGCGATGCCAGCAAATTGCGATGACAGCACTTAAAATCAATGTCCGATTTGTTTTACTGTCGAGATGGTGACATTAAACTATTTCCTAGATAATTTTAGAAATATAACTGATTATTACTGGTTCCAAAGTTGAAGGAAGAGACGTCTGGCTAAGTGAAACTATTTTAAATTAGTATTGAAATTCCACGATTCAACACAATTTTGAGGCACCTTGAACAATCATCCGCACACCCAACTTTTTCATCCGGAACTGAAAACGTATTGCACATTAATTTGAACATAAACCTAAAAACAAAACAGTCTTAAAATTTTGTTAATAAATTCAACTCGTTAGTCACAAAAAAAAATTATGAAACGGAAAAAATACAAGATCATAGAAAGAGAGTACGATACGGGATTGCAACACAATTTTCGAAAAAAAAATCGATTATATCACAAGGACGAAAAATACTGTATAAATAAAGACGAAAATGCAACAAACGGTGATTGTAGAAGAGCGATACTTACCAACACGCTTCTTTTCACAAATTTAACAAAAAAAAATCTATAAGTAATTAATAAATTGATAAGCTAAGTCGAAATTGGGTTTTCATATTGCATATGATTAAAGCGAGACTTTTCTTGAAAGCAGTTCCATCGGGAACGGCAGTTTTACTAATATTTGTCCATGATTCATTCATAGTTACGACTAGTTACTGTATAGAAACTATTGCTGCACATTTTGCCGATTTAACAAAAAAAATAATGATACACTTAATACAAAATAAAAGATTATTACGAAAATACTATAGGGACAAAGCGAAAAAAGATAATTCTAGGGAGTTTTCGCTATAACGTAAGCTTCATCTACCTCCAAAAACTCGTAAATGAACGGTATCATCTACCCTAAATGTAACAATAAATAAGTACTGGGACCAACATGGCACGATGACTAGATTTTTTTGACGCTAAAACAAAAGCTTCAACTCTTGTTGAAAATGCAATAATTGTTTACGGAATATTTTATGTCTAGTTTTCCTTTGTATGTTTCGCAGTGGAAATTCAGTGTCGATTATTTGGTGGTTTGAGACTTTTTTGTGACGGCGGGAGAAGATTCTTTCAGGAACGTTCCGGATCTGGAAAGAAAAAATATGAAAATTGATTAAGAAGAACCAACTTTTCGAACAGTGATAACAAAAATATAAGTCGGATCATTATGGGCAAATTTTCACTATGTCCCATGTCTTTTTTCCAAAATCTGTAAACCACTCAAATACTTTTACTTACTCCCCTATCACACTGCGCGACCATTTTAAAATAAATTCGGTGATTCATATGTTTTAAAATCTGCCTTCTTAATTGCCCCGAATGTTCATAATTACCTTATAGAGAACGAGGTGAATTTGAACAGCGTTTTCGACGTGGAATGAGGAGTTCATGAGGCGAGAGTCACTTCTTGGAACAATTACTCGGAAGACTTTGCACACTGACGTGGCTTCATTGATTACAACACGTTACTAAGCGCTGTAACTGTGTTGTCAAATGAACTTTCATGGTGCAAGCCCAGTGGACCTTGGTGGAACACCAACTATAGTGCTACACAGCAGAAGCTGTGCCTCCAATGCACGTACTAACTGGCAAAGCTAACCTACAGGGTAGTCTTTGGTAGGCTTGCTGTGGATACTGCTTGAGTAAGACTTGAAGTTTACTCTGATGTGCGTTCTTGGTTAGGCATTCCATCTGCCTATAGCCATGAACTATTCAAGGCCTTTACACGCTAACTGCCATCTGCAGCACTATGTCTTTTTTAAAAATCTGGAAATCAATCAAAAACTTCTATTTACTCCTCTACTACACTGCGCGACCATTCAAAAAAAATTTCGGTGCTTCATACTTTTTTAAAATCTCCGTTCTTAATTACACCGAATGTTCATAATTACCTCACAGAATGGGGGAAAATATGAACAGCATTTTCGATGTGGAATTAGTTGTTCACGAAGCGAGAGCTCGTTCATGGAACAGTTACCTGGAAGACATTGACGTTGGCTTCATAGATTTCAACACCACGATACTAAACGCTGCAACTGATGTTGGCAATTAACTTTCAGAGGTTTTGGCAAGATGAAAATGTTGTCCAACGAACTCAATCAATAGATATACATAGTAAAAAGCGTTAAAATCCAGGAATAAGAATCTTGTCTCCCCTGGGGTTTGTAAATCCCAAAGTTGATTAAAAAGGGGGTATTACGTCCTCCTTCCCTCCATGCTTGGAGGATTCCTGGTAAACTACAGTGGGAGACCCACAGTCAAAGGCCGCATCTGACGACGCAAGTACCTGTTTGCACCAGGCGCTACAGGTGAAGCTTGGTGTTCTAGCTCGCCCAACCAACTGAGCAGGTACCCGAGTTATTGGTAAGCCACATAACTCATATGGCGGCACTACTTTGGAAGACAATTCTACCAGAGAAGTGTCTACCCCTAAGCTTTTAGGCTTGGTCTTCCAGCCTGTGTGATCAACCACTGCCACCAAAAAGCCAACCGCTTTCGGGGGCAGGCAAGTGACGCAGCCGATTTTGCGTGTGAAGTTTACCAGTAAACTGGTCATCTTACACACCAGAGGATAGATCAGTCGCAGGCCCCCTACAAGGAATTGTGTCCTAAACAATGGCAACAGCTTAATTTTCCCACAAAAATAGCTACGGATATTTTTGGGGATGACAAGTTATTGATGACTTTGCCCCACTGAGCAGCGTCCCCTGCACACCCCTCCCAGAACTCCATCATAGATCTACCTAAGTGCCACATCTTTCTCAAGAATCGGCTACCCAAATTCACTTTGCTGACGTTGTCTAATCAATTACAGATTCAGAACAACTTGAATAGTTTTTTGGGAAGTTCCCTATAATCGTCTTTTGTTAACTTATACACTACATGTAATTCTAATGACCTTTGGGCTACGTGGGGATGTCTCGCCGAAGTCTGCCTCGGCGCCTGAGCTTTGGCCTGGGACGCTTTGGTGGCAACGCGGAACGTCGAGTTCCGAACGATTTTCGAACTTCCACCGGCTGAGGAGGTTGACGATGGCGACGGATTGCCACCTGACCCAGATCCTGTTGGAAGAACGACAATCATTGAACAAGATGCAAAACCAATCAATTACATTATACGACAACATATATTACATGCAATACAAGGATAAATTTCGAAGAGTATCCTCAGCGCTTATAAATACTCGAATATTTATTAAATGCATTCATTGTCCGTTTAGTAAAATACAAAATACGGTATATATCGTGCCAAATAGCTTTCAAGACCTCATAAATAGGTCAAGCAAACAAAAGCTAGGGGCAAACGTATTTAAAAACGGTAAAATTATTAAATAAAGATTTATTAATTTTGTATTAGATAGGGACGTGGAAACTGGACTGTACAGCCAGATACAATCCTTCCTAGATACACTCGGAACACACAAAAATCCAACAGAAATTCAACGAGAAAAATAAAAGTACAGGCAAAAAGAATGCTTCCACGTGTTTCCAGAAGCACATTGAAGCTAATGAGATGGCTTTATGGGCAGAATAATCGTGAAGTATCAACCGTACAATTTGGGCTGTCGCCAGCCGCTCAGTCTCACAAAGATCTCCTATTGAAGAACTTCAACGATCTGCAGCCTAATGGGTCTACCTGACCAATTCTACAAATGGTCATGGAATGGATAACCGTAGTGATATCATTTGATTCACTAACTCAAACTAATTTTTATCTGACTCAAACAAAAACTACCCTCTTACATCGAAACATTCTGAGATTTTTCATAGTAATAACCGTTGAAGATTAATGTAGGATTTCTGAGCTGGATTTCGTAAACTTTGGTCCAGTAGTTTTGGAGAAAAGCTTTGGACAGCGTAAGGACGGATTTTTTAAATCTATGGAAATTGAAACGTTAACCAACATAGTTTTATCTTGGTCAATTACAAAGGTTTGTTCTTGAAAATAATAAATCAAAAAGGCAAAACTAAGATGGAGTGTACTCGTAGGTAATCTTTCTTAAGTTATTCAAGTTTCAGGGATGCAGTTAGAGCCTTTAGTCAAAATATTATAGACTAGTTGGTTTACGTGGCCCGTATTATCAGCAATTCATTTGTTTCAACTTAAAAACAACAAATTTAAGAACTACAATGTGATCCAATTACGAAAATAAGTTAATATTTGTTAATTCATACAACGTAGGACAGTTTATGCAAACTGTGACAAGATTTCTTTCTTCGGGGATTTTCATACCTGTCATAACTTCTAAACGAAAAGTTCGATCCGAATAATTTAAAGTGGAATTATCATTTACATAATCAGTCTTAATTATCAACCCATTTAAATGGATAAGCATTCAAATAACCCTATATTACCACTACTCGATTCTGCCCATGCTAATCTTAATACTTTAAACAAAAACTGAGTGGGGGTTATAATTTGATTGTGAGCAATCACAGTACTGTTAATATGTAGTACAGGATTTCACTTAATAATTTTCAAGATGTGATTAGGGTCTGAGGGAGAATGAGATCACCGAGCAATGGAATCAGATTGGTTATGCAGGTGGATACGTCACAACGTGGCTGCCTCCTACAGATTTTCGCCATCATTGCTAGAATTTCCTTAATTTTTGGGATGCTCTCTCGAGCAGCAGACGATGGTTCTCCAAAAAGTAAAAAAAAAAAGTAAAATAAATAAAATAAAATATGTGCTGCGGATTCCCTGTTTTTACGTGATCAAGGATAAATCGCCCAGTTCATCAAGAATTCCTTTGCCTTTTCATAATGAAAACCGGTTTCCATATTTAATTGAGGAAATATAATTGTGAAGGTGTAGATTTCTGATGGCGAAAGAAGATTTAAAAAATACAAGTTGTTTTGAGTTAAATTGTTACAAACAAACAAATCTTTGTATATTGTGCAAGCCTCATAGCTTCTTCCAAGTAGCATTGCAGGTGATTTAAAATGAGCATTCAAAATAATAAAAAAGAAGCAAAAATAAAGAGAAGCAGGCCATACTTGCTACGGTTAGAGTTCTGTTACCCAGAGGGGTCTTCGGTTTGTTTGGGTTGGCGGAGCCTGGACGAGACCTGGCCACTCGGTTGGTTGCAGGGGAGGACGTCCGGGAGGAGTCGCTGGAACTAAGTGGCCGCCCACCTCCTGAGAGCCGTCGCCCAGGTCCACCAACTGTGCCGTTCATATTTACGGTATCTTGATCCTTCCTAGTGGGTTTAGGCTCCAAGTAGCGAGGCTTCACCTAAAAACGTTAAGAAAGTTAAGTATTTCAAGAAACAGAGAAAACAGGCATATCATAGTTTTCAGATATGACTTGTCCTCATGCTTAAGGATAATAAATATAATATCTTTCCATGCAATAAACATTGATTCATTCACACGTTCCATAAACCATCACCAGCAGTTCTTACCAACACTGACCTCTTCTAGGGCCACACCCTCCCATCATATCCATTTTAACCCTCATAATAGAGAAAGATGTGGGGATAGAACACTTGATGAGAAACCAAATGCTGCTCCTCAAACACTTAATAATAACAATCAAATATAGAGCCCCACAGCAATGATATATGAACTACATAGCTAGATTTTGAGGAATAATTCATCAGCAAGAAAAAAACATGGTTCATACCATCCAATCTTGCTATTGATCCTTATCATGAAATTTTGAGAGTAATTGGACTTGATTTTATAAATTGATTAATCTGATTTTTCGGATTTGACTCGGAGAATAATTCTATTCAATTATAGCAAATGTTTAATACACAGGGTGTTCATAAAAGAATGAACTAGTCTCAAAAATCTGTATTTCTGAAAATATTTAATTTACAGACATGAAATTGGTCCCAATGAAAGATTATAATTCACAGTTTTTTCCCATACCTACAAATGTTCTATATGTCCACCTCCTGCAGTACGAACGATGTCAATGCAGTAATTAAGCTCATCCCAGACCCTCATTAGCATGTTGCGTGTCACACTAAGTACTGCAGCTTGAATACGCATACGAAGATCCTCTAGATTTGTGGGTAGAGGAGGTACATACACCTTGTCTTTGATGTACCCCCATAAAAAATAATCACATGGTGTCATATCTGGTGATCTGGGGGGCCACTGAAGAAGTGCCAGGTCCTGAGAACCATTCCGACCTATCCAGTGTTGTGGGAGGGTTTCATTGAGAAATGTACGAACGGCAGTAGCCCAATGGGGTGGTGCTCCATTTTGGTGAAAGATGAGCGTTGCATAGTTTTCGTCTTGTTCAAGTTGGGGGAATAACCAGTCTTGTAGCATTCTCAGGTATGTTGCTTCTGGTAACTGTTGGCTCTTGAAAGAAAAGAGGACCATACACCTTCTGTGCAGAGATATTATTTCTCAATCCTAATCATGGACATGTAATCTAGTGACTCTAAGTCCCACTTATTCTGTGAATCTCTTTCACCTCTAGTGTTTCTCCACATTTGGAGAAACCAATCCATAAGTTTATCTTCACACCAGTTGCTCGGGAGAATGTCAGCTGCATTCACAACAAATATTGAATTATGTAGACATTAATACACTTATCAACATGCCCGATGAATTTTTCATCAGTAGTAACAGGGAACTGAAAGGAAGTCATCAAATGGTGAGGAGACTTAATCAAATCTTAGATTAAGAAACTCGAGAAAACAAGCTTACTTGTGAAAATTTCGGGTTCACACGAGGCCTAGGGAGTGAGGAAGCAGTGGGTGGTGGTGCCGTGCGATTAGCAGAGGCTGACGAATTCTGAGCAAAGGCTGTCTGCTTCGAGGGAGCACCTCTTTTCGGTCCAGCGCTAGCTGGAGCGCTTGGGGCTCGAGCTGTGCCAAGGTTGGCACGCTGCACATTAGGAGATGCAACCTAGGGCAAGGCACGAGGAGGCATCTTATGATGTAGAAGTGCAATGCAAGGCCAACAAATAGTGCTTAGCTCTACCTCACTCATACTCAAGTATAACTCAGCAACATATTCAAATCACACACAATCAAACCATGTAGCAAAGCTTATCAGAAACAGAGCAAACAACTGTTTTTCACATATCATTTATCAATGTAGTAGGTATTTACCAACATTAACTTCAAAACAGTTCTGTCCACACGACGTGGATATCGCCACATGAAGATACAAGTGCAGGAGGTGCGAATGCGATGTGAGGTAAACTTACTTTGCTTCTTGAAAGTGAAGCTGCAGTATGCTGAGTGATGGAAGAAGGACCAGAAGATGCGTGGTCGGAAAACGGTTGTGCGGATGCTGGTCTGTTGGAAGTTCGATCGCCAGGAGGTCGGGATAAACTGCGATCACTCCATCGAGGGCTTCGTACTTCCATCGACTGAAACAATGAAAGGTAGAGGTTAAACATTTCGGCAAGCAATGCATACTTTACAAGGGAGTTCCCATGTCCAGTTCGTATAAGACAACACTGCTCCCAGAAAAACAATTGCCCAAAAGGAAGGTATTTGTGACCTCTATCGATTTCTCTAGGGCTTTTGATAATCTGGTACGCAGTAAGCTATGGTCAAAGCTTCATAATTTGAACATCAGTGCTAAATTTGTCAAGATTCTAAAATCATTGTATAAAATTCGTAGTTTAAAATTCACATTGACAGCAGCAACTCTAAACCATGTGTCTCAGAAGGAGTTTTATGGGGAGAGGTACAGGGGGACAGCCTTTATGCTTTCCTCTTTTCATTTCGGATTTGGAGTCGTTTTTGCACAACAGAGGGATTCGCTATCTGAACATAGAAGCCACTTATGACATCATATTAATTCTGTACGTTGATAATCTTAATCTGCTGCCTTATAGCTATTTAGAAATTAGGCAAATATTGAAGACCCTTCACGTCTACTGGGAGCAGAACGCCCACCACGTAAATCACAATAAATCTAATGTTCTCATTTTCAAGACACAAGTTCATGTGTGGGGAACAACGGATTCCTATCGCCGATTCCTGCATTTCTTGGGTTAAAAGTTTGTTATTTGGGGGCGTTTTGTGCAGCTGGATGAAGGTGGTGTTAAGAGAGGGGTGACAGCCGCCTGTGCATTGCTCCCAATGATACATAAAGTTCGGTGTGTTCGGCTTTCCGTTAGACACTCGACCGTATAGGATTGTGTTTAGTTTGGAGGCACCGATACTGAGTTCACATCTCAAGAAAAAAAAAACATCCTTAATCAATTCTTCGCTCGATTTTTTCTGAATCTGAATGAAAGTTGAAGACAAAAGCCACATTTGGGCAAAATAAGTGGCACATTGCCAAGTTCAGGTGTACGAGCAGGGCTTGAAGTGTCTGTTACTCCTCCGTTCCCCTTCCTGAAAGAAAATTTCAAAATTTACTAGGTTTGATGCAAAAGTAGACCAAAATTGGAGAATAACGATTTATCAAGATTAGCCCCACCCCCATTCAACCCCCTTTCATGATGAAAATGGAATGTTCTGAAATACGTCTAAATACTGGAAACAAAATCTTGACTGAACAAAAATGAATGACATGAATAAGTGAAGAATTCTCGCTTGAGCAGAGATGGAAATGTCTGGTTATTATCCACTCCAGTTTGCAAAAGCCAAATTTCCGAGGTTTGTTGCAGAACTAGACCGAAATTGGGAACGAACAAAACAAGAATCATGAAAATCGATTGAGCCTAATCGTCGAGAAAGGTCAGATAAGGATTTGTAAGCAGTTTTTTTTTATCATGCTAGGGATCAATTTAATCAATGTAATAGGCGTCCCTCTTCTGATGAAGCCTAGCTTCGAGAGACGCCCTAAAACGAAGAAACAAACACATTTTTAAAAGTCGCTGAAAATGCAAACATAATGACGGAAAACCAAAATATACGGTGGTAGCTCACCTTGGAAACAGAAGCAGATCTGGGACCCGGAGTAAAAACCAAACAAGCGAGCTCCTGAATTTTTTTCCTCAAGCTCAGATCCATCTGGGCCCACGAAGAAGTGCGAGCGGCTCTCCCGGCCTGACGCACCAAACAGTCTTCTATTGAAGTTTCCAGCTGAGTCAGCAATTCCAAAAATTCCTGTTGGCAAATTCCTCTATTAATAAATTCATTTTGGTTAAAAATAAAGCTAATGCGCAGATGGAAAAACTACAGGGTGGATTACAGGTAGAGATGTTCGATATTTCTGTACCAGTGACAAAGTCACCGATATGGGTTTGTCACCAATATATCGGTGACAAGGAACTGGAAAAAGCAGTGACAGATATTTTGGTGACTGCGCTGGATTGTAACACAAAGTACTACAATACGCAGGCGGGGGATTGGAACGGCGGCTCTGGCCTCAGTCACTGCTGTCAAACCAACAACTCGTTTCCCTTGCTTCCAGCCACAGCTGTCACAGTTCCCAACGCCATTCCGTATGCAGTAGTGAACTGCGCAGATGCGGAGCGAAAAATTTCTGAAAAATCTTATGAGTACAGTTCGTTTCAAAAGTGCTTCTCCGGAAAAATATCCCCCCTCCCCAGCTGATGTCCAACCAATCAGCTCCTTGTATGCACTTTCCAGATAGCTTTACAGATGGATGTGAACCCTGCTTAACTCAAGTTTCCTAATTTGTAATGCAGCTACTATAAATTGAGTTGCAGTCAATTCACGTTATGAATAAAACCACTTACGATTTTCCATTCAACATCTTCGGTTTCAGTCCTGTGTATTTTAGCTAACAGGGCTTTTATTTTCTTGTAAGCTTGACAAGATTGATCGGGGCTCAGGTTTTTAGGAAACTCTCAGGAGCGTCTCTTCTAACCTCGTCACCGTCCAAACGTCTTCCTTACCTATGGTAATAAATCTGAAACAGAATCAACGATTTTGTATACTAATGCGATCATTAGCAACACTTTCAACTATGAATCTGAATATGCAGGATCATTCCGATAAACTTGGAATTGAAGAAACGCATAGGTAGGTTATGGCGAGTTTTATGCTAGGCTACAAGAGTTTAACCCAGGAGACTCCGCGCAGGGGCACTGTGTGCCGCATTTTCATTGGATTTGGAATCTCTAGTGAACTAGTTTGAAGGCCGTCCTACGCAGGTTAAAAGGAAATAGGTGAATAACACAGTGAGGGAGTATAAAAACAATACGCGAAGTCAACAAATTGTATATTCCAAGTCCCCGAGGTGGGGAGCAGGTCAGTTGCCCTGCGAAACGCTCCGCCTCCCCTTCACTGGAGGGGAGGGGGAGGGGAGCGTATCCCAGGACAACCCCTCCTCGGGGACAGTTACTAATAACTAGTACTATAAATGATCTTAGAATGACAGACATTACCATTCCAAGAGTTTATTTACGAATTACGTTGAAAATTTACAAAAAATAAAACTGTTTCATAAGTAAAGTTGTTCATTTATTATATCTGCAAGCTTAAAAAAGTGAAATAATGGTCTATCATCCATATTTTCGTAATTGGGCACCAAGGAGAGCCACGGAGAAACCTGAGTGCAGCACGCAGTGCCGTGCGCAGGACATTCTCAAAATTCCAAGGGAGGGACGCAGAGTCTCGAAGATTAAATGATGTAGGAATTAAGAGTCAGCCATCAAGTATTCATCAGCCTAATTTTTTCTTAAAATGCTGGACCATTGATGGTAAACTTTGGTTTGACATAAAAGCATTAATTACATCTGCGTGTATCTTATTCTAGAAACCAACTGACAGATTTATAAACTACTGTGTTAGTTAACTACTGTTAAGACAATTTACCTACTTTCCCTACTGGCATTTTTTGGCTGTCACTAGTCTGTCTTCATCTGGATTTGCTCCCACTAACTTTTCATGTGTTAGTAGCATTGGATTTCCCACCGTGTCTGCTTTCTTTTTATAATAAACTGTGATTCTCGTTACGGAAGTACGAGGGTCATCCAGTAAGTAAGGTTACAACTGCTAGTAAAAATCGAAAAATGCATATATTTTATTCAATTTTTGAGGAAATGTAGCAAAATATGCCCTTATTTTTCCACATAATCGCCAATAACTTCAACACATTTCTTCAGCCTGGGCAACAGCTTTTTTATGCCCTCGTCATACACTCCAAAAACCACTTCTCGACAGTTTCCTTCACCTCCTCGTCGTTGGAAAAACGTTTTCCACCCAAGAACTCCTTCAATTTGGTGAAAAGGTGGAAGTCCGAAGGCGCCAAGTCCGGTGAATATGGTGGATGGGTCACAACATCCCATCCAAACGACACAAGCAGGTCCTGGGTCTGGCGAGCGGTGTGGGGTCTGGCGTTGTTGTGAAGAAGGGACACACCACAAGTCAGCATTCCCCTCCTTTTGTCTTTGATTTTTTTCCTCAAATTTTTAAGGGTCTCACAATATGCATCAGCATTAATGGTGGTTCCCCTGACCATGAAGTCCACCAACAACACCTCTTTTCTGTCCTAAAACACTGATGCCATGATCTTCCGCTCCAAGGGCTGAACCTTGAATTTTTTTGCTGACCGGGAGTGAGTATGGCGACATTGCAGGGACTGCCTTTTTGACTCTGGGGTATAGTGACAAACCCACGTTTCGTCCCCAGTCACAATTTCGAATTCGAATTTCGTTTTGGCTTTAGGTGGAGCAAACGGCCCCCGCAGAGGTTGATGGAATAGGCTGTTGTGACCACATTTTGTAACGGACTGATGCGGGCGGGTGCTTATTGTGACTACTAGGAACCCCCCTACACGCAGTAATACCAACCCCCAAAAAAAAAAATTCTCTGCACCTTCCAGGGAGTTTGTAACCTTACTTTCTGGATGACCCTCGTATTCTTTATAAATACCTACTCTGCTATTAACTACTCCCAATTCTGCTCTGTTATACTTTGAGCCTTCCAGTTTTTACAATAATGCATAGTGTGAATTCTACATTTTGTCTGTCTACATTTTGAAAACTTACGCTTCGCTAGACAGAATGTTGGAGAAATGTTGAGTGAGGTATTTGATGGCAGCTTCGTGAAGTTTGGTATTGATGCTGAGCACGGGTTGAGCCCATCTCACATTGGGGATGGTGGCTTCCAGTTTCTCGCAGCCCATTATAGTGTCCAGAACGTTTTCAGAACCCTAGAAACACGTGAAAAACATGGAGTAAACGATGAAATACAATTAGAAAAAGCAAACTCGAACCCTACCAAAAAACAAGGTTAACCCCAACAAGACAGCTCAAAAATTTGTCTTCCAAAAATGTAACATGAACTCCCAAATAACTCCTGTCTAAGGGATATGCTTGACAAAAATATAACAAATAAAACCGTATCAATATGTACAAATAGCTAAGCAAGTATTAAAACAATGGATAAAGTAGACAGAAATAGTTCTCGTATAAATGAAATTGAAACCAGTAGCAAAAATAACTTATGATAACGATAAAATCAGATTAAAATAGTTTCCACGACATAAAGGATAAAGGATGGTTTGGAAATGAAAAAGTGGACGAATTGGCTAAAAGAATCACTAATAGTAACTTCACAGGACCAGCACCAGGGGTGTGGGCTAGTGCCACTTGTAAAATGATGGAAAAGTAAAATACTAATAACAACTTCAACTGAAACACCATATACAGACATAGGAAAGCATGAATACTAGAGAGTAACAAGTAATGCTATTATATGTGTAATACAGAAGGTAATCTTGAGGAAGGTAGGACATGAGCCTTTTTAGGTAACGAGGAAAGTCCCTAGTCCCCTCCTGTTACGGGCTCCCGCTTATTGAATTGAACAAAACATAAAATTTCATGTGATACAGAAAAAGTGAGCTGGTTTGAGAGTTTCTTAGCGAGACGCGAACTTGAGCATTACCATCTTATTGGAAATCAATTAAAATAATAAGTTCTACTACTTCATGAACCACGCTACTGTAGACAAGGACTGATGCATCTTCCACCCTGGATTTACGCGTGGGCTCTGAGTAAAAGGATTACAGAGGAATAGTTGACCCATTCAAAGGGACAGGGAATTTCGTTATTCTCTTTGAATTGGCATTTCACTTTACTTTCTTCATCTATCATTTATATTGACTGCGAACTGGCAAGTGAACTATTTTTGAACAATTTGGAATAAGTATCACTAGGTCAAAGGGAATAATGAAGAACAACCTTAAAGACCCCAAAAGCAGTACTCCAGTCGAGGAAGTCGGGCATGAACCCATAAACCTGGAATTATAGTTAACTAGGCAGGAAAATGTTGTGAAAAAGTTACCATATTTAAAAGCCACTTACCATGTGAACAATATGTTGTTTGTAACATTTGTCCTGCAGTTCTTTGGGTAGAGATGCAAAACCTTTGGTAGGCCAGACCCTGACGAAATACCGAGTCGTCCAACGGAGGCTTTTCCTGTAGATTTCATCGAGGCCGTAAGCTGCGGCTAGCGGTAGGCATTCCAGGACACCAACCGTACAACCGGAACAAGGCTGCAATCAATCAAGTTCTGCATTTACAAACAAAGGTCGAATGAAATTACATTCTAAACAAAATGTTCACCACTAGCCTCAACTGCAATCATCACCCTGTTACATAACATTTGTTCCAATTTGAATGACCGTGTTATATGTCAAGGCGCCATACAGTATCATTGGGAGCAAAATATGGTTTTAAATAAACCGAAAGCTCGGCAATAAGGTTTGTTTATTATTCATTTTCGACCCCTTCGTTCCTACTTTAGACACCATTCAAAGACATTAATAATAATTTTCAAGTGAATGGATTTCTCATATCATTTGATAACCTTTTAAATTTAATATAAGTATTTATTAAAAGAAATTTATCACGACAATTCCAAATATTGTCTCATGGTTGTGAGACAAGGGTCCCAAAACGGGCCAACACCATTCCCGTTGAGATTCCCTTACAAATTCTACTCCCTTAAAGAAAATGTTTCTTGTTCTTTCGATAATATTGTTGGTGGAAAATGTGTTCGTTTCAAGGATTGTCTTCGTTTTTATGATTAATTAAATAACTTCCATTTATAACAACGAAGTCTACATTCTAATGCTCAGTTTTTGGCGGTTTTTTGCCATATAAGACCAGAAATTATTTTACTAAAGCGACCATAAATCTATCAAAATGTTGATGTTGAATCACCTTTCTTCACTTAAATAAATCAATAGCCTTCTAAATTGATAATTCTGCGCGTTGATGGGGTTTGAAGGATTTGTCATAATGACGATTCAGACTGGCTGATAAAGAGTGGAAACACATTACTAGGATCAATTGTCTCAGATCGATGGGTCACAAGCTTTCAATGATTGAGGACAGGATTCCGAAACAGAGAACAGCAAAGGGCAGAGGGCGATGGAGGGAGTTTGTTCCACGTGCAGTCTCACACTGGCTTGTATTGATAAAGAAAAGAAAAATACAAGAATACCACACATTTCGTGGAATCAACTGGATTAGTCCTAGGAACGTACCTTGTGGAAGAAATGACAGTATTTAACTTTAAGAGTGTACATGATGACTTCCTTCAGCCCTTCAAGACACAGCATATCAGCGAGCGTAGCGAGTTCAACAATATTGATGGTTTCAGGAATGTTGCTGGCACCACTGTAAATATGGCATAGCGCGAAGTGGACAGCGTTATAGGAAAACCTGGAAGAAAAGCCAAAGAAAATCAACAATGATTCATAATAACATGCTGGTAATATATAAACTTCACACTTTATGATGCTAAATATTCGAATCATCTGAAGTTTACGTTATTGCTAGCAAATAATGTGGCAAGTAGGTAATGTTAGAAAAGAAACCCATCTTAGGAGTCTCAATAGGATCATAGAAAGTTAGGTCTCTCGTCCATTGGACGGAGAAAGCTGCGAACTTAGTTCGTCCAAATAGACAATAGATGGCTTACCCTTGTAAGGAGATTACATTGCCAGCACTCTCAACCCAACCTCCTGAAAGCATGCCGGCGAAATACTGGCATCTGGATGAGAGTATGCACTTGTGAGCTTTGATCCTTCGACCGCCCACGTCGATCGTAACGTCGGGGGATATTCCGTCCAGGAACATCCTGAGGAGATCCTGCCCTAGGCGGGACGACGCGGCTCCCCCGGGACCGCAGGAGTCTTCTGACCCTCCTTCGCTGCTCACATCTGTTGAAATCGCAAGTACAGAAGCCAATATTACAGTAATGTCCGTGGTAATCAATATCGAGGGTTAGGCAGGTATGCCGACCGTAACAGAGAGTTGGATAGAGAGGAAACAGGTGGCATAGGGATGAGAAAAGGCAAAATGTACTCCTAGCAATCCACGATGCTGAGACCTCCCAAATAGGTTATACGAAAAATGTTACATGGTAGTTGCAGGTAATCAGATAATGACTGTGAAATACAGTCAATCCTGCATTTTTGAAATGGCTGTAAAAAATAAACGGATGCATTTTTCAAAATTGTATTGTTATAATCTTATTGTGTATTAAAAAGCATAGACGAAACGTAAGCGTAATTAATCAACGTTTAAAAATAACATCGGTCAGATGGCGTCCTTCCCGATTAATGCATTCTTGGAGGCGATCTCTGAAATTGTCCATCATGTCATGAAGATCGATCGTTCTTCGTACACTTTACTTTTTTTACAAGAAAAAATCACTGAAGTATGAATGAAAGGGGGCAGTCTGTTTCCTTGAACGCAGAACGATATTCGGAAATGTTAAGGTCATTCTTCATTCCTCAACTTCGTCAACATGCAGTGAATGATCAAACCTTATTCCAACAAGACGGAGCCACAAGCCACACATGCCGTGTGAGCATGAATATTCTTAATGAGATATTCCCGAATCGTGTGATATCCCGAAACAGACCGATTCCCCGTTCACCCGATCTCACACCATGTGATTTTCTCTTGTGGGGATCTGTACGACCTCGTACAGATAAAGAACTCGAGGAAAGAATCCGCCTGGAAATCCTGAGAATTCCTCAGCGCATGCTTCGTGACGTGATGGACAATTTCATAGATCGCCTGCAAGAATGCATTAATCGGAAGGACGCCATCAGACCGATGTTATTTTTACCCGTTGATTAATTACGCTTACGTTTCGTCTATGCTTTTTAATACACAATAAGATTATAACAATAAAATTTTGAAAAATGCATCCGTTTATTTTTCACAGCAATTTCAAAAATGCAGGATTGACTGCCGCACCCTGTACTTGTTTGGAGCTTCAACTTCATTATCGTCTAGCTATTTATGATTGCTACTCCAACTCTCATCACGACAGTAGGTCCTAATGAAATAGGAATTAATACCTATTTTATGATGACAGTTAATCATAAAGAAACAGTTAAGAGATGGCTAACTAATTTGGTCAATCCCATCGTTCTCTTGAATAAAATTCTAACATGATTGTGAGTATTTCAACATTAAAACTATATTTCAACTCTACAACCGACGAGGCACCTCTAAACATGCACTAATCTCTTCTTACGTTCCCCATCCACGAAGACAGCAAAAGAATGCAATTAGTGAATCCAAATTCCTAACAAATTGGAAGAACTAGGTATTATACAAAAAGTTGACTTGACGGAGGCCAACAACGTCAATCAAAGATAACAGCTAAGAAAAGTTAAATTTTGTTTTAGTTCGGCTGTGCAATTCAAACACCACACCCTCAAAACGTTAATCGCATTTTATGTTCTTTCCTCCAAACATTGGGAAATCTAGATTGTTAACTATGTGTTTTAATCATCAGTCTTGGGACTGGGATGCAAGAAAAATCAGGTACCGAATTTCAGTTCTGAACCTAACAATCGATTTGCATATATGCCCATATCTAACACTCTTTACAAGTTGATCTAGGGAATTTTTGACGAAGAGGTGATACTCATACAGAAGAAACATATAACAAAGCTGGTGAAACGTTTGACAACTGTACCTAATGGAGAAGGTCCAATGCTACTCTGCATACTGCTTGTGTTTGACGGTTCTGTGTCACTGTTAGCATCCAACGTTTTCGATGGGTAAAGATGAGGGAACAGACGACTGCACATGGAAACAAAAATCAGACAAGATATTAAAGTGTGCATTCTAAATTAATCAGCCATAAAACTGAATAATCAAGTGTATCATATCGATGGCATCACCAACAAAGCCATGAATTCTATCGGTTTCTTCAAAAGGAGCGCTAGAGAGTTTTTCCAATGTTCACGCTATTGTACTGTTCGACAAAACATTGGTTTTGCCTATTCTCGAATACGCTGCTGTAGTTTGGTCTCCTTACTATGAAGGTAGACCAACTCGAGAGATTCAAACCAGTCTTCCTGAGATATGCTGGTTTCAAGTTGGGCATCCCCTCCACCAATTTTGATAATAAGTTGCTGCTGGTGAGATGTAATTTGATACTACTTCGATCGCGTCGTTCTATGAGTGACCTGCCTTTTCTATGCAAATTGATTCGACTAGGATCGACTTCCTAGTTCCACAGATTCGCACAAGGAATGCGGCTCTTTTCGCAATCCCACAATATACCACCGACCACTCTCCAGAATGTTACGTACCTCAAACCAATCCCGATATTGACCTTTTCTCCTCCACTTTATCTTCAATAAAGCGGTGTTTTTTTATGATTAATTATATTCTCTATGCACTAGCGTCAATTTTCTTTAATTTCAATTGTAATAAATTTGCTTCGCCCTGTTGTACTATACCTACTAGATTAATATGTTAATCGTATTTATTTACACTGTTCTTTGTAATTGGGCTCGCTCGTTTTTTGATAAATAAATAAATACATGCATTTGAATAATCACACCGTAAGTACTTATTTAGACTACAGTTGGATTGTTACGAATTCAATAGAAACCAGTATATCAAGGCTGCTATTCAATAAAACTGGTGGAATCACAGTTTGGCTTTGAAAAACAAATACCAACTCGTAAGAAGCCCTATGCTAATGGATACGTGGATTAATTGCAACTGGATCAATCAATTGTTGCCCCTATTATATTATTCAAATAAATGTGAACAAAAACAGGTTGTTTAGTTCTTGCAAGGCGGGTTTCTGTTAATCACTAACCCAAATTTGTTAAGAAAACACTGACCCACGATTGGCTTGGCAGAAATACACCTAAATTGTGTTGTTTGTTCATTAATTTATGAATCAATTCAATCGTGACTAATTATTATTATCAGGATATCAGAAAATGGTACTAACCTCAAGGATCGTGATGATGAGGAATTAGCGAGTACTCTGGTATTGTCGAGCCAAGCGCTTGTCTCAGATGGAATGCTTCGAGTCATGCGGTTGCTTCTAGTCATTTCTTTAGCGGACTCCCAGATCTTGGCGTCGGGCTGGGCGTCCATATCAGACAGTTTCACGAAGCTTACGGGCTCTTCTGCTGCCTGCGTGACGTCATCCTGTTTAGGAGTGATGTCGTTATCCACTGATATGCTCTTGTTAGAGCCACTGGATTTCTGTTCGGCCGGGTCGGTCTCCGGGCCGTCTTTGGAGAGATCACTGACGATATCGTGACTAGGCGTGGAAATTTCGAGATCGTTGCTACTGATGTTGACAGCTTTTGATACGTCGTCGATGACAAAAGTTCTATTGTCGTTACTCGATTCGTAATCGTCGCTTTTCAAGCTGCAACTCATCTCTTCAATCTTGTCGACCCCCTCTCCATCAGACGGATTTTCAACGGACTTTCGAGCCTTTTGCTCAAACTCGTGCCGTGCACCATTTTGTATTATTCTACTCAATTCCGAACTGGGTTTAACCGCCCCATGCCAAGATGTCTCCATTTTACCGTTACATCTCTTCTGACTCGTCTCATCTATAGACTGCGGCCCAGAATTGTCGTACTTATCATTAAGCTCCAACTTCAAACTTCCATCATATGAAATGCTACTAGACCTTTTGTGAACTTTGATGTTCTGGCCTTCAAATTTCTTATCACTATTCCAAGAATGCCTATTGACTGGGTTTCTCATGCCAGACGGAAGGGTCCGACGACGTGGAACAGGGGATTCGTCAGCTTCGATAAACATGTAGAAACTCTGCCGTTTAGTCGAAAATGCGGAGTCAGTGGTTGATCCATCGGAAATGGAAGCAGGTCCGTGATCTATGGAAGAATCGAATAACATTCTGCCCTTGGTCTGTTCTGGGTGTTCTCCACAGTCCAAACCAGAATCAGAACTGGTAGAAGTACTTTTTTTGTGCCCAGAAAGACGCTCATGGAGGAAATTTGGGGCTTTAGGCCTTTTCTGTTGAAGAAAAGGCGAGCCAGGCTTACTTTTGGGGGTTGACGAGTCCTTGTTGTGACCATTACCGATGTCAATAAACATCGAAAACAATTTTTTCTCAGGCTGCGGCGTGTCTTTGTCGCGTTTCTTCAAACTCGTTTCACTATCGGAATCCGTTTTCAAATCTATGTAAAATCCACACGAAGAATTGCGGTCAGATCTCTTGTTAGTGCAGTCACTCCTTTCAGAGCTGTTGCTCATGACACTGTCTATTGATGGGTATGGATCGTCCAGAGGCACAAAGAATCCCAGACCGGAATTATTGTTGCCCTTTAGTTTTTCCTTTGTTTCCAAGGACTCTAACGATCCTTTACCAACATCACTCATGTCGACAATCCAGGAAGTGTTCAACGAAGAGGCAGCTTTGACTTGCGTCTTCTTAGGTGGCTCTTCTTCTTCCTCAACTAGCCCATCATAACCTCCAGAAAGTATCGGAGCACAATCCGTCTTTCTTCGAGTCATAGGGCTTGACGTTAAAGACACGTCAGAAGCTGAAAAATCAGATAATGGTGCTGCTCCAGAACATATTGGCACGTTTTCAAAACGATTGAAAACGCAATCTGATTTGTCCTTAGAGGAAACAGTTTCCTCCGTGGTGTCGGCTTCTCTTTTAGATGAAACTCCACTAGCAGAAAGAGAACTGCTTGGTTCAGAACTATTCGACATGTTTGAAAAAGCGGACATTTCCAAAGATAAATGATTTGTATCTTGTGATTCAGGTACGTTCACGCTCAATTTCTTAACTTCAGTCGTATCTAGAGTAACGTTATTTTCTGCGTGACAGTTTTTAGACTGTTTGCTAACGTTTGTAGCAAAAGATTCGAATGCAACATCACAATTTAAGGAATCGGGAGAATGATCCTCTTCAGGACCGGAAATGGGGAGACAAGGAATAATAGGCAAGGAAGAAGGTTGGTCTTCTCTGTGCCTGTCAGAATGGTCTGCTTTAACTTTATATCCGTTAGCTTTTTCATATTCTTCCTTCAAAAGAGCCAGCTTTTCATCGTCAGGATGAAATTCAAACGTGTTCCTTCTAATCAGCACTCGCTCTTGGTTAGTATTTGTACTATTCTCTTCTTCGGCACTTATATCTACTTCAGACTTGATTTCAGTAGGTGGTAGATTGTCGTTATGAGTCTCTATGATCTTTGGTTGTTCACTAGAAGATGCTGAATATTTGTTGATTTCAGGAATGAACATTTCATCCTCGTCGATCAACGAAGACGCATCTATAAAGAAGTTATTTTTAATGGGTTCAGTCTCGGTTTTGTATATAGTGAGGGGGGTTATATGATCGAAATCTCGTTTCGGTGGGGTGAGTTGCGGTTCTTGAACTAAAGTGACGTCATCGCATTGACCGTAGGTGTCCCAAGTACCTTGATCAGACGATCCTGAAATTGGGCTATGACCATCGTGTGGGATGTCCTCTCCAGACACAACCTGTAACAAAGTAAAAGATACCATTAACGAAACATTAATACCAAAAAGCAAAAAGGTGATACGACAAACGTACCAGAAAAATAAAGAAGAAGAAAAAGGTTTATTTATAAATGAATACAAGAAGAGATCATTCACATACAATTAATAAACATAAACAATTAATAAATAAAATTAATAACGTAATCTAAACTTCACCATCACGTTTTTAATCAAAAATTAAATTCTGCTGCCATAATTTTTCCAAATCTTCAAGCCAACTTGCAATATAGCTCGAGATTCCTCCAATCCGTGCTGTTCAACAAACCAATAGCTTCCTCTGGCGACATCACGTTGCAGCTAAATGCAATGCGCCTACATCTACCAAGAATTGGGAATCTACAAAGAAAGTGGTGTACATCCTACCGCTCGTGGAGGTTGCACATTGAACACTCCTCAGACTCGTCTCTCCTGTAAGGCTTTGCATAAGACACAGGGTTTCTGCCCGAATTTAAATGCCCAGCGTGCAGTGCGCAGGGGAACGTTATGATTTCTACACAGAGTAGCATATTTCACTGATTGATCCAGTCTCCGATACAGAGTGAATGTATCAGACGTAGCAGCACACTTTGAAGCATGCCCTCCTATGCACTGCAATCGCCGACAAAAGGCTTTTCATGTCCAACTTGGGGGTATTGTATTCTAATGAGGACAAATTTTCTGGTACAGAGTTCTGCTCACGAATGTAGCATAAGTTTTCACATACTCCAACCCTAGTCAGCTCAACCGCTACAATTCTGGGGAGACGAGACTCAGACATTTTTGAAACCCACACCAAATATTCAAAGTGGAGTTCAAGAGTGTATACTGAGAGTGGATTAAGCTTGGTCTCCAGATACATTTGGTGCAAAGTAAGGGAGATGGAACAATTTCCTAATAAACTGCAACTCCACCGCATCATTCTCCAAGTAACCCCATGATTGAGCTGCATAACAAAAAATAGCATTAAAGACTTCCATTTTAGCAGGGATAGGGATGTCTGGATTGGACAACACTTCGCCCCAGACACTGTTTATAGCTATTGTGGCCGACCTCGCCTTCCATGATAAGTGCTTACTAAAAACAGTCTAGGCGTTAAAATGACTCCCAAGTAAGGATATTCGTTAACTATTTGGAGATCTTCGGTGCTGTACCAATGCTCTGTTGCACGAAGCCTGCCTCCCCTCCATGGAATTTTCAAATTTGTCTCAAGCCCCCACATCTAACGATAAGAACAAAGTACATCAATGCCCAATCTTAACTCCTCAGGGTCATCTGCCAAAACCACCAAGTCATCAGCATACATCAGCACTTTCTGTCTCACCAAACCTAGACACCAAACTGCAGTACTTTGGTCAAGTCAACCAGGTAAATGATAGGTACCAAGCAAAAATTATTACCTTCTACTGGATATCCGTAAAATGGACAGTTATAAATAAATTCACAATTAAAACATGCAGATATCCGATGAAAATAGAAAATAATTAATGTAATCAAATCCCTAACATAAGAGTGTGTCACTTAGAGTATGCGAGAATCGATAAACTTAACTCAATTGTTTTAAAAAACGACGTTTCATGGCCGGCTGAGTAATAAAGGGTTAAGACGTACAATAATGTGGAATGATAAAGATTGGTCTATATTATGCTGAGGGTAAAATTTCCCAGCATAGTAGGGTGGGAACACGTGAACATATTAAAACTTAACTCTTCTACTGGTACTTTCAGAAACTATGGCCGTTCTTCATAGAAATCAGATCGTTTCTGCCTGTAAATGAAAAATCCTGGAATAGATATCGGTAAGTTCCTACACAACTACTACTGTGATATAGGTGCATATCATTTGCTGACTTTCAGAATGCTCATCTGGAGGTGTTGATGGCCTGCAACTCTTAGTGGATACGCTTGCAGCTAATGAGCTTCAGATTTCAGGCAAGGTAATTTCAAGAAACGGAAACAGCATTATCGTGATATAACCTAATCTCACCTAACAATACCCAAGCGAACACAGTGACAGCACGTTGTATGTTCGGAATACAGGTAATGACGTTTGCCGTGAGATGTTGAATGAATTGGAAAAAAATCCAGACTTTTTAGACAACGTAGTAACAGGCGATGAATCGTGGACATTCCAATACGACCCGGAGACGTAAGTCCAGAGTTCGGAGTGGCACACACCGGCATCCCTGCGGCCGTTTATCGTGGCCTCCTACTTGAACCGAATTGGAGTTGAAGTTCTGCCACAGCCACCATACAGCCCTGACTTGAGTCCTCCTGATTTCTTCCTATTTCCGAAGGTCAAAAGATGCCTGAAGGGTCATCGTTTCGACGATATTCCGAACATCCAACGTGCTGTCACGAAGGCACTAACTGGGATAACTCCAACGGACTACAGTGGGGCCTATCAAGCTTGGAAAACGCGCTGGCAACGTTGCGTCGACGCCCAAGGCGAGTACTTTGAAGAATATTAACGTTTTGTACAAATAGGATCAATAAATTTGTTTTTCAAGACTGAGTCTCATTACTTATCTACCACACCCTGTATGCTGATGTATCAACAGTACACAGAAAATGTACGACCAAAGCAGCATTTGACGAACCATTGATGATGGTCTTATCAAAACTGAGAACTACATACAGTAATCATACATAAAGCTGATACTGACCTCAGTGACCGAATCTTCACGGGTAGGGTCGGTTTTGGGGCTTCCTCCAGTGATGTAACCGGAGCTGGCTTCTTCTTCGCGGAAAGTGAGACTGCTCTCCTTCACCCAGCTCATTTCATAATCGACCGAGTACGTGAACTGTTTGTTAAGTACTTTGAGAGCTTGTGCCCTTTTCGCTTCTATTTCCCGCTCGACATCCTTCACTTCGGGAGGCGCCTGCAATAGACCGTGATGCGTTAGTAAGCTGTTACAAGAAACGGAAGTTCGCACAATTGTTTCATTGCAATGAAACCAGAGGGAATCAAGAAGAAAAAAAATCTCAACTTCCGAGGATACTGGAATATAGGAAATAGACAAGGTGACCAATCTGAAAGAGAATCAATTAGTTACAGATAAACAGTGTCATGTAGATAAATCAGAAGTTGAGGAAAGTTAGGTATTTCAATGATAGCAAACAGCCTGTACTAAGTTAAATACGTTCTTCTTTCAAGGGCACAGGATAGTGAAAACAAAAGCTTTTGTCAATTTTTTGTTTCATTTTGTTTTTTATAATTTATTCAACATTCTTTAGATTAAAATATCAACATTCTGTAGTGGATTATCTAACTGTTATGGGACAAACTCAGAGAATTGATTACAGCTTATTAGCATCAAAAAGTGCCTCCTACAGGTTTTTTGTTTTAAATTAAAGGCTTCGTCCCAAGTTATTACAATTTTAAGACGTTTTTTCGTGTTTTTGACCCCATGTCACTAAAACGGCCATAACTCACTTAAATTACCAAGTAAAATAAAATTTGAGGATACCGTTGGAAAGAGCGTTCAATTTTCTGTCTCTCTTCAATCCTGACTGGTAAAAAAACACCAAAGTTGAAATTTTGAAAATTTCTTCTAAATCGCCCTTTTGGTTTATTATTCAATAATAAACCATTGTAATCGCTCTTTAAAAAAAAATTCTAACCCCCCCCCCCCCCCTGAAAATTTCATGGTTTAAGTACGTTTCAAAGAGAGTAGCATTCAAATCTGCAATAAAAATATTTCCGTCCGTCCGCCGTACGCACGATTTCTCCCAAACGGCTGGAGCAAAAAAATCTGAAATTTTCAGGAAAAAACCATGTTGGTCCGACAACGCCCCAATTCTTGAGCCAGCTCTCTCACTGAATTTGAAGTGCCCTTTAAGGGTTGTCAAAGTTTTTTAAAATCCCTAAAAACCTCACTTTTTTTAAAAAAACTTTCCATGAGGAATCGAATGAGCCCCTCCCCAGGTCCGTAGCTCAAACCATTCCCGATGTAAGGCCCGATTTATGGTGGCAACGTTTGCATCCACATTCACTACATCACTAGATTACTGCAATCTAAAACAACAGCGTTTTTTTTTGTTTTGATCACAGTAACCTAGTGATGTAGCGAATGTGGATACTGGAGTGAACTCCTAAAAGGGTTTATAGCCAATACACGGGTTGAAGCATTCTGATATGCATGCTCCGTCTTACGAAATTTAAAATTTTCAAATAGATATTTTTCCATTATAATCGCTCTTGAAAAAACGCTGCTAATTCTTTCACTGGGGTTTATTATTCACTTGCGTTCATTATTTGAATTTCTACTAAGCTTTGTAGTGTGCGTGTTTCACAGGATAGAGCGATTATTGAATTTCAGGAGGCACACACATATGATCAATCCAAATAGGTATTTTGGTTGAGAACCGATTTAAGTGCTGTATGCATATCTCCTGAAAATCGCTTCAATAATCGCTCAAATCAAAATCATGAATCCTTGAATTATAAACCCCAGTGAAAGAGTTTGCAGCGTTGGTAATGTGTTTTTCAGCTTGCATTCCTAAGAAAAAACTTGCTGAGAATTTCAGCTTTCCAATGGTATGAAATGAAAAATATTTACAATGGACTTTCAAGATGAAAATTCACGTTTGCCCCTACTGCGGACTTGGTTCATGAAAATGAGCTCGATGTCGCAATTTAAGAATTTGTTGACGCTGAATCGAATAGTGACACTAGTTACAATCGATACAAATCTCGAGAAACAGGGGTTGACTATGTTCCGTCAAGGAGTCTCCAAACTCAAGGTAAGTGTAAGGTGTTTACTGATTCTTAGAGTCACTCTTAGATTTTTAGAATTCCCTTAAAGATGTTGATGATAGCTAAGGTGTAATATTGTCAGGCAAACGAGTCAAAGTTGTTCTCATTACGTCGAAAACTTCGAATCGAGTCGAATAACTTTATTTCTTGCAAACCAAGGGATGGTGGTCCTGCAAAGATCTCCGGTTCTGTTGGAATCTTCCCCGACTTTCCAATTGGCCTTTTGGTGTGCCACCCCGACAACCGAGAACTATAATGCCAAAATAGATTGGGCGATGGTGGTTTGGGACGATGTTGTAAGTGGACCTCAGATATTGAACTTATACCGTTCTAGGTAACTATTGTTCAGTGCGAATGTACATGTCAGCTTTCATGGCTTCGTTATACTTTCTCCATAGTTTAATGTTTTGAAATTATTAGAAGCCGTGATGCCGCAGGTAATTTGACGCAGTAAAGCCGAGCAGTTTGTGCTAAGCATATCTGACGTTGTATATAGAGATATTGACATGACAGTTGCACATATCACATATGTGCACATATACCCAAATTCAGTATGAATAAATACAGAGATAGTATCTTCTACTAGATCAGTTGTGAGTTTTCCCTTAAAGCACTTCGGGAGTTGAGCTCCAACTCAAGATACCTTTAGCTCTATGAATCCAGACGATAGGTAAGGTGTAATATTGTCGTGCAAACGAGTCAAAGTTGTTTTTATTGCATCAATAACTTCAAATACGTTCAAATCAAGTTGAATGACCTTATTTCTTGCAAAACAAAGGGATGTTTGTGGTTGTGCGAAGCGTTCCTGGTTCTGTTGGAATCTTCCCCGACTTTCCAATTCGCCTTTTGCTGGCCAACCCCAAAAACTGAGCAGCTATATTGCCAGACATTGAACTTGCATCGTTCTAGGTAACTTATTGTTCAGTACAAATGTACAGGTCGGCTTTCATGGCTGTTTGATATGCTTGCTCCACAGTTCAACGCCGTGAAGGTGATGCCGCAGGTTATTTGACGATGATGTATCGCAGTAGAGCACTCTGTGCTAAGCATATCAGACGTTGTATATTGAGATATTGACATGACAGTTACACATATCAAGTAGAGGATCGATCCCCGGCGATACCGACCAGAGAAGTTTCTGCTAGAAGACCATGCACCGTTGCATTATACAATTATTGGAATTTAATCAACAGAAGAACTGTTTTGGAGATCTACGAAAAAACCAGAACCCATTTACTCATTTTTAACCAACGTTTTAGACCATTTTAAAAAATTTCGAAAATGCAATTTGCCTTTCGCCTTTTGTGGGTCAGCAGATCCATGTAGCAAGTTTTCTCAGGTTTTAATTCCAATAAACGATTCATCATATATTATTTTTTTTTTTCAAGAGCCTGAATAATAACCAAAAGTGAGATGTCAAATATCCATTCCAGGATGTATAAAGATTTGAAATCATGGAAAAGCTAAACAAGCCTATTCATCACAGTATTAAAATAATGATCTCATCTTATCAAGTTCTTGATTAAGTTAACAAGCTTAGCGAAATTTCCAAGGCTGATGCGGTGACCAATGAAAGAACAATCCGAGGGTTTGCGTGGCGAAGACTAATAGATTATATATATACATTTATAAAAGTCGGTCTAACGACACGGAAACTAAATACGCAATACACCTTATAAGGGAGACAAGGGAACATAAGTCACTCGCAGCGCATTAGTTAATCGTGATGCGTTCTTGATTTATAATCCTTCGTGTCCTTGAGGCCGCGTCCTGCCCAGTCCGTATCCTTTCATCGAGGGAGCAACGAATTGATGATATAAACTTGGAGCGTCTTGTTTGAGCGCAACCCTTGAAAACCTGTTACGTTTGACTCTCTCAACGTTGTCTGTAACTCATGTAACTCCTTTCTGTTCATCACCAGTGGAACACATTGTCAAACCGAAACCACTGCTTTCCTAGAAAATTTGGGTACTCATCCACTTCGATGCTCCCCAGTCGGAAATTCTAAACAGATCTCTATGATTGTTTTTCGGCTCGATCCCAATTTTACTCTAGTTGTAAACAAACTCCAGAAATTTCTAATTTCACAACGGAGGAGAGAAATTGGAGGGGATGATGCTGTGAAAACGTGTTTTTTCGCGATAAATTTCGTCGACGATACTCACGTTATAATTCTCAACCAATACAGCATTTCCCAGTGAAAAAATGTGTATGCGCGTAATTTTTCGACCAATTTCTAACTGACGCTCAACCTTATGTTGAATTGTTTTCAATATTTCATTAAAATGTCCCCAAAAAACGATGAAAATTTCAAAATTTATGAAAATTTAAACTCTTTGTTTGAGTAGAAGAATATTATTGATTTGTAATTATTCAATAATAAACCATCGTAATCGCTCTTAAAAAAAATATTTTTGTTTTTTCACCCCCCCCCCCTGAAAATGTCAGGGTTTACGTTTCAAAGGGTGTAGAATCCAAATCTGCAATACAAATGTTTCCGTCCATCCGCCGTACGCACGTTTTCTCCCAAACGGCTGGAGCAAAAAATCTGAAATTTTCAGGAAAAATTCTTGTTGGTCCGAAAACGCCCCAATTCTTTAGCCAGCACTCTCACTTAATTTGACGTGCCCTTTAAGGGTTGCCACAGTTTTGTAAAACCCTAAAAACCTCAAAAAAAGTCGAAGCGGCCTAAATGTGTACTCTTTTTGAAGAACACTCCACGAGGAAACGAATGAACCCCTCCCCAGGTTCGTAGCTCAAACCATTCCCGATTTATGGTGCCAATATTTGCATCCACATTCACTACATCACTAGGTTACTGCCATCAAAACAAAAACAAACTAGGTGATCGCAGTAGCCTAGTGATGTAGTGAATGTGGATACTGGAGTGAACTCCTAAAAGGGTTTATAACCGATACACAGATTGAAGCATTCTGATATGCATGAAACGCTGCAAATTCTTTCACTGGGGTTTATTAGTCACTTTTATTCATTTAACCTACATTCATAATTTGAATTTCTACTAAGCTTTGGAGTGTGCATGTTTCACAGGTCATAGAGCGATTATGCATAGAGCACGTAAATCGGTTCTCAACCAAAATACCTATTTGAATTGATCAGTTGATCATATTTAGGTGCCTCCTGAAATTCAATAATCGCTCTATCACCTGTGTAACACGCACACTCCAAAGCTTAGTATAAATTCAAATCATGAATGCAAGCCAAATGAAGAAATTGAATAATAAACCCCAGTGAAAGAATTTGCAGCGTTTTTAGCTTTCAAATGTGTAAATAACAATCTTTTCACCCATAGCGATCACATTTCAACTCAGTTTAAAGTTTAAAATTTTGGAAAATTCGCTAATACGGTAATGCATGACTAGAAAACCTAAACTCGTTTTTGAACTTTGAGTAATTTATGGTGTTCAAAAAGTTCCATAATTCAGCGGCACTAATCTTCATTTACTTTATAATCTGCGAGATGTATTGCCACTGATTGTATTCTAGAAGAACAAATTGATCAGATTTTGGTTATCAATTTGGATCGTGGTCATGCTACAAAATCATTGATAAGCCTTGGAATTTCAATCCTTTGAATCATTCTTGATATAATTGTTAACATCATTTCTATTATTTACAGAAAGTAACGACTACCTTCCAACAACCCACTACTCCATCGGGATCTGGTATGCCTTCAAAGCTCTCGATGATTTGGAATGATATGTAGAATTGTATCACTTAAGTCGGTAAGAAGCCTAAATAGACTGCAAACTATGTTTCATAACATGTTACTGTGCTGAGAAGAATATATGTATTTTTTTAAAGAATAAATCTGCTTCTTTCTTGTTCATAACTTCCTTCTTGAGAAACTACGAACATTGAAGTGTTATGATAATAACACATGTAGGTCCTACACGATAGCATATGAAGGAATTCCAGTTTGTCAACGTTTTCCCACGAAATATTACAAATATTTCACTTTGATGTGTCAGATGTACTGCACCTGATGGAAGGTTACGTGAGAATTGTAACAGCGGGTACCAACCTTTGTAAAATCCAACGTTGTGGGTTTCCGTGACACTTCTCGAACTAGAATAGACCTGAAGGAGTCTGAAAGCGCATCCTGTTCAGCCAATTCCCTTTCAAGGTCCTCTTCCAGATGAACTATTGAATAGTAATTCGATCGGTTCGGGGACTCCTCCAACAATGGCACCTGTAAAACGGGAATGAACAGTTAGTTTGAAACTATTGAAACAGGGGTAACATCTGGTCGTTTCCCACGGCTTTATTGCACAGACAAACACGATAAACGACGGTAATGAATTGTGGAAATTCGCTCGTTCAAGTTTAACAACTATCTGAATAATCACAATGTTATAAATTTGATGTACGCCAGACAACTATGTTATCGCCACCTGGGAAATCACCTCCGAATGTATTCAATATTGCAAAACATATTTACTGTAAGAGACTTATATGTCAACCATTTCCGTATGAGATTACATAAGGATCTTCAAATCATAGAGTTGCAATAATACAACGTATATCACTATACCATTGCCCATATAGGAGCGACCCCCGACCGCCGGGACGAAAACCCCTTCCCAGCCATCAGGTGGCAACACCGCAGCGGACCCTTTAACTCCGCCGACTATCCCTCATTAGCACCAGTAAAGCCCCTTTCAACCTTCCCCTCTTAACGCAAGACGTTTTAGTTGCTTTTGTTGAAAAATGTAATTTTTTGTGAGATTCAAAATGTTCTAGTCGTTCTGAGGAAAACAAGTCTAAATTTCATATCATTCGGTTCAGGAACACCTTATCAAACAAGTGTGTGGCAGTATTGCAAAAGTGTAATAAATTGCAAAAAACGCTGCAAATTTGATTACACATGGGTTTATTATTCTTGTGTCGACCTTTATTACACTTTAACTCAAGTTTCTTTGATCCAACCCTGTCAGATGGGATGGGGCTCGAAAAAGTACGGAAATAATGTCATTTTGCACCATTTTACCCCATGAAAATGGATTTCCTCATTCTGGGCCAATCGCACAGGCTAGGGACCCACTCCAATCGCTTCAGCGTCCAAAATTACGTGGAACACGGTACCCCACATGGGAAAAAACCCATTTTTGTTTGAGTTTGACGAAAACCGCCATTGGGTATTTTTACATAACGTCTAGGTATGTTTTTCCAGTTCAAATTTATACTCGTTGTGTCTCTTTTTTCATGTACATCACGATTCTGGTGATGGCATGATCGAATTAACTATTAGATCACATTTGAATTGCATAAGACGTAAGTACCGCACCGTAATTAGGGTCCGTAAGAGCCGTCAGGCCACTACCTGGAGGCTTAGATTTGAGCGGCGTTGCCAGACCCAGAGGTCTTCAGAAAACCTCAGGGTCGCTCCTACGTGGGCAATAGTATAGGTACCCAGTCACCGTCTGCAAAAGTTCGAACGCCAAATTCTACTGAGCGACTCGGGAGTAATCGCGTTTTTCAAGATTTACAAACGTTATCCGCCGGACAAACAAAACGGACGCTCATACCGGCTTTCTACAGGGTCTGTTGCGTTCTTTATTTTATTAGAAAGTAAATCAGACCGCGCAAGCTTAATTTGAACGATTAGAACCGAAGATATAGTCAAAAAACCATGTTTAGGTCATAAAAAATCATAATACCAACCAAAATCATACTATAGGTAGCTTCCAAAACCATTCATTTTTGGAGGAGCTGACCTGGCAGGCCTTTTTTATTCGTTAAAGGATGCAACTACACCAAGTATGAACAAAATCGGAGGGGTTCGGTACATTTCGAGTCCGCCTGGGTATGGAATGACCCTAACATCTAGTAGCTCTGTTATACCAAGTAGCTACCCTACTAGCTGAAATTCTTGTAGCGAACCTAATTCCTACAGTTTTCATTAGATTTTGATGAAATTGACAGGGAATGTGCGGGTTAGGCTGTGAATGAACCCATATGAGTTTCATTGCTCAGAAATCAATCTATCGGCTTGCGCACGCGTTAATTTAGAATCCTCCAAGCATCATCTTCTCAAGTTCTAAAGGTTTGATCATGTTAAAAATTCTAGCGTAGTCGGGGAAGGACGGTCTGACAATCAAGCTCATATCTATTTCTTGCAGCGTTTTTTCATTGAACTCAATACCCCAACCCCCCCCCACAATAAAAACATCCATAATTTATCAAGTCCTTTAGCGCTCGTATTGCGTTAAAACTTCGCCAAACCCAAATCATGATAATAATCCCCAGTAATAATATTTACCTATATATTATCAGCGTTTCACACATATCAGGATGCTTCAACCCGTGTATCGGCTATAAACTACAAGTATCCACATCGGCTATCACTCCAGTAACCACATTCACTACAACTCGACGCTATCGGCATCACTATGTTACAAACAAACAATAATAAACGAAAAAACGCAAATGTTGGCACCATAAATCGGGCCATACATCGGGAATGGTTTGACCTACGGACGTGGGGAAGGGCTCATTCGATTCCTCATGGTATGTTCTTCAAATAGGAAAATATTTAGGCCGATTCGACTAGTTTTGAGGTTTTCAGGGATTTTACAAAACTTTTACAGCCCTTAATGGGCACTTTAAATTGAGTGAGGAAGCTGGCTCAAGAATTCGGGCGTCGCCGGACCAACATCGATTTTTCCTGAAAATTTCAGATTTTTTGCTCCAGCCGTTTGGGAGAAATCTTGCGTACGGCGGACGGACGGAAAACTTTTTATTGCAGATTCGGATTCTACACCCTTTGAAACGTAAACCATGAAATTTTCAGGGGGGGTTAGAATTTTTTTTTCCAGAGCGATTACAATGTTTATTATTGAATAATAAACCAAAATTTTTCCGTCCGTCCGCCGTACGCACGATACCTCCGAAACGGCTGGAGCAAAAGATCTGACATTTTCAGGAAAAATCCATCTTGGTCCGACGACGCCCCAATTCTTGAGCCAGCTCTCTCAATCAATTTAAAGTGCCCTTTAAGGGCTGTCAACGTTTTTTGAAATCCCTAAAAACCTCAACACAAGTCGAATCGGCCTAAATATTTACCTATTTGAAGAACATACCATGAGGAATCGAATGAGACCCTCCCCACGTCCATAGGTCAAACCATTCCCGATGTATGGCCCGATTTATGGTGCCAAAATTTGCTTTTTTTGGGTTATTATTGTTTGTTTGTAACCTAGTGATGCCGATAGCGTCGAGTTGTAGTGAATGTGGATACTGGAGTGATAGCCGATGTGGATACCTGTAGTTTATAGCCGATACACGGGTTGAAGCATTCTGATATGCATGAAACGCTGATAATATATAGGTAAATATTATTCAATATTATTACTGGGGTTTATTATTCAATATTATTACTGGGGTAAATAAGTATTCTTTCACCTGTGAAACACGCACACTCCAAAGCTTAGTAGAAATTCAAATCATGAACGCAAGGCAATTGAATAATAAACCCCAGTGAAAGAATTTGCAGCGTTTTTAATTCTTGTCTTTGTCATCTTTCTGTCTTTTTATCTATTGAGCTTGTGAGCTTGGGGTTGCGAATCATGTTGAGGGTTGCGTGAGGGTATTTGAAGTTTGCTTTTTACGCGTAGGTTGTGCCGAAACATTTATTATTTCTGAATTTAACTGTGTCGTAGGTACACTGTTAGTTATAACTGTATAGTTATCCCAAGTTTAGGAAGTTTACCCCGACTTCTAACCTCTCTATCTCCGAAGAAGTTGGGGGAATCGAGACGTTGGCGAAAAAACAACACCTGGCCATGAATGTAAACCGCAATGTTCGGTTCACGGTGATGTGACCTAACTTTCGACGAAACAATGGGTTGTATCGCGCGATTCGGAATCCGTACAGAAACAAATTAGGTACGAAGAGAAGGATATTGTCTAGACTGGAGAGGCCGTTTCTATCAGAAGAGGGGAAACCTAGCGGAACAAGTGGTGATAAGCCACGAGCTGCTACGTTGTGCAGCAGTCAAAAACACCTATCACTTCAGAGAATGTCTCATAAATGGGGAAAACAACGCTTATTGTTAGTTTATTATGAAATATGGCATTTTGGTACATTATTTATTATAATTTTTTTCCGACAAGGGATGGGAGGAGGCCCTCGTCACCGAGACCACTAGGATCTATTGTGACGCTGTCCCCATGTCAATTCAAAACCTTTTTAATAACCTGTTCGTTCACAAAGTGTAGGAGGTTTTCAGGCGTTTCCAAGGTAATATCAGAGGGTGTTCAAGGTGGCCATTCACTAGCGCTCCAAATGGCATGGCGCGTCATTCGTCGGGCCGAATGGCGCGGGGCGAAAAAGTCGGAAATTTACTACCCCCATTCACTATCACGCCACGCCATCGTTCCAATGTTGATCTGACCTCCGAAGGGAAAGTGTTGTTCCGCGTTTCTACAATCCGTTGTCATGGACGAAAATTCGCTTCTATATTACGCTCCATCCAGCCGAATGGCGTGGTACCACGCCAAAATAGTTATGTGAGTGGGAAATACCGCCGCGATTTCGATGGAGCGGTCGGCCGGGTCGGATATCCTACCAGTCCAAAATCCACCGCACCACGCCGTTCGGCGGGTCCGCCAAACTCAAGTGAATGGGGAATCCTCGCAGGCAACCGCGACGGGATTCACCATCCATTACCGCGTCAACGCTCCAAAAATCTTCGTCGTCCATCCCCTTGGCTAAAAATCCGAGGGTATCCACGAGCCTTTCTTGAGGGTTGATACATTTCCTCATGAGAGCATCTTTTTTTACAATCAGGAGAGATACTGAACAAAGGAGGAGGTACGACTCCTCATCCATCCTCAAATAAGTCCTCCAATCAGCAGGTTCAAGTCCCAGTTCGTTCAATAAGTTCAAATGAGTAAACTGGACTCTCTTGAGCAGTCATTGTTTCACCCATTTACGTTTTGGTTTTTTCTTCTTGATGCAGAGGTAAATAGCTGCGTAGTATAGAAGCGAATTTTCGTCCATGAAAACAGATTGTAGAAACGCGGGACAACACTTTCACTCCGAAGGTCAGATCAACATTGGAACGATGGCGTGGCGTGAGAGCGAATGGGGTAGTAAATTTTCGACGTTTTCGCCCCGCGTCATTCGGCCCATGCCATTTGGAGCGCTAGTGAATGGCCAGCATAAAACACCCTTTCTGAAATGCCGGAATCTAGTTGATGCAACAGCAGGACAGTTACAGAGGATGTGTTCTGCTGTTTCCGCCTCTTCGCAGCAGAGCCGGCATTCTACTGTCCTGGCCTTACCCATTTTGTTTAGGTGGTACCTCAGGGGGCAATGGCCAGTGAGGACAAGAAGAGAGAGCTGAGAAAAACACCTATCACCTTGGAGCGTGTCTCATAGTTGGGGAAAAACAACTGTTAGTTTATGAAGTATGACATTTTGGTACATCATGATTATGATCCTCTTAACGGAAGTTGACCTGTTTATAATTTTGGTTCATACCAAACAAAGTCAAGTTCTATTCGCCGTTTGAACCACTAGTTCATAGACAATTGCCAGATCATTAGAATATAGTTATCTACTAGTTAGTCACTGATTAATACTTTCAAGGAGAATAACATAACAAAAGGAGACGAATACAGTTAACTTCCAGTAAATCGAAGTCGGTTAATTCGAAACGCCGGTTAATTCGAACTAAATGCTTGGTCCCTTGAAAATCTTCCGTTATTTCGAAAAATTACATTAAAAGTTGATGTTGATTGTTCACTTGTTGATGTTGACTGTTTAGGATCAACGAGTGCCTTGGTTTCAAGCGCCCTGTGGTTCAGGAAAAGTTCATTCCTTTGTAATTTGTGTTTGAGAATACATGTGTAGTTTTGTATGATAATATAAGTCGTTTTCTAACAATAAGGAATAGGTACACTCGTAATTCGAACTGATTTCGAGAGTGATTTTCAACGCTCCCTTTCATTTTGAAGAAAACATATGTTTTCAACACGATCCCTAAGGGGAGGAAAAGGAACAGAAATGGTGTGTATCCACAAATTGAACAAAGTTTATGGACATGGTTACGCAAGACTCGAGCCATGAATGTCCCGATCGGAAGGCACTTGGTTAGAGAAAAGGCCAAGTTTTCAACAACCAGGTTGGGTGTTAGCGAGGATTTTGTTGCGAGCGATGGGTGGCTTACCCGTTTTAAAAACCGACATGGCCTCAAATTTCAAAAAAATGTGTGGGGAGGCAGCAGCCGTTTCTATTGATGTTTGTGACAACTGGAAAACCGAATTGAAATCCCTTTTGAGAGATTATCAGCCCAGGGATGTGTTCAATGCTGACGAGACCGGGCTGTTTTTTAAATGCATGCCTGACAAAACACTGACATTAAAAGATGAAAAATGCCACGGTGGGAAACAGAGTATAAATTGGCTCACTCTTCTCACTGATTTCTCTTAACTTTTATATGTATGTACACGTATAACGTTCATATGTGCTGATTTTCATTATTAAACCGTTAGTTTTCGCTTCTCAATAATTTTACCGGAAGTAGACTGTAGTAATTTCGAGAGAAAACTTGAATGGAGGATGGATTTTGCAATTAATTGATCAATATTTCATTAGTTTCATTACCGTGTAATCAGTAACAACGTGTGAACACGCCCAAACATGGATTTCTCGAAAGGTTGGTTCCCCGCGATCTAATGGTTCAATTTCGGTGTATAAACTGTTATTATTGTCCTATTACGCATTTAATAATTTTGAATCATACGGCAACTTAATGTTTAAACTAATTCTTTATTTTTTTATTTAAGTAAAGAATACAGACTTCCCGACTTGACAGACTTCCTCTATTTGTTTTCCAACCAATAGTTACGGATATTCATGATCATGTTTCATATATGTAACGATTTTCATAATCACCATGTTATTGAAATCAACCAACAGACAGGAAATCCAGGGCTTAGGTTCATTGAACGGGGAATGCCCGCTCCCTCTTCGGGTCAGACAGGGGACGAGGAGGGGGAGTCTATATCTAGACTTCTTTGAGTTATGATTAGTCAGTTTTTCAATGCATTCTTAACAAATTAAATGCTAATTAATATTCCATTGTCTCAAGCATTGTCATCTTAGTCGAAGACAGAAAAGGAACAGGATTGTTTTGAAGATACACGTGTCAAACTACAATATACACTCCTATAATGTTATAACAAAGAATGAGTAGAGTGACTGGAAAATTATAGAAAAATAGAGAAAGGTTTGAACCGCCACCATTTTCACAAGGTCAAGGCATTCCATGACTCATAGAGTGGAAATCTACTTAGTTATATTACCTACGGCGGTTAGCCAGTCTATTTCCTGGTGTAGGTATTTATAATGAATAACGATGGAATTCCGAACAAACGGTCATAAAGATTTCACTCAAGACAGACTTAAAACGCTCGCCCTTCGAGGTAATAAAATCTTACCTGACGTTTCAAAACAATACATTACTGCATTAGCGCAATTTCATTGACTTGCAGCACATTTTTATCGTTTTATGTCATTTTACTCCATGATAATCACAACACGACGCACGGTGGTCCAGAATCCAAATCTAGCTGGACAAAAATCATGTAACCGACTCGGAGGGAACCAACGAATCAGGTTACTGCATGCATTCTCAAAGGTCTGAACAAGCGCAGACGACTCTTATCGCGGCTAGTCACAATATTGGCCTTATCTGGCCCCATCACTGTTAGCAAGTCTTCGTAACTTTCGATGCAGTCCACATTAATCGTCCATCCAGTGAAGACGGGTACCGTTTTGAAGCCGCCTGGGCCCTTTTTTCGTGACGGTCCGTTTAATCAGAGGTAAGTAGTGTCTGATGTCATTTTCGGAATCTCAGAAAGCGCATTTCTAACGTGCTCATAACCTATCGAGATTTTAACACTTTTTTATGTCTTTTGACGTATATATCATTAGTGGCACCTCTTTTTGAGGCCAAGGGCATGTGGGTATGAACCCCAAGACTCCTGTAGAACTAGAAATGTTTGCACGAATTTGCACTTTACGGAGTTATGGCCTATTTTTGCAGATCGTCCAGAAATCGCATTTCCGCGGAAAACTCATTTTTTCATCCTGAAGGCGCTCGGGGACTTTCCATCCAGAGATGTTGCTGTGGAAACTTGGATGGACCACCTACGTTACCGAGTGGAGCCCGGAAGTGAATTTTTTTCCGGAGGAAAGCAGCATTCTATGGTCAACACTGATTACTCTTCATTAACTATTGAAGAAAAGATGGATTGAAGCGAGAAGGGGTTGAGCAAAATGTTTTGGCTTGAAGATAACTTAATTGAATTTGGTCCCCCAACTCCGGGTACAAGCCTCTCTCGAGGAAGACCTTTAGCCGACTTCACATCAGCGAGTACCAACCAAGCTATGAAGATTTGCAAAGATAGCTAGAACCTTCACTCATGAGAAATTGGGAACAGCTTTAGAAATGACACTTAGAAAAGTGGGTCGAAGAGATTCAGCTGGTATGGTGATATGAAAGTACATGAAATGAAAGTGAAATCCGCGATGTTGATTGTCTATATGTTTTTTGTTTTTCTCTTGCATGAAAATCTTCTTAAAACTCAAAAACTGAAGAAGGGCTTAATTTTATCGCTAAATGGACCCGAAATTTGGAATCTACGACCCAAAAAACTTGTGGATACGAAATTGGGTCGAAAACTAACAGTTTCAGATGTTTGTCCAGCTAGATTTGAATTCTGGACCACTGTGCGACGTTCGTATAAGTCAAATTACGGACGTTCTTGAATGTGATCGTTCTACCAAGTGACATCAAACTGAAATCTAAGTGAAACTTGGAAATAAGGAATCTCAAAAGAACACTAGAGAGAAACATTTAAAAAGATCCTACTAACTGTCAGTAAAAATTGAAGACAAAATCGCAGTAAATTATTTCTCAAAGGCTTATTATCTTAAGAAACTCCAGTGTCCCCCTTCCCCCCACAACCCAAATATTCTTAAACAACAAAAATTGGGATTTAAAAAGTTGAAACTTTCATCAGCTTTCAGCATTTTCGGGTGAAAATGCTTCAGGGTTCAAATGAGCTCGGAATGGTCTGAGATCTTAATCGATTACTTGGAAATGACAGCCCTTCTGCCTATGACAGTAAAAACCTCGAAAAATCACTTTTGTGAGCAGTTTTTGGCCTAAAGCATCAACGTTATAAGGTTCTACGGTAGTCAAACCAAACACTTGGAAATATGTTATTTATATCTACAGTTATAAGGTCGTCCATAGTAATTTAGAAGGCTAACAAACCTCTTGTGGAAGGGGTTCGCAGGGTGAAGCTTTAGGCGTAAGGAAAACCTCACTTTCGGAAACGGGGCTGTCAACGTCCTTGACTCCTCGAACTTTTATCTGAGCGACGACAGCATCTTCTTTGTGTTTCAGAACGTTCTTGGTGTAGATTTCCCTGTAGATAAAACAAAAACGTACACTCTTTTAATGGAGTTATTCGAGACAATAAAAAGTTTAATCGCCCAAATTTAATACGTCGCTAGTATTAAGAGGCGTAAAACTACAGCGACAACGTGAGTATCGCCACTGTAACATGGCATAAAGGTGTAGTGGAAGTTTGACTAACGAATTTAAAAACGAATAGGGCAAAAATGGAGGCGTGAGTGGTGTGGATACGGCAACAAGAGTGATTTTCTACCAATTGATTAATGAAATGGGAAGATACATCTGAAAAAAGGTAACTAAATAAACATATTATGAAACAACAATCAAGGTTGAAAGCTTTTCCCTATCACATGGACTGTATGGGCCTTCTTCTAGCCATATCCCTACTAATACATGGATTGAAAAGCGAGCCGAGAAATTCTCAATTCAACCTCTATAATGGGGAAAGAAGCCCGCCTGCGCAGCCTTTCGTCCTGGTTATTTGGCACTTGAAGTGGTTTTCGCTTCAGTTGGATACAGAAAACACTCAAATCAAACCGCATCGTGGCATCTCCAATTGTTACTCAGTCAAGACGAACTCCTGCTGCCCCTACAATTGTGCGGAAACAGCATCTAAAAACGGCATTTCGTTTCACTTTAGTAGGGCAGTAGGTTATAAGTAAAATACAGGAAGCAGTAAGCGAACCAAAACGGGAATGAAGCGAAAATAGGCACGTTCGTTATCAGTTATCACTGTCAACTTGTTATCACCGACATCTTGTTATCACTGAGTTACTGATAACGATGTTTGCTGATAAACATTGATTACATCGGTGGAAACCGTTTGTTTTGATTCAACATTCAAATCTCTGGTTCCATAAAACAGTCATCAGTAGGCTAAGTACTAAAGTAAAGGAAATAGTAATCGAACAGAAACGGGAATCTAGCGAAAATAGAAACGGTTGTTGGTTACTTCTCACTGTAAATTGGTTATTACCCACACTTTGCAGGAGAATGCCTTCTTCATATATAAATCAACATTTAAACTTCAAATAGAAGTTGTACAGGTGCATCTGAAATGTTTTTAGATCATGAAGAATTTTTCAGTATTTAGGTCATGAAAACCACACCCGTATTCAAGGCCCACAGGTAACGGGACTGTACTCGCTGCTGTTGGTTACCTCATTGTCCGTTAATCCCGTTCTTATGTGAAAATATTTAAAGCCTTTAATGGGCTCCAAATTCCCCAAGCTGCTTTGCGCCGTGGGGTTTTCCCAAGCCACCATTTTTCTGGCAAACGGTCAGTCACCCGTAGTCTCCCCCCTAGCACCCTGGGGTTTCCTGGGGTAGTTATAACCCCGTCCCTGATTGGTTTCCACTATCCCCCTCTCTCCGCTTATCAAACTTGACTGACTTCATATCATAGTTATCAAAGTGACTTCATTTTCCTAACTAAGTAGTGGCAAAGCAGCATATTTTGTGATATTGTTGGCTATCCGCGAAACCTCAACTTTGGCAGAAGCGCTTTAAGGGTTTATTCAACAACATCTTTATTTATTTGATTGGTTGAATTGAATTATGTATTTCCATACTCGTTCATTGAGCATGTACGCATTCATTTGAAATACAGCCTCCATCAGTTAACTGCACAACCGTTTACATCTTCCTTGGGTTCACCTTAACAGAAGTTATACGAAACGCTGTAAAATCGATTTGTACTAATAACAGTGTAATCATTGATTAGATTGGCGAAACCCGTTTGTTTTGAATCAACGTTCAAATCTCTGGTTCCGTAAAACAATGATCTACTTTACAATTATCTACGTTAGGTTTGTAGGTAAAATAGGCCCTTAGACGCCATACATAGACGATCACATACTATGCTATATACAACACCTTAACCTTCCAGCGACAAGGTGCGGGTCAAAATGACCCTCGGAAAGTGAAAACGCTCATAAGTCTTAAGGGAGCGGTGGGAGGAGCTTGGGGCCTTGATTAACTGTCAAACTAACTTAACTATCAAACTAGTATACATGTGAATGTCAAAAAGGTAGGAACCAGTTTCAAAGGACAGCGACCTTGAAATTTTAGAAAATAGTAAGAGAAAATGTGATCAACATGACCTGATTTTGCCTGATTTGTAACTACATTATTTTCTGATTTGAAAGCACTATTTTCAAACTATTGCAATCAATATAACTCAGCACTGTCTCATTTTTGTTCTTTCAGTTTTTTCTTCAAATAAATCGTTGGTATCCCCCCCCCCCCCCTTTTTTTTTTGTTGTACCTTCTGCTTTGGTGCTATGTGAATGAAGTTGAACACCCTTCCACTAGTACTTTGATCTTGTATGTAATTTTGAATAGTAATTCGTTGATGGTGGATTACAAATATTTTTGTACGTAAAAGAAATAGAAATAAATTGTCTTCTAAAATGTTTTGAATGACTCCCCTTGCATCTAATCGTGATGTCGGGTCAAAATGACCCCACGTTGTCTCATATGTCCTAAAGATTCACGTTGTTTCTGGACAGTTAAACAGGTAGATATGCACACACCTACGCACAACTGTCTTCTGATTCGCTTACAATAAGTTTGAAACAGTGAACAAGTTACATGACAGATGGGTTTCCGAAAATTGTTTTCTAGACGTTAAGCAATGTTCCAAGGGGACCTTTTGGAACTCATAACATATTCATGCAAAACTCTCAAGTTAGGAATTGAAATACATCGATATACCGCAAAGAGAATGCGACGGCTTACAAACTGTCAGCGCACCCTATATTTAATTCAAGATAGAACAATAGGATGATGCGCATAAGCCCGCGAGCTTACTAGGTTTTGAACTTCTGAAGAATGCGTGAGCCTGTTCTTTTACGGGCAACCTTCCACTCCCAAAACGACATACGAATTGCGAATTTGCCGCCATTACGACGGAAGAAAATATGAATTATACATTAAATGAGGCAATCGTGATGATTCAGACATCACTAAACATCAATGCCTGATAGGTAGGCACCGACAAACCGATTTTTATCTACGACAGAAGTTCAAGGTAGAATATCTTCACACCAACCACAACAAGCAGGAAGTAGCTACACGTTCTCAAGCTCACACGTTTTCAAATCGATTGCCACTACAGCTGTCGAATAATTTTTCAGAAATGAGGCAGAACTTCACTGTAACTCATTCAGATATGGCCAAATTCATAATAATCAATATGCATTTGAATAAAATCATAATGTCGAATTTTATGAGTATGAATGAGATCATGAATATGAGCATGATTTCAATCATATTCATAAATTGAGTATGCTTTTTATAACAATTTTTTTGTGGTTTTGCAGATTTTTGTTGTGATTTTCTAGTTTTTTTTTAATTAATGATTTTCCGTCAAAATTACTATTTTTTAGTAGCGTTTGCCTCTAGTTCTGCCAAACTGCTCTACCCGTAGTGCTTATCCTCAAAATCAACTTTTCTTGTGGTGCTCAAAAAAATAATTATTTGTAGAGAAAATAGTTTTTAAAAAATGATTTCCGGTTAATACTATTATTTGTGGAGTTAATATTCAAAATCACACATTTTTCTTGTAATTTTTCGAAACAATTATAATTCATAGCTGCCCTAATACAGTGGGGCAAACCCCATCAAAAATTCCAAATTTGACTCAAAAACATAAAAACTATAATTTTCTCAAAAAAATAAACGATTTTTTCGAAAATTACATGACAAGACGGGGGAGTTCAATGAAAATATGTGGTTTTATGCAAAATTACAAAAATACCGAAAAGATTATACTTAATTTGTGAATATACTTGTAGCCATATTCACGACCGTATTCACAATTAAAATCACAAAATTCAACATAATGGTTTCATTCATATTCATGATTATGAATACGAGCATCTCTGAACTCATTGGGCTCTTGTTCAACCGTTTCTTTAACAATAAAATACTTAAATACGTATATTCTAATATTGATCGGTGCTAGAATGTGGATGTGTATTGTTTAGGATTCTCAAGGGCTGGTAATTAATAAGACTCAATGCCAGGCCGAGGTTTCGTTGATTTGTACATCTTCAGTTCTTGGAAGTAAGTGTTGTGTGGAGTAAATGGCTGGTCCTCTTTGGTTGGTATTAATCAACAATACAACCGCCATACATTTCCCATTAACAGTATATGGCACTTAATTACCTTTCTCCACTAAATACAAGTATATTCTCTAATTGGGCTATATGTCCTGTTTGTGTGCATCGGACAGGTCTTGGAAGTAAGCATTTTGATGGAGTAAGCGGTTGGGCCTCATTGCTAGGTAAGTAAGTAAAGTAAACAAGGAATTTCACCTTGACTTTTCGTCCGACTACCCGGAGGTGTCGCGGACGTCGCCAGCCGTCCTCTAGAGAGGATCGGAACTCGGTCTGACGATTTCGCTCGTGGCTTCCCATTGCCTCACACCCCTGGGTTGGGAGCGATTTGGATTCTCGTGATATCGAGATCAGATGTGAACTGCCTAATGACAGGACAGGTATACAACACTTGAAAGGATTTTGGCCCTAATCATTGGTGCCTGCCGGATTCGAACCGGGCTAGCCTCATTGCTAGGTTACGAATGCCATATATTTCCCGTTAACTGTACGTACAGCATAATTATCTTCTGTATATTCACATTAGATTGCCAAGTTTAAGAATTGATCGCTTTTCCCCACTAAATTCAAATGTATACGCTCACTGTTAAATATGCCCTGTTAGTGTGCAATTAGATTTCTTAAGAGGTCTAGCAAGCAATGAAGACCAGCTATTTGTCCACGCCACTTACTTATAAACCCTGAAGATGTTGTGCAAATACAACGAAACTTCGGCTTAGCATCGGGTCTGATTATTGGCCAACCCTCGAGACCCTTAAATCACATTCTACAGCAGTTATCAAGCACTAACACAATTACTAATGTAACGACAGCGGCTGAATAAAAAGACGCACTTTTGAATTTTTCAACTTTTCGCCGAATTTTTCCAAGAAATTTTTAAGCATGCTAAAGTTAAAGAGCATGAAAAACAAAAAGAAGCGATTTGGCCACATAATCATCTTAAATAGACGAGTTATAAATCATTGAAAATCAGGTTCATTTTGGGTGAGTCATTCTTCCATTCCCTCTAGAATTTCGCCCTACCAAATCACAACAACAATGGAAAATGGAAAAGCATACAATGGTAACCAGCTCTCCTGGTCGAGTTCGAAGGAACTTGGACGTAACCAGTGATAATTCCTGACATCTGCGTATTTATAATGCAGTATAAACATAATATCAAAGTTGACAAACTTTTCCAAATCTGCCAAATTTGAAAACATGGGCCTTACTCCTTTGTGCCAAATTCGTGATAAATATTACACATTTACATATATGAAAGATCGCGTTGGAAGACATTCAAAACGCTGCAAATTCTTTCACTGGGGTTTATTATTCAGTTAGCTAGCGTTCATGATTTGAATTTATACTAAGCTTTGGAGGGTGCGTGTTTCACAGGTGATAGAGGGATTATTGAATTTCAGGAGGCACACGAACATGATCAACTGGTCAATCCAAATAGGTATTTTGGTTGAGAACAGATTTATCATGCTCTATGCATATCTCCTGAAATTCAATAATCGCTCTATCACCTGTGAAACACCCACACTCCAAAGCTTAGTAGAAATTCAAATCATGAACGCAAGCCAATTGAGTAATAAACCCCAGTGAAAGAATTTGCAGCGTTTCATGCAAATCAGAATGCTTCAACCCGTGTATCGGCTACAAAGCCTTTTAGAGTTCACTCCAGTATCCACATTCATTACATCACTAGGTTACTGCATATCAAAACAAAAACAATAATAAACCAAAATAACGCAAATGTTGGCACCATAAATCGGGCCATATGTCGAGAATGGTTTGACCTACGGTCATGGGGAAGGGCTCATTCGATTCCTCGTAGAGTGTTCTTCAAAAAGAGTACAAATTTATGCCGCCTTGACTTTTTTTGGGGTTTTTAGGGATTTTACAAAACTTTGACAACCATTAAAGGGCACTTTAAATTAAGTGAAAGCTGGCTCAAGAATTGGGACGTCGTCGGACCAACATGGATTTTTCCTGAAAATTTCAACTTTTTTGCTTCAACCGTTTGGGAGAAATCATGCGTACGGCGGACGGAAAATTTTTTATTGCAGATTCGGATTCTACACCCTTTGAAACGTAAACCATGAAATTTTCAGGAGGGGTTAGAATTTTTTTTTCCAGAGCGATTACAATGGTTTATTATTGAATAATAAACCAAAAGGGCCTGTGCTAAAAATTATTCGATACCAACATTGGAAAGCTGACGTTTTAAACCCTGAGTAAATGCTATTTTATTTTACTTTGAAGAATAGGAAAACTCAGCCACATTTGCCAAAATTTGGCAAAGTCTAGATGAAAGGACAGGATACCGTTTGCAACTACAATTTCTGGAGATAATTGATCGTTCCTGGGGTCAAATAGCTTTGCAACTTCGCTAGTTAGGAAATACTTTTTTTGAAACTACAGCTAAGGAATAATTGGTACACCTCATCAAATCTTTCATCCGAAATGAACACCCATTTTCACTTGGATGCAGGACTTTTACAAATGAAACTAACGTTGAGCAGGTAACGACTTGGAAATCTGCTAGGAATGACTAAACCCCAGCGACCTATCCAACCATTTATTAAAGCTGTCATACTTGGACGTTGGAAGTCTTTACAACAAAGCAATTTTCTTTTTTTTTTCCAGGAGTTACGTTAGCTCTGGGGATGGATTTCTCGGAATCAAGATTCTTCTGAAATCGTAATGGAAAGAAAAATATTGAAGACGAAGCGAGTCACCGGTCTCAGTTTCAATGTAAAACGACACTGGGAAACAGGACACCGTAAATTAAACGCGTCAGACGAAACACGACTAGGAGTGGACGAGCAGATGAAGTTGGCTCAACGCGGTAAATGAAACAGAGGATTCACGCAAAGAAAACCATAATCTGACTAAGGAAATAATGGTATGTTAGTCTCCATACCTGTTGGACTACTTGGAGAAGTGATCACTTGAGTAAATGACGTAAAAATAACAAATTTTAACAATATAGGGTCATTTAGCTAAATGCCTCTGAATAAATAATAGATGATGCGAGGAAATTTTGTAAGAAACACATTATGTGATGCAAGCATAACAAAGGCATCCCGACGTCCGTTTTGATTTATTATTCAATAATAAACCATTGCAATCGCTCTTGAAAAAAAATTCTAACCACCCCTGAAAATTTCATGGTTTACGTATCAAAGGGTGTAGAATCCAACTCTGCAATAAAATTTTTTCCGTCCGAACGCCGTACGCCCGTTTTCTCCCAAACGGCAGGAGCAAAAAATTCTGAACATTTCAGGAAAAATCCATGTTGGTCCGACAACGCCAATTCTTTAGCCACAACTCTCGCTTAATTTAAAGTGCCCTTTAAGGGTTGTCAAAGTTTTGTAAAATCCCTAAAAACCTCAAAAAAAAAACCAAGGCGGCCTAAATGTGGACTTTTTTTTAAGAACTTTCCATGAGGAATCGAATGAGCCCCTCCCCAGGTCCGGAGCTCAAACCATTCCCAATGTATGATCCGATTAATGCTGCCAATATTGCATCTACATTCAGTACATCACTAGGTTACTGCAATCAAAACAAAACGCTGCAAATTCTTTCACTGGGGTTTATTATTCAATTGGCTTGCGTTCATGATTTGAATTTCTACTAAGCTTTGGAGTGTGCGTGTTTCACAGGTGATAGAGCGATTATTGAAATTCAGGAGATATGCACAGAGCACGTAAATCTGTTCTCAACAAAAATACCTATTTGGATTGATCAGTTGATCATACTCGTGTGCCTCCTGAAATTCAATAATCGCTCTATCAACTATGAAACACGCACACTCCGAAGCTTAGCAGAAATTCAAATCATGAACGCAAGCCAATTGAATAATAAGCCCCAGTGAAAGAATTCGCAACGTTTTTTATTGAACCTCAATACCCCCCCCCCCCCCCTTCCACAATAAAAACAAGAGTACGTTTTCTCTATTTGGGAGAGAATGCTAAATTTCAGGAGGCACACAAATATGATCAACAGATCAATCCAAATAGGTATTTTGGTTGAGAACAGATTTACGTGCTCTATGCATATCTCCTAAAATTCGATAATCGCTCTATCACCTGTGAAACACGCACGCTCCAAAGCTTAGTAGAAATTCAAATCATGAACGCAAGCCGATTGAATAATAAACCCCAGTGAAAGAATTTGCAGCGTTTTTAGCAGTTTTTCATCATATTTTACGATTTGTTTAAACTACATTTCTTGAAATGTGACCTAATTATTGTGTTCAACAAGTGTTGACCAACAAACTCATCCTTTCTTTTGGAACGCTTGATTTTTTTTTATTTTTTATTTTTTGCGCAAGAACAAAGTTTCTATCTCAATCCACAAAAATTCGCTAAAACACAATTCTCAACAATTTTATGGGTTTTTGAATTTTCATCGTCATTGTTTCCAATATTTTTTCTAAAGAAACCACAGATATCACCTCAATATGAGCATTTATAAATTTCAGTTGTCTTTTTGAAATATATTTGGCACTAACATTTACGAATCATCCTTGAATTACACGATAGAATTGAGATTCAAAATCCTCACGAAATGAGTTTGCTTGTCAGATCTTTTTGAGCGCAATGATTTACTCAAAGTCTTTAATAACTCACTAAAAAGGGCTAAAAATCCCATAATTGTTGCATTTGTATTCTATAACTCTCTTCTTTTGAAATTTAAATCCAGCAATAAAGAGAGATTGTAGACATTTTGTGCGTAAAACGTGATACTTTCTGATATCATTCTTTGTTTTTGGGATGTTCAATTTGCGGGCGAAGGAAGGATAGCTCTATTAAAAAGTTATAAACGTACAAAAAGTTTCGTAATGTTTTAAAACTATTTTCCGTAAGGTGAAACTTTTAAATGATTTCAATAATGACTTTTTAATAATATAATTTTATATTATTTTGGTGCAACTGCAGTTGACCGATTTCCACCAAAATTGGCTACGAGTGCGTAATAGGTAGGACAAATCAGAGAATGTACCATTGATTGTTTCATCGCTAACAGAATTTAAGATAAATTATTTAATTTTATAATCCTTGTTTTGGCACAACCGAACCATACTGCCTTTGTTGAGTTTTACCAATATCAGAAACATTATCATTTGGATCGAGAGAAATGGTGATTGTACTATCCCAAACATGTTTCACCACAACACTCATCGAGATAGAAGCAGACAAAGAAGGGAATTCAACAGCAACTGAAAACATCCAACTCACAATAAACGCATGAGTCATTTCGATGATACAAACAACAATAAGATTCAAAACCTTTGATAAATGTGCTGCTATAATGTAATGTTCAAATTGCTTAAGGAATAAACATTTCTGCAAATTAAGCGTAAATTTAAAGACAAATATAATTCAGGAAGACTGTAAAACTTCACGTGTGTTTCTGTAGATAGAAAAGTGAACTGAGATGTGACATGTATTGATATTTAAGAAAATGTTGGGGAAGATATACTTCAAAATTCTGGGAGGCATTGCAATAGCTATTTTCAAAAACATGATTACCACCTAACTAGAAACGAGTGGGAAAGTATGTTTATGAAAATACAACACTTTTTCAAACTGAATCTTCAATTTTGGTTTATTATTCAATAATGAACCATTGTAATTGCTCTTGAAAAAAAAAAACCGTTTTTAACCCCCCCCCCCCCCCCTGAAAATTTCATGGTTTACGTTTCAAAGAGCGTAGAATCCAAATCTGCAATAAAATTTTTTCCGTCCGTCCGCCGTACGCACGATTTCTCCCAAACGGCTGGAGCAAAAAATCTGAAATTTTCAGGAAAGATCCATCTTGGTCCGGCGACGCCCCAATTCTTGAGCCAGCTCTCTTACTTAATTTAAAGTGCCCGTTAAGGGTTGTCAAAGTTTTGTAAAATCCCTAAAAGCCTCAAAACAAGTCAAGGCGGCCTAAATGTAGACTTATTTTTAAGAACATACCACGAGGAATCGAATGAGCCCCTCCCCATTTACGCAGGTCAAACCGTTCTCGATCTATGGCCCGATTTATGGTGCCAACATTTGCGTTTTTTGGTTTATTATTGTTTTTGTTTTGATTGCAGCAATCTAGTGATGTAACGACAATCCCAATCATACGTGTGTAAACAATTATTATAATAATGTCAAGCGCGTAATCAGCTTTCCATAAAGCTGAGAGTTACGCCCTGATCGTATCGTGTGGTAGAATGGCTTTCCATCAAATGGTGAACGATGAAAAATAACAAAGATATAGTTTCCCTAGCGGAAATCATTGTAAAACAGAGTGAAACCGCTGCATTGTTATAGTAGAAATTTTCGTACTCACATACCCTAACCAATAGACGTAGCCATGTCTATAAAACTCAGCTAAATCGATTGATCTTCCCGCGAATGTTGTTTCGCTCTCTTTTAGCTCTGAGGTGTATCTCCGCTTCTGCCATATTTACAGCGGTTTTGACAGTTTTTATAATTTATGGATAAATTGACGGCTTGCCAACGAATGATGTACGGTTTTTGTGCAACGAATGCATTGAATTTAATTTAGATGGAGGCCTATTAGTGGTTTAGGTTTATTATTCAATAATAAACCATTGTAATCGCCCTTAAAAAAAAAAAAAAAAAATGAATAAATGAAAATTGCTAACCCCCCTGAAAATTTTATGGTTTACGATTCAAAGGGTGGAGAATCCGAATCTGCAATAAAAAATTTTCCGTCCGTCCGCCGTACGCACGATTTCTCCCAAACGGTTGAAGCAAAAAAGCTGAAATTTTCAGGAAAAATCCATGTTGGTCCGACGACGTCCCAATTCTTGAGCCACCTCTCTCACTTAATTTAAAGTGCCCTTTAAGGGTTGTCAAAGTTTTGTAAAATCCCTAAAAACCTCAAAAAAAAAGTCAAGGCGGCCTAAATTTAGACTCTTTTTGAAGAACTTTCCACGGGGAATCGAATGAGCCCCTCCCCAGGTCCGTAGGTCAAACCATTCCCGATGTATGGCCCGATTTATGGTGCCAACATTTGCGTTATTTTGGTTTATCATTGTTTTTGTTTTGATGGCAGTAACCTAGTGACGTAGTGATGTAGTAATGTGGATACTGGAGTGAACTCCTAAAAGGCTTTGTAACCGATACACGAGTTGAAGCATTCTGATAACCATAAAAAAACGCTGCAAATTCATTCACTGGGGTTTATTATTCAATTGGCTTGTGTTCATGATTTGAATTTCTACTAAGCTTTGGAGTGTGCGTGTTTCACAGGTGATACAGCGATTATTGAATTTCAGGAGGCACACAACTATGATCAACTGATCAATCCAAATAGGTATTTTGGTTGAGAACAGATTTACGTGCTCTATGTATATCTCCTGAATTTCAATGATCGCTCTATCACCTGTGAAACACCCACACTCCAAAGCTTAGTAGAAATTCAAATCATGAACGTAAGCCAATTGAATAAAAAAACCCAGTGAATGAATTAGCAGCGTTTTTCAGGTAGACAAACCACTGGTGCCACTATTATCGTACTGGACCAGGAATGACCCAGAGGCAAAATTAATGAACACTGATGTTTAGTACTGATGCATAAATAAGGATATGGAACAAATAATAATTTCTACTCTCACTTTACACTTTTAACATTTAATTTACACCTTCAGCATGGGAATACGGTGTTTGGAATCGACAAACCGTACCCACATAACCCAATTACTGTTGGTCCCTTCGTTCTGAGCTCGACCTACCTCAAGTACGCCCTAGCTAAAGTCGGATCGAAAGGTTCCTTAGTTCGAATCCAACAAGCTGCAATATATTTTTACCCTCTCATATCACCACCTTAACCTATACCAGGGTAAATTCAGGCGGTCAATGTCGTTTGGATTTGTTTAACATTGAATTGTTAAATATGATTCGGGACATCTAAAGACGGTTGGGGGCGGTTGAGGGAGGTTCAAGCCTGAATTCATACATACACTCATTAGACTACCGCGTTTGTTGCTACTTCCCATGAAATCCTATACCAAGCTTCTACATTCAGCTTTTCCTTATTCTACTTTTATTGCAGCCAGACATGATTGCGTGTATGATAAAATCAAGTAATAAAACAATCAAAGCTTTAATTAGAATAAACGGCTTTGTCGTTTGAATTTGCAACAACGGAGCTAGTTCATAGCAAACCCAACTCGCATGTATTTCTTGACAGCAAAATACTGTTTAATTCAAACTAATAGCTCTCCATGTTATTTATAATTAATGGGTGAACGTTACTGAAGTTACATTTCCCTACCAACAACTTGCTTGTACATGAACGCCCTCAGCAAATTTGTGTCCTGTTGATTGTGGAAACTTGTTGCCAGTTTTTCGTAACTTAAAAACGCGACACTTGTGGTCAGTTAGTTATGCATGGTCTACTCTAACATCTAATCTACAAAACAATGTTCACATTTGTTGTAGAATGAGAGTCCAGAAACTTGATAGTAAATTTCTCAGAGGTAAATAACAGTAATGTAACAATATGCTGTAATAATAAAAAATAAACATGTGTTCATGTACAGGGGAGATTGGGAACATTCCTGTTAGAATCAGTTAAAATCTAGAGAAGGGAAACACATTTTTTAAGATGCTGTAGGAACAGTAGGATTTGAGTCACGTTATCGATAAAAAACTGACCCAACACTTGACATGTTTCATCAAATGATCATTAAATAAATAAGATTAAGACAAATAATTACACAACACACTATAATTGTGACAAAAAACATTATAGTACTGTTAGTGCAAGGACAAAAGCCATTAATTATAAACGATAATAAATTTACAAAAATTCGCTGAATAAATGCACACAGACATGGAAAACAGTTAATCATGCGTAGGCTTAAATGCTTCAAACAGAATGAAAAAGGTAAAACTAGTTACAACATTAATGAAACAAAAACATGCTCGTATGTTCACAAAATTCAACAAAATTATGACGCAATAAAAGAAAAATCTGGGGCGATGAAGAGATTACAATACAAGAGTATGGTACATGCAAAGGGTTTAAAATATTACGTAAACACAGACATATTTACATGCTGCAAATCAAAACCATATAGAATCTTATTTTTCAATCCCAAGTGGATGGAGTGTTTTCACGAAACAGCAATAAATTTATGATTAATACATTTCAAGTTTGTTATTCAACATTAAACTTCTGTTGATTGGTTGCCTTCGAACGCCCCAAAGAGGAAAGTTATTTAATCAGCCTGCAAATGTGTTTCAGGAACTCCTTCCACATATGGATTTGGACTGATTCAGGTGGGATTTAACAGTTCACAGGGTTTCTGTAAGTTGAATTATTACATGGCAAAGCAAATAAACTCTCTCACCTAAAGGTCGAGAGATCAACCCATATTTCTGCAGCTTATCTACTGAAGACCGAAGCAATGACGAGGAGGAAATGAAGAGAGTTCTCCTAATTCTGCAGTCGGGATTCCAAATATTACGTTTATTATAGAGAGCAGAACAGAATTTAACCTCTTCAGAAATATAATATACAATATATCTCTTCGTGTAATTTCTTCTGTTGTCATTCACAAGTGGAAACTTCACCTACCAGCCACCAGGTGACAGTAAACGAGAGAATTGATTTGAATTCGTCTTCCGTTAGCTATTGGTTTATTAATCAATAACAAACCATTGTAATCGCTCTTGAAAAAAAAATTCTAACCCCCCTGAAAATTTCATGGTTTACGTTTCAAAGGGTGTAGAATCCGAATCTGCAATAAAATTTTTTCCGTACGCCGTACGCACGATTTCTCCCAAACGGCTGAAGCAAAAAAGCTGAAATTTTCAGGAAAAATTCCATGTTGGTCCGACGACGCCCCAATTCTTGAGCCACCTCTCTCACTTAATTTAAAGTGCCATTTAAGGTTGTCGAAGTTTTGTAAAATCCCTAAAAACCTCAAAGAAAGTCGAAGCGGCCTAAATTTGTTCTCTTTTTGAAGAACACTCCACGAGGAATCGAATGAGCCCCTCCCCAGGTCCGTAGGTCAAACCATTCCCGATCTATGGCCCGATTTATGGTGCCAACATTCGCGTTATTTTGGTTTATTATTGTTTTTGTTTTGATATCAGTAACCTAGTGATGTAGTAATGTGGATACTGGAGTGAACTCCTAAAAGCCTTTGTAGCCGATACACGGGTTGAAGCATTATGATATGCATGACACGCTGCAAATTCTTTCACTGGGGTTGTTCGCTCTGAATGGACCTCATTGGGGTTTGTGCCCCAAAGGGTTCAAATCTGCGAGATGCGAGTGCTGGGCACTCAAATATTATGTGGGATGCCGTTTCGTCAGTCTCCTCACATAGCCTGCACAGGGTTGTACTTTGTGTGAACCCAATGCGGTGTAGGAGGAACCTTAGGGATTATGAGGCCGACCATTGTTTTTTAGTTCCCTACGGTTTTTGCCTAGTAGCCAATCAGTAATTTTGGTGTTGGGTTTCGCCACCATAAGTTTACTGTGGACGTGTCCCTCACTGTGGGGTGACCAACATTTCTGTGATTTGTATATCAGATGAGTAAAACACAGTGATGTGCGTTTATTGGTCTGAATGCAGATAATGTATCCAGATTTGGAATTGCTTTTCCAAGTCAAAGTTATTTGACACATTTGCAGTTGTTGAGGGAAACAATTTTGAAGAGACGCTCGAGTCTCATTAAATAGAAAACCGATATGCAATCGAATGACCCGTGAGAGTTTGATATAAGTAAATTTATTTTTATCTTCCACTCAAAATGCGTCTAGCACGGTAAATAGTGAGAATCCGTTGAGTACAAACGGTTTTAGACCCAGATAAACCACTTTCAAACATTCCATATTTCAGTCTTCGATTCTCAACCTCCTTCGACATTTGTGTAACGTTCATTCAATTGACGTAACTGGTGAAGAGGAGTGCAATCTCTTACAGCAACTTTACGACAAGAAACAAAATATAATCCGGTTTATGAGTTTGATTTTCATCATTGTACAACTGAAGAGAAAACTATTTGAGAGCAACATACTGCAAACAATTCACAGGTCAGAACTGAACTAAATGAACATGGATGAAGCCGTCACTTGCAAAGTAGAGTTTTGTGGATTTATGCCTCAAACAACTCTAAATTGTTTACAACAATCAAATCATGCCTATCAACGATAATTTACTTTTTAGGTAAGAAAAATTTAATTTTTCTTCTTCCTTATAACATTGTACAATTGTTATTCCAGTCTTATACAGTTGTTATTTCAAATGCTGCTATATTTTGGAAAACAGACCACAAGAATTGTTTCAATTGCAATAGTCATTCAAAGGTAGTCTATTGGTACACTGTCTAACAAATAAAGTTTACTCTTAGGTTCAGAAATTGCGATTGTTTTTTATGTATTTGAAACCAATCGGTTTTCTGTAAAAAACGCTGCAAATTCTTTTACTGGGGTTTATTATTCAATGATTCATGATTTGAATTTGTACTAAGCTTTGGAGTGTGCGTGTTTCACAGGTAATTGAGCGATTATTGAATTACAGGAGATATGCATAGAGCACATAAATCGGTTCTCAGCCAAAATACCTATTTGGATTGATCAGTTCATCATATTTGTGTGCCTCCTGAAATTCAATAATCGCTCTATCACCTGTGAAACACGCACACTCCAAAGCTTAGTAGAAATTCAAATCATGAATCATTGAATAATAAACCCCGGTGAAAGAATTTGCAGCGTTTTTTTTCAAGAGCGAATACAATGGAAAAATATCCTATTTGAAAATTTTAAATTTCGTAAGAGGGAGCATGCATATCAGAATGCTTCAATCGGCTATAAACCTTTAAGGAGTTCAAAAAAAAGTCCAAATTTAGGGCGCCTCGACTTTTTTTGAGGTTTTTAGGGATATACAAAACTTTGACAACCCTTAAAGGGCACTTTAAATTAAGTGAGAGAGCTGGCTCAAGAACTGGGGCGTTGTCGGACCAACATGGATTTTTCCTGAAAATTTCAGATTGTTTGCTCCTGCCGTTTGGGAGTCAATCGTTCGTACGGCGGACGGACGGAAAAATTATTATTGCTGATTTGGATTCTACACCCTTTGAAACGTAAACCATGAAATTTTCAGAGGGGGTTAGACTTTTTTTTCAAGAGCGATTACAATGGTTTATTATTGAATAATAAACCAAAATTACTAGGAAATGACACCTAACAAGCCTATCTCTGGCAAAAAAAACTCGTGTTTGACCACTTTTTGGGAAATAGCCCATGAGAATATAAGGTGAGGTGATAAGATAGGACCAAATAGACCTCAAATGACTCCAAAAACCATTTTTGACCACTTTATTTTATTTTTGTGAGGCCATACATAAGAAGATAAGGTGAGGTGATAAGATGGAACTAACTAGACCTCAAATGGACACCAAAAACCCCGTTTTTGACCAATTTTTTGGCCATAGCATTCATTTTTCTGAGTCCATACATAAGAAGATAAGGTGAGGTGATAAGATATGATAAGAAGACCCCAGATGGAGTCCATTTACGAAAGAACGGATTTTTCACACCAATTTTAAGGCTTTACATGGATTGCGGATTTGGAATCAACACACCTTGAAACGTAAAAGAGCACAATTTTATGGGGCGTTATAGAATTTATTTGCTACACAATTACAAAGGATTTTCATTGAACATAATGTAAGGAAAAATTGAACTATTGTATAGTCAGCCACCTAAATACTAAAAAAGTGAAATAAATCCAGGAAAGAACTTGCTAAAGATTCTGTACTTTTCACAAGAGGTACAGTTCGAATCAGGTGATTGAAAACATCAGGTGAATGTTGGGATAGGCTCCAATTATTGTGGAGTTTGAGGATTGATGGGAGAAGATAATGATATACTACAAGTTATTATGGGATTGTTGGTACACGAAACGAATTGAAAACCCATACCTTGAACTGATGGTAGAAGGAACATCAATCAAGCAAGGCGCGCTTACCGCAATTATCTACATTCAATGGGGAGCATTCATGAGTGGGTCGTTGAAGATAAAATTGATTCATAATTGTGTTACCGAGTTCGTGGAACACGAGATGCCTCGTTATCACCGGTGGATCCGAACACATTTCACAGATCGTTACTCCTCTTAATCAGGGCAGGCTATCAGGGTAAAATATGAGATAGCTATCACATACAGCGACACTACGCTAAATTGATGGGTTGTAACATGCTGGAGACAATAGAACATCAAGCGATTTTACTCACAGCAGAAGGAGTGCACAGCATAATAACCATACAATCTGGAAAAACACCAAGGTATCTTTGCTCATGGGACAGCAAAATTGACAAGTACGATTAAATTTTGGAAAACTAATAAACTATTTCCTATAAACTATGTGCCCATCTATGAAGATATCGAATGGTGAAGTTGAATTTAATGAAACTTATTATTAACCAACTGTATGGGAGAGCAGGGCTGGTTGGCATAAGGGGTTAGTTGGCATTCTAGTTATAAAAAGTATAGTTATGGGCGTGAAGAGCTGGTGAGCTTCACAATGGTCTTCCACAGCAATCTCAATATGATGCTAGAAATTCTCGTAGCAGGAAGCTTTGTGCTTTTTGTTCGATAAGAAAAATTTTCATATCATTCTGATTTTCTCCTAGCTTCTAATTGTGTTGAGATGTGGGTGCTTTCCTACCGTTTTTCTAATGCATAGGTTCACAGCTTATAGCATACATGCAGTTTTTATCTTTTTTCGTTGTACATGGTTTTGGTGGCCATGTTTGTTTCATGTTTTTGCAGGGGTGAGTTGGCTTTTTCGAAGGAGGGTTTGTTGGTGCTGGTTCTTGTTAACCCAAATGAATAATCCCTCACACGTATGCTAACTGGTCCCTCATTTCTGAATATTCAGGTATGCTCGTAATTAAATACTGCCTCCGAGTCAACCTGACATGATTCACATTCGGATTACAGTCGTATCTAAAGACAAGGAAATGACGGTGGTGGTATCTACACCGGGCGTATCTAGTCGGTGGTGGTATCTAGGGCGAGCACAGCTCTGGTTAGCAAAAATGGTGGCGTTACCACCAATCCAACTGAACTAGTGGTATCTCTGATCCGTATCTAAGAGTCACGTACATTTTGCTTTCACGTCACTATAAGAAAACGAGCATTCTTTTTTATGCTCTACAAGATCACTCAGATTCCGGCAGGGGTGGAAGACTTTTTTGAATATAATGTTAACGGATTGACTTCAACTGAGGAGTTGCTGTTGTTTTTTCGAACGTATTTGGAGCGGGAGAGTGTAAGGGAAGCACCTCGACGATTAAGCCTGCTCTATGGGAGATTTTCCCTGGATGACATGAGCAAGGATGATGTACTATTTTCGTTCCGATTTAATAGAGAACATGTACATTTACTCGAGAGGCTCCTTCAAATTCCCGCAGAAGTTACGACAGAGAAGTACGCATGGAATCAAAATTGTTTTGTTTGTAACTTCTTACTTAGCGACTTGGGAAGTACATACTCCAGAAAAGGAATGTACAGCAGGGATTCTGGGGTTGCAGTTAGACAGTTTTTATAATAGCGAATTCCTAAATGAAGCTGTTAGGCTCTTTAAAAACTGGCAAAGTTGGCGAGAGGCTCACTCAAAACAAGTTGTTAGTTCGTAGGTACTAAATACCGAAATCTTTGTGTTTTCTTAAACTGTAAAGTACCTAATAAAATGATGTTGAATCAAAATGAAAATTCTGCTCTCTCTTGGCATGAAATTTCAATTTAGCAATTTCAGAAATTAAATTTTTAGGTAGAAATGTTGAAAATGTTGATGCGAAGCGGTTTACAACTAGGTTACACCGATGGCGGGTTACTTTGCGATAAGGACGAAGGATACGTTCGTTCGGATCGCATCGGTGGCATCGTAACTTCCGTAAAGATACCACCGTCGTATTGCAATACGACCGATCGTATTTGCGGCGCATGCGCAGTCGCGCGTTTGTATCGCGATAAGGATTCGTAACGGTGTTGGCGGATCTCCTAGGAACTCTCTAATGATTTTGTCGATTTAATCTTTAATCTCTAATGATTTAATAATTCCTCTGCATAAGGGAGGGTCAAAAAGTGACGTGAACAATTATCGGCCGATAGCCATGTTGAGTATTTTCTCCAAGATTCTGGAGAAGTTCGTTAAGAGCCACCTGTATACATTCCTCGAGTCAAACGGTATTTTGGAACCATCACAGTTCGGTTTCCGCGAGGGTAGGGGGGTGGATGAGGCCTTGTTTTCGTTGTCCAACGAACTTCATCTAGTACAGGAAAAAAGAAAAAAAGGAATTTTAATTTGCCTGGATATGGCCAAAGCCTTTGACTCCATCGAGCGACCTATGCTCTTAATGCGGTTGGAGAGCATTGGTGTAAAGGATCAGGAGCTGAAATGTGTTTGCTAGCTACCTCTCGAACCGCACGCAAGTGGTCGCTATTGTCCATAAGCCGGGCACTTAAAAACGATTTTGATGAAATCGAGTCATCCAGGGTGCACGGGGGCCCCTAAGGTTCTTGAATTTTTTGGTGCACATTAACCCTGTAGCTAACGTGGTCAGGGATTTTTTCGAAATCTGTTATCGTTCGCTGATGATGTTTTGATTACCGCAGACACTTGGGAATCTGTGCACTCGATTTGATGAATTTTCAGCAGTCAATGACTGGCTAATCCAAAGCATTTTGACCCTAAATGCAAATAAAACAAAATTTCTAACAATTTTCATGTAAGTGCAGGAGAGGATCTTTTTGTCGATTCTTATTGAAAGTCCATGCTTGTCGCGATTCTTCTGATTGTGCTTGTGCAACCGTAGAAGGGGTAACAAGTCAGGGTGGGTGATTACGTGGCTGTGAGATATGTTGGTAGAACATACCCTGGTCAAATCACCGAAATTGACGTAAATGATGCCAAGGTGAACACCCTGACAACTCTAAAGAAGAAGATTTTGTACGGCCCAAAACCCGAGATGAAATCTGGTACAAAAAAGAAGATGTGCTGCCAATTGAGCCACCAGTTATGACATTCAACTATCCCCCACTACATTCCGTCAATCTGGACTGATGTAATTTTTCATATTTGTACATTTTCTGCTGTTTATCCTACAAATAAAGTAACTCTTACAATTTATTCATGTCGTCAGTACCAACAAATAAAATTGTTATGGTTGATTTCTAACCCTACTGGTTCTCCGTATTCAACATCAGTAAATTAGAAGCAATTTCAGAAAAGAAAAAAACAAAGTGACGTATGCCAACCAAACCCCACCCTGGCTGCCAACTTGACTTCAAGCAGGGAGAATTGGAAAACCTAGAAAGCTGAGTTACAATTTGAAATCATTCTAACGAGGCTCTGTAGCCAAGATGTCCACTTACAAAATGCATTTGTCCAACTCAAACTAATTTCACCCCAACAAATATAAAAAATCAATGCCAACCAGCCCCGCTCTCCCCTACGTCTACATCTTCCCATATACAATTTGCTTTTAGGTTAGAGTCAGTAAAGAAATTAACGTTCAGACTGCAAAAATTGAATAAACAGATTGGCACCTACTGGTAAAAAATGCAATTTGAGATAACGAGGTCGAGAATCTTAAGGGTTTAAATCAATAACTGATAATATCAAATCACGGGGAATTATCCACGAATTTGAACAAGCCGTGACTATGTCACCTGATCGAGCAAACAGGAAATGGTCTCCAATTTTTTTTTTTTTTTTCAATTCACGATAAATTACTAAAAATTTAACGGTTCCAACGAATGAAAGATCATTATTCGGCCACTCTATTATTTATTAATATTGAAATAACATTACGACCATAAACAAATTATGGTTCAATCAAAAGAATTAATGTTCCCATTAACGTGTTGAACGTAAGTTGGTGGACATTTCTTAATGGCTGATAACTGTTAATATCTTCAAATTATATCTCCTCAGTCTGCACAATATAATTTAACAAATGCAAGAAATTGTAACGCGAGAAATTGATTTTTGATGAATCATATTGATAAATCTAGTGACTACATACTCAAATGCATACCTTGCTAAGTAGTTTATTCAAAAATGCAAGAAAAATAAAAACTAGCATCTAAACTACTTGAAAAAAATTATTTAAAAAATGAATACAAATGAAAATAATAGTTTGTGAATGGTACTGAGTACCTACATCTTCTAAAGTAATTGTTTAAAAATTGAACTATGAAACTGAAGTACGCAATGCACATCCATACAACGTATCCATCAAGAACCTTTTTGCTACCACTGTATTACATCAAGGTGTTAAGTTTCTTGATGAACGAGTCAATGAATGAAGCAAATTACATAGCGAAAGAGTGCAATAAAAATAAAATTAGAGCATAGTCTTAGAATAAATGGATGTAAATCATGAATGATGCAGTACTAGCTCACAGACATCAAAACGTGAAAGAAGAGTAATTGAAGCAGCAAGCTGCAAGAGCTGGCCATCACGCAACAGAAAAGTACGGACCAAAACGGTGGCAAAAGCGACGGAATTTTTTTTCCAAGATATTTTCAAAGTTTTTATTGAGCATGCGAAGAATTGACGAACTAACCCGACGAAAGTCTCGATCAAACGAACAGTTAGTCGATCAAGAAGGCACCCGGATTTAGCTTCTTTGGCACATCGGTTGAAGAGTTCCTTGTAGAATCGAGGAGCTCGGGTTTCTAGTAGGCTCTTGTGAGTTCGGACGCAGCCGGAGTGAAACAGCAAGTGAAGATCAGCGAAAAGACACTCAGTGTAAACCCTTTGGAAGAAGTAAAAGAACAAAATGTTTGTTTCACTGACAGTTATTACAAGAGTTTGCTGAATTAGGGTATCAGGGGATACCAGTTTGGGCAACTTGGTTCAGGATTCTTACAGAAGAAAAATATAACATGACAACCTCCGATTCATGGATGTAAAGAGTACATCCATGCAGCTTTCATCTGTCAGCTGTCCCGCAGGCTTGCAACTGGGTGGTACTATCAACTTTGTGGCCATGTACGATTCGACCTATTATAAAGACTCATTAAATTGTCAACCACAGTTCATTTTGTGAAAACCCTGTAATGGATAATCTACAAGTGTCACAAAGATGATAAATCTAATACTTACCAACTCAATTTCTAGTGTCATATGAGTAGAATAGAAATTGATGGAACCGTACACATTCAAAGACTAGTTCAGATATAGAAAATATGGTGAACAAATGAGATTATGATTGCTGGATAAGGATATCATCGCAAACAATGATAATAATATTTAGTGATTTGGTAACGTTACCTAACTTATGAATTACATGCCCTTCGGAGTTCCTGCCCGAAGTAGATTGGAAGATCCATATCATCTAGTAAGCTTTATGAATACATCATAAAGTAAAGGTCTAGGCAGTACCTAATTCGAAATAATTTTTTGACTTTTCAGTTTGCAGAAAAAGCTCCGAATCTAAAGCCCTGTACACACTAGCAGACATGTTGCAAGATTTTGGTCTCGCGGTGTCTCGGGTGGTCCACGTAGCAGAGTTGTTAGGAAAGTAATTCGATTACCCATTACAAATTCCAATTACTTTTGAAGACAGGTAATTGCGATTACCATTCCAATTACTGTAATGGTAATCGAAAAAACGATTACCACTATTTGTAATCGGAAAAAGTAATCGTTTTTCGATTAACATTACAGTAATCGGAATGGAGTACTGGTAATTCGATTACTTTTTTCAATCCGATTACTGCATTGGTAGAATGCGAATTTGATGCCACAATGATAGATGACACAATGTTATCTATTTAATATCGTATAATACAGATGTCATCTATTTAACACTTGCTATTCGCTATACTTGCTAGGTTATAAAATGTTTGAGAGTATTTAACCTAGATTGTAATTTTTCTTTGAACCTTGCGTCTTAAACGTATCAAACCTGTAAGAATACATCCCCCATGGAATGGACCCGGTCTGGAAAATCGTTATTTTCTGGAAAAAGTGTTTTCCCTTTTAAATTAAACTCGGAATGACGATAACTTTTTCCGATTACAAGTAATCGTAATTGTTTTTTTCGATTAAGTACCATTATTTGCAATCGGAAAATGTAATCGGTTTTTTTTTATTGCCATTACTTGTAATCGTTTTAACGATTACCATTACAGTAATTGGAATGGTAATTGCGATTACTTCTGGAGTAATTTCAACCCCAAAACTACGGATTTTCAATCTCCTTTTTACTGAAATTGTTACTAGCCAAATGTATAATCGGAAAACTATTCATTCCTCAAAGTAATGATTACATCTCAACTCTGCCACGTAGACATGTTTCGAGACAAATCTTGGTCTACTAGTCGGTTGTGAGACCAAAAACCGCTGGTCGATGGCCTCCCGATCGAAAGGGGAGACCGAGTGCAACGACATGCACGTTGAGCTACACGTTGCAAGTGTAGCGGATCAACTCCATTTTCCCTCTTGGTGAAAATGTACTCCACAGTCGTAAATATATCAACTGAGACAACGTGCGGTCGAACGATCAAGTTTCAAGATTAATTGGGGACTACCAAGCGTCCACTTGTCTTTGGGAACTGACGAATGTGGTTTACAAAAATCGCTCTTGAATCCCTGCAGAAAAACATTCCGAGCCAGTAGCCGAGATTTCGAGAATTATTTCAAAACCAGGCGTTTATGCCACACACAGCAATTCCCTCCATCGTGATGAACTGGGAGACAGCGTCAAAAATTTAAATCGTGGGGTGAACAAGAGACGGTCTCGAGACCGTCTATCAACTGCCTACAGGCGGTCCATAGACAAATTGAGCAACATGGCCTACTCTTGTGAACAGGGCTTAAGGAAGGAGGAAAGAAAGTAATCCATCAGAAAAATTTGTCTCTAATCTTACCTATCTATTGATTCTTGGTATTGAGTTATTCTATAGATGTACCTTCAGACTCAATATGTCTGGAAAGATCCATGATGAGACATTTTCGAAAAATCCTTAGCATAAGAAGCATTCTCCCTGGTGGGATATTGTTTTCCACTTCCACTTTGATTTTAGAACAACTAGAATGATAAAGGTTGGACTACTCATTATGGAAAAGCCACAATTATGAAAGGCAGGTGGTCCAATACAGATCTATGAAAGAACCAACAATCTTTGGTAACTTAATGAAGGCATTAGTTACAATGATCAAACAGAATGCAAAATGAAATGGAGGCAACGAGATATGACATGAGTAGGATTTCAATTCTAATGCAAAGTTGATACTTACTGGACATCAGATACTCGTGAATATTCAAACCAGACAGTTTCAACAATATTTCGAAGGTATAGACAAGCAACATAGTAGTACACCACCCATCTAGCTTATTTCGATAGGTACGAGTTTATATACGAATGAGGTGATGGGTGTCGGTTAATGAATTACCAATATTTTCCCAAAGTATGATGATTCTTCAAAGAAAATGAAGATTGAAAAGTGGTAAGTATTACAATTAAGGAGTACGATGAAAGGATCAAATGGTAAAGGAATGATTGTTGGAATGAGATGTTATGTTATTTACGATACAGAAAAATTCACGAGACCTCACATCCTCTGGGAGAGCTTGTAGAAAGAACAATATTTTGAAATAACGGAACATCATATTTGAACTTGTTGGTCACTGAATCACATAATGCACATATATCATCTATATGATTAATTTAGGCGAATACCATTTTTATCGCAGCTTTTAAAATTTTACATTAACGGAATTTTTCTAAATGGACATTCTCCAAATATTTCAAGACGTTACATTACATCATTAACGGGGAACAAATCAGCGAGAAACAATCATGGCACTCAAGGGCGCCTGGTGCTTAATAAAAGACCGCCCTATTGCAAGACTTTGTACAATTCCAGGTACGAAAGGTTCTTGCAGAAACGATTAATGTACTCTCATATCTGAACTATTTGGTTCCTATAAAAATTGCTATGTAAATTTGTGAAATGGTGATGACATCGAATTCATGATAATCCATAACGATACCAAATTAGTTATGCTCTACCAGCAACTTGTGCTAACCATTTACTGTTCAAATGTCTAGTACCTCCTAGTTGCATTGTTCTTAGAAACCTGAATGTATTTGTACATCTACATTTTCAACGCGGACATTTAAATTTGTTTTGTGAAATTCCACAACCTGTATTGGCGATAAAGCATTGTTATAGCATTTTAGTTTCTTATTTGCATTTTGAACATTTCAAAACGTTTTCGGCAAATGTCCATTTCCGTTAGGACAAATTTGAACTTGGGGTACTGTTCACAGCACCAAAAACCTACATAAACTGCATTTGTGATTGATTCCATCAGAGCCCCTAAACATATCGAATGCACTGGTCGTTAACGTTATAATAACGCCGAAATGATGCAAGAAGTACATCTTTGAACATTCTGTCAATTAGACATTATCAATATTTTTTTTTATCCACAAATTGCTGCAATGTATAGCGCAGTCGTCAATATACGAAATATTAGAGATTTTTTGGTAGCCAATAACGTCACCTGGATGGGTAACTGTATGTGACCTTGAGTCGACTTGAGCAATGGACCGTGAGACCGGTTCCTTTAACGTCACCCGTCTGCCAACTCAGACGGGACTCTTTGGATCCTTAAACTTCCCGTTTTGTAACACTACAGGAGGTAAATATGAAATTCTCTGCAACCGTCATTCGGTTTAAAATTGACTGTGTAGTTTTACAAAACAAACTAGTTTCCTCTGTACCACAAGATAGATAAAACACATGATCAGGTAACTAATGAATTTCTCTTGAAGTACACACTTCTGTCTTCTTTCCCTTGAAACAGGTACTAACCTAGATTTCTCTAAGTTTCTGCCCTTATTCCTCAGATTGATGAAAATTGTATACTCACAAAATCAAATGATCGAGAAACCCTTTTATTAATACTTTGGAATTTTGATATGGATAGTATGTCTGTGGAAAATACGTAAAATATGTCTGTTCATCCTAAAATTATATTACCTAACGAAAAGTGTAAAGCAAACTGCATGACAACAGCACTGTTGTGTGCCACTCTGTCAGTTTTCATCCAAAGAATTCACTACTCCTCTAGTTCATTACTCTTGGGAAAAAACTCAATCTACCTCAACACATCACACGTAAAATCCCCCTTCCATCTGTTCCTATCCCATAAAACACGTATGTAATCGATTTGACATACAAAAACTAATCATAACACGTAAGTCCGCACCCAAAAACAAACTTTCTGTACCACAAGGAACTGGATAAGTGAAAGAAAGCTACCTAATTATATATGTTTTAAAAACTAGCACGGATTATTATTTGTTTGAACAGGTCCCTTCAGTACGAATCACTTCGAAAAATCTCAATACAGTGATTACAGTCCTTTACGTCACTTTAAAAATCAGGTTAACAGGCTCATTTGACCACTCAACGTTTAGCATTGCGTTGCTCGCCCTAGGAGCACGTTTGAAGCTGCCGTCACCCGTGAGCACCAAAAACTCTCTAATATTGTCGTTGCATAAAAAATTGAGGATAAAAATATACATGTACGAGCTATTTTCTGACATAGTCTCAAATTATTGCCGTCAAAAAATGTTTCCAGTTTAAAACTCACTTACAGATTTCTCCATGTTTTTGCTTCTGAGGAATTTACTGGAGTACAGGTGTATATTGCAGATGTAAACAAGTGCAGTCGATATGTTTACCTTGGGCTAACGAGCCCTGGCCAGTGCAGATGATTGCCACCTTCGATTTCAAGTTGGAATCGGAGAATTGCTACCCACATATGTTATGGACGAAAAATCCCAAACATGCAGTACAATGGCAGGAACCACGTTGAAAAATAAAAGTGATATGAACAGAAGCTGGAAGTACCTGTCAAACCGATGGGAACTCGAGAACAGTCAGGAAACCGATGTTTGCACACAAGATCAATAACAAGACGAAGACAAACAGAGACGATAGAAAGTTATCGAGGGGCAAACAAAGGCGTTTAAAGCACGCGATAACCAATAGATAAAGGCTCGTATTTATGAAAGATAAACTTCGACGGTTGGAAAAAAATAATTTATGAAGGAACAGCGAATACTTTCTTATCGCGCTCAATGAGGAAGTGCCAAGCTCGAATATTCCTTGAACTTGTTCATGTAATATACGATGTTTTACGATGAATGTGGAACCTCACTGCATGTTCCCCGTTCCCGATTTTTGAATCTGCCACTTCTGGAGGAAACCAGATTCCTTCTAGCGTCCAGGGATATCCCCTGGGACGTTACTCTGTGTGGATATTCAGTGGCGAGGCATGCAATTTTTGCTAGGTCATCGCCAGTGGAGGCGATTAGTAACCAGAAGTGGGGAGGGGGGGCACTCCCCTGGGAAATTTTGAAAAATTACCTGTCAAAAACGCCAATCTAAGGTGTTTTTGACGTATGAAATTCACAAATCCCGCCTTAAGGTTGAAAATCGCTTGCTACGGTAACCCTGTCGTTGTGACTTTGAACCGAAATTCCACAGACGCCACCGAGAAGTCACAAGAGCTCCCGAAAGGTTGCCGCATTTGGTCGAAGTTGCGTGTTTGAGCACGAGTATTTAAGCGATTTGATTGGTGGATGTTTTGGAGGGAGTAAGAGGAGGGACCATCTACGGAGGGTGCGGGGGGTATGAGATATGCAGAATGACTGGGCGCTTGTGTGGAACAAGCGTTAATGTCGCTGATGAGGCAGTAATTGCACCAACTGCGAGCAGCAACATTTCTTCTTTATAAAGAGGAAATTGTATATTTAACTAATTAGTATTAACTAATTCTTTAAATTTATTGAATCATCTGGTCATCGCCGAATCCAGAGATGACCGCAGGCTTCGCCACTGTGGATATTATATGGATGGCGGGGACAATAATCGCCTACGCCCTTGGAAGGGGAGACTATACCATTCCACCACGTTCCTTGTCACAACTGTAATTTGAAACGTATATTTTCCCAAGTTGAGTGCGGTTCAGGGCCACCTTGATTCACATCAAGATTGAATAGATTTGGAATCATCAATAATTCATATTCATACTGAACATGAAGTTTGAAAAGGTGATTGATAAATGATAATCCAAGTAGAAGTTGAGTGTGATGTGCTGTTACCAGGGGCGCTTCATAGGGGCATGTGCACCCGCAGCCAATATACCAAAAAAATGAAATGTCAAAATCTCACCATCCTCATTAGAAGAGTTTGAACAAACGCGGGGAAATAGACTTCCTCTGGTTAGGAGGTTCAGATCAATCAGAAGTAAAGGGGAGCAGATCTTATCTATGTTCCAAGGTCATTCGCTGATAAGGAGGAATTTTAGTTGTAGTTGAGGCAAGCCTGCGATATTGACCAATTAGACAGCTCGAAAACATGGGATAATGCATAGTTTTTTCTATACTCACCAATAGAGGTGCTTGTTACCGTGAAGGTGTTATCAGGGTTCTCTGACTGCTAAGTCTAATTTATGTTGTTTGTTTGTTCTATGTGAATGATTTCAGTTTACGTGTTTTACACCAAAGGAGCATTATTTGTGAACAAGATGCTAGGGGGGCGTGAACTACTGAGCGAGCGAACCTTGTTCCACGTTCTGTCACTTGTGAGTATCTGTCATTCTGTGGGGTTAACTGGAGAATCGTCAAAGGAATTCCTGTTTGTTAGCATCCAGTGTAAACAGGATATCGGTGAAGGAACGAACAGCCAGTGAGAGGTACATACTGCGTTATTCAGTAAAGTTTTCGAGGTAGATACTAAATACTGTGGATTTCAACATCTTCGTCAAATCCTCGAATCCTCTGTAGCTGTAAAAGATGTATGTACTGATTCAGCCTCATCTCCATTTCACATTTTTTCCCCTCTAACACCTCGTTCGCGTCCGGATAATCGAGGATCCGGATAACTGAGGTCCGGATAATCGAGTTTCTACTGTAGTTTTAGAATTGGTAATGGAGAATATCTATCCATATCACCTATCCATCACAGTTTGTATCCTCGTACATTCTTGTGTAGTACTAACGAAAAACGACGCGAGGTATTATCGCGGTATGACTTGACAACTTAGGATGGAGTCTGGGTGTAAAATAAGGTAGAAAATGGGGATCTCTAAATCCCATCAACTAATCCGACGGCTTTTGCCAAGTTGATGGGGAGAGAGAGACGAAATTACTAGGAAAGTTTCACCTCCAACCTGTCGTGCGGATCTCCCTCGAAGTTCTGGAAGAGAAAAAAATAACACCTTTCACCCCGTCATTTTTCGAGCAAAAACGGTGGACAAATAAGTTGAAAAAAAAAAAAAAAAAAAAAAATATCCCGGCGGTTTAATGGACGAGCATCTTCGGAGCTGCACGAGGTGGGGGATGAGCGAATTGCGAGGTAAAAAGGGAATTACTGACCTAGAAATGTCTTGTCGGAGCTGGTCATTTAGCCGGGTGTTGAGATGGTTGAGCTCAGCGGCGGCCTTTTCCCTTAGGGCTTGAGAAGCCTGGGTTGCCGCTCTTCCTGCCATCAGTCATGGTCTCTGGTCGAGCCCCCAAGCGCCGCTCTGGAACCGAGAAAAAAAAAACGAAATGTTACTTTCAATACCAATTAAGCTGCACGAGGGTAGTTCGTCAAAGCACACTCCCAAACAGGTTGCATGTTCGGATCACTATTTCTAGAGCTAGGATCCAAGAATTTCAGGGAACTTTTGAAATGAATAAGCAACTAGAGTGAATTGGCATTGATCATCGCTCATTCCTGTACTAGATTTCTGACTTGCAATCGGTACGCTGTGTGTCTCAACGGTATGTCTCTCTGCCCACTCAAATATGTTCGCCGTTGGATAGTTTAGCCGTGCAATCAAACAGTGCAAATTGAAACATCAAGTTTTAGCCTGATAATACTTGAATTATCACTAAATCAATATATTTTTTTAAATTTTATTTGGTATTGATATAAAACCATTCAACCATACATATTATATAAATTATAGTATCAATGAAAATATTTACAAATTAGTACGTTACTTCTATTATAGGTTAACATTTATATTCATAACAAAATCATATAAAGCGTCATAAATGTTCTCGTTATTTAAGCTGATGATATGTCTCATGTCGAAGGGCTGTTGAACTTGGCTTTCCATAGAAATTTTGGAGAAGAGGGTTATTCTTGGTGCGTTGTAGTGTGGGCAGATGAAGAGGATACGTTCGAGGTTTTCCACCTCTTTGCAACCTTCCTATCATATGGAGGTACTTATTAGTGAGGCAATGTCCTGTACGGATTCTTCCTATTGTTTTGTAATATTTCCTGGGTTTACTGCAGTTAACTTTAGCAAACCATGTGTGTTTTTGGACAGTGCTGAACATGTTAATGTAATTTCTTCCTTTGTGGTACGTTGTGTGAAAATACTGCCATTCTTGGGTGTATCGCTTTCTGATACTCCAGTGTAAGTCGGTGGGTGGAAATATCTGAATAGGGTCGCTCAGGGGTAGATCAGCAGCCCGTTTAGCGGCTGAGTCCGCAATTTCATTGCCAGGTATATCAATGTGTGCCTTAATCCATAGGAAGTGAACCTGCGTTCCTCTCAAAGCTCGTCAACTTGTTTTAATATTTCTGCTTCGAGTTTGATTATTTTGGACATTGTGTTAATGTTTTTAAGTTTGACGAGAGCACTCTGCGAATCGGAGATGATGATTGCATGTGTCGTGCTGTCAGCATTCTCCCCAGCGTACAAAAGTCCTTGTAGGATGGCATACAGTTCCGCCGAATAAACCGAACTCTTGTCCCAAAGTCGGAAGCCTTTCTGAAAGTTTGCTGTTGAGTCGTAAAAGGCACAGCCCACTCTAGAGTTAATCCTCGAACCGTCAGTGTAAATATACCGGCCATCAATCAATATCTTTTATTCTTGAATTAACTCTAGTTCCAAATATTTTTACCCTCTTTTGTCTTTACTCCATTTTTGATTCTGGACATTCGACTTTCTTGGTGAAAAGAGACCGCCCTTTATGTGATAGCCTGACGAAAAAAGCATTCTTGGGACCATAGGTGTGGGTTCCAAGAGCTGAAAGTTGCTGCCCCTCTCTACATGTAGATCGATCATTCCAAGGAGGATGTGCTCAATGTGTAGCCTGAATGCAGACGAATACATACTCAATTTCTCTTGAACTTGCACTGTGCTGAGGGAATCTAGGGTTCGTCTCCTTGGGGAGAGTGCTCTGATGAGGAAATGGAGCAGTTGTCGATTAGTCTGCAAACTCGAAGAATAAGCCTGAAGCTAAAAGGCTTCAGGTTTATACTCTGGAGTAACCGTAACGGTGTGTCTCATGTGATCTGTTCAGTCAACTAATCCATTACTAGAGAGATTCTACTGTTTAGTTCCAACATTTGCTACTAGAGTGAATTGGCATGATCATTGCTCATTCCCATACAAGATTTCTGACATGTAATAAACGCGAACGTCTCATGTCTCAAAATCATTATTCTCACTTAGTCATGTGATTTGTTAAGTCAACTAATCTGTTACTAGAGAGATTCTACTGTTTAATTCCAACATTTGCCACTAGAGTGAATTGGCATGATCATCGCTCATTCCCGTACAAGATCTCCGACTTGTAGTACGAAGAAACATGAAATTACTAGGAATGCTTTAATTTGCATTGTTGCATGGCTAAACCTGCGATGCATCCCTCAGCTTGAGGATTCAGAGGCGAACACGCAACAGGTAGTTCCCTTCCACCATGAATGTCGAATGGCCTGAATCAGCCATGGGCAAAGACAAAAGATGTGGAATTAGGGTCGATTCAATAATTTTGAATGGCCCACGGGTGGAGCTTGAAACGTGGACCCCGTTCGGCAAATGTGATAGAGCGGTGGACAGCCCGCTTCGGCGAATGACAACAATCCAGTGTGCAAACTCCTTCGACAACATTTAGTTTGATTTCAAGCAAAACGCCCATTGTATTAAAATTTGGCTACTACATCTTGACTAACTACATTGAAGAAGATTGTTTATTCCCTCCAGATGTGTGGGCTGCAGCTCCTCCAGACAACCACATACGCACAACTAATGGAGCAGAATCATTTCATGCGGAATATAATAAACAGTTTTATGCACCTCCAGTGGAGGTCCTCCACCCAACATTCACTCAGTCGGGCATGTATTCAAAGAAATCCAGACAGACAGTAACCTAAAAATTTTCTCTAGAAACCTAAAAAAAACCTGGGAAACTTTCGTACTCGCAAGAGATTTGATGAAGTTTCTCTCTGACGTTGCAAATCGCTACAAACCCTCTGACAACTTGCCGAACTTGATGATGCTGAATGAACCCAACGCCTGAACTCTTAAATTAACGCAGCGTACTACGCGCAGTTTTTAATAATTAAATTAAGTGAGTGATCATTCTTACAACTTTGACCAATACTGCATGTTGCTCCTTCGCCCAAAGGGGCTCTATTTCCTGTTGTAGCCGTTGCCGAAACGGTCGCTCATTTCGCCCAAACGGGCTGTCAATTTTAGGCCATTCGCCGAAACGGGAGCCCCCCATGATTTTCAGTTACACATTTGACAGGCACTTCTAATGACGTATGAAGCAGAAATGAAATACGTCGATTTAGTGATAATTCAAGTATTATCAGGCTAAAACTTGTGATGTTTTCATTTGCACGGTTTGATTGCATGACTAAACCTGCAGTGCACCCCTCAGCTTTAGGATTCAATGGCGAACACATAAGGGGTGGTGTCCTTCCACCAGGAAAGTTTGATGTCCTGATTCAACTATGTGTAAGTACAAGAGACGAAATGTAGTAAAAATTTATGAATCATCAGGCTAGGATATGCTTCATTTTGCACTGTTTGATGGCATGGCTAAACATGCAGTAAATCCCTCAGCTGTAGGATTCAATGGTGAACACATAAGGGGTGGTCTCCTTCCACCAGGGAAGTTTGATGTCCTGATTCAACTATGTGTAAGACGAGAGACAAAATGTAGGCGAACACACTTCTAATGAGTTATGAAGCAAAAATGAAAGACGTTGATTTAGTGATAATTTAAGACTCAACCGTTTTCATTTGCACTATTTGATTGCATGAATAAAACTGCAGTACATCCCTTCAGCTTTAGGATTCACTGGCGAACCTATTACTGGTGTTTCCATTCCACCAGGGGTGCCGAATGACCTGATTCAACGATGGGCAAAAAAATATAAAAAACTACAGTTAAATCAAAAACAGCTTCCTTTCAAGCAGGTACTAATAATGACGTACGATGCAAAAAAAAATACATTGAAGCAGTACAAATTTAAGAATCATCGGGCTAAAATATGTAATGTTCCAATTTTCACTGCTTGATCGAATTGCTAAACACGCAGAACCCCCTTCCCCCTTAGCTTTAGGATCGAACGACGATCACATAAAGCGTGGTCTCCTTCCACCAGGAAAATCTAATGTCCTTATTCAAGCAAGAGAAAAGACGAATGAGGGACAAAAATCTGGAACTAGAGTTAATTCAAGAATTACTATGAATGGCATTCCCAAAATCGGAATTTCAGTTCATTACTAAGTAATAAATAACAAGGATTTGAGGAGTGCAGGGGGCTAACGTCAAAAAAGCGTCAACGAATGTAAACTCCGGCAATTTTCTCGAAGCGTTTTGTCAGTTAAAGGCTTCCGTATAGCGTTGAAACGAAATTAATGGCCCGTTACCAGAGTAAAAACCTACAACGGGCAGATGTTTCAAGGTGTTTCTCGAAGAGCAAGGCCCCCCTCGTGAACCGTCTTTAAATAGGTACTTTGCGCTTTAATGAAACCCCATTTTTTCACCGAAGAAAATCTCCTGAAAACTATTCAAGGGAAGACAAAAAAAGCGGCCTTGAGAAAAGATAATGGGCCGCAAGAAAACGGACTCTGCCGGCTCCTGGGAATTCACACTGTGTAGGTCACAGGGCCTCATCACCAGGATGCGGCTGTCGCCCGAGTTATTCTGAAGGCTATTCTTAAAAAAAAAAAAAAAAAATTAAGCCGGATCTACATAACATAGAGCCCATCTGTGCAGCGGGGAACAGAAAGGTGAGTTTTATTGTTCTACGGAGCTTTCATGCGTTGCCGAATTAAGTTAGCGCTTTCGTTTTACGACGTTTCCACGATGGTTCGGTGGCATTGTCTCTTTTTGAGTTATTGTGAGAGAAAACGGAAATTGCGCGGTTATTGAGAGCTTTACTAGAATGGGTATTTTCGCCAAGCACGTTCTTTATCTACCTAAAAATTGCATATTCTAAGAATTGATCACAGAGCCGGCAAGGAAAATAGATGGCCTTAAAAGATACGGTAGATTAAAGAAGAAATTAGCCTCAATGGTCATTCAGCTGATCAGTGTGTCACCATACCATGTAATCGACTCCTAGAATCATTCGTCTTACCTATAACTCCTAGAACACCGAAAATTTACCAGTCCCTTAATACGAAACAAAAGCTGTTATCAAAATGCCTACAATTGTGCAATATACTGTACATCGGCACGGCTTAGAAATCCACGGTCCGAACAAGAAATTCAACTAAAAGAATCAACTAGAAGGGTCAAAATCGCACTTGGTGCAGTTCACTTATCAAAGGAGTGTATTACAATCACAGCTAACCTTTGGAGGTTGTGTAGTACCCTACTCCTCTGACACACGATATCTGGGTTTGCTGTTGGATTCAAGGCTGACTTGGAACACTCATATTTCGGCTGTAGTACAAAAAACCAGAGCTCGTATGTACGCTCTTAAACATTTATTAATAAGCCCTTCACTCAATCTACAGTCAACAGAAGTTTATATACCTCCTACTTCTTCGGCCTGTCTGGCAATATGGGTGCGTCATTTGGGGATCAGCTTGTGAATCGCAAATTAAAAGAGTCCAAACGATTGAAAATAAGATTCTTAGGCTAATGACACGAGCCCCCTGGTATGTTAAAAACAGCACCATACATAATGACCTGGGTATCCCCGAAGTCAAAGAAGTTCTAAAAAATAATTACGAACGCCATCACGAAAGATTGAGGA